>VXBW01002116.1:109568-236798 GCA_013400375.1 Thinocorus orbignyianus | reverse complement strand
TTGAGTTCGTGTCCTTGTAGAAGACAGAAAATCCCTGTGCGATTGCGGATGGGAGTTCCTGAGGGTCTGCTCCTGCCCTTTTCTGCCTTTCAGGCTCTGAAAGGCAGAAGAATATCAACAAATTAAGGCATCAGTGACCACCAGTCATCTGCCATACCCTGCGCAATTTTTTGCCACACTCCTGAATCCTTAACTTTCTGTCTTTGTCTTGCAGAAATTAGGGTGTCCTGGTGTGGTATATGTTGGGAGTTCATCTTATTCTTGTCTTTCCCATGTCTTGTCTTGCTGCTGTAAAATACACTGTCATATCGGCAAAGAAAGGGAGAAGCCAACCGAATCCTCCATGGACAACTCATTTCCCAGTCTCTACTTAACTCCCTAGTACTTAACTTTGAGTTCGTGTACTTGTTGAAGGCGGAGAATCCCTATGTGTTTGAGAATGGGAGTTCTCCGGGTCTTCTCTTTCCCCTCTGTTGTCCTGCTGCTCTAAAATACACTATCATATCTGCAAAGAAAGGGAGAAGCCAACCAAATTATCCATGGACTTCTCATGTCCCAGTCTCAGCTAAGCTCCCTAATACTTAACTTTGAGTTCATATCCTGTTAGAAGGCAGAGAATCTCTGTGTGATTGAGGATGGGAGTTTCTCTGGGTCTTGTCTTTCCCCTGTCTTATCCTGCTGCTCTAAAATACATAATAATATCAACACAGAAATTGAGAAGCCAACCTAATTATCCATTTGCAATCATTTCCCACTCTCTATTAAACTCTCTAATGCTTATCTTTTTGTCCGTCTCGTTACAGAATTCATATAATCCCTTTGTGATTAAGGATGGGTGGTCTTCTGGGTCTGTGCTTGTTCTTTTCTGGGTTTGCGGATGGAAAAGGCAGAGTAATATTTATAATGAAATCGATCGGAAAATATTATTCATGTGGATAGCCTCTGACTAGGTGTATATATATGAAGTATCTCTGTGTGTTTGATTTTTATATTTCCTCATGGTCGTGTGCTTCCTCTCTCCGGGCCTTCAGCATTAAATAATGAAAAATATCAGCAAAGAAAGAGAGGAGAGACCATCAGTCCTACAATGAACCCCTGTCTAGGTCTTTTGCACACTCCTTAATCATGAATTTTTGTCTGTGTCATTCAAGAAGTTAGAGAATCTCCGGCCGTGGGCCTATGGACAATATTGCCTCTTGGTCTTCTCCTGTCCTTGTCTCGAAGTGCTTTTGGAAAAAGCAGGAGAAAAATAACAAATAAAGGGAGAACATGGAAACCATCAGTTATGATCGGCACTCCTTCCCAGGGTGTCCATTTTTTTGTAGAAGGTACAGATTCTCTGTGTGTTTGAGGCTCAGAGTGTACCATGCTCTGCTCAGCTTCCTCTCTGTCCCTGCAGTTCTAAAAGGCAGGAAAATACCAACAAAAAAGGCCGTAGAGACCATCAGTCATGATGAACACTCCTGCCTACCTCTCTGCCACAGTCTTGGATCCTTATCTTTACCCCTCTTATTGTAGAAGTTACCAAAACGCTGA
This sequence comes from Thinocorus orbignyianus, assembly GCA_013400375.1. Lineage (NCBI taxonomy): Eukaryota > Metazoa > Chordata > Aves > Ciconiiformes > Thinocoridae > Thinocorus > Thinocorus orbignyianus. Next base: position 235,262 of record VXBW01002116.1, on the reverse strand, counting down.
GAGCTTCACATCGTCTTGTCCTTTCCTGGACTGTCCTGCTGCTATGAAAAGCAGAGTAATATCAACAAAGAAAGGCAACAAAGATCATCATCAGACACCATGGACTAGCCCTGTCCAGGTCTCTGTCACACTCTTGGATTTTTAACTTTGTGTCTGTGTCCTTGTAGAAGGTAGAGAATACCTGGCTGTCTGGCTTCTCACAGGTCTGCTGGTCTCCAGGCTGTGCCAGCTCTCTGGTTCCACCTCCCCGGCAACGCTTTGTGACATGGCCACCTACAACATTCTACTGCTGTGGCAGGGCCAGAGCATGTCCAGGGGTGATTGAGGCCCAGGCCTTGGCTGCCTGGGGAAAATGACTGTCCTGCTTCAGCCTCCTTAAACACAGTGGGGTGGGCAAAGCCTGTAGTTCAGTCTCATTGGAAAAACAACTGTTGTTTGGAGCTCAGGGTCACTCTTGCCTGTGTGTTTGAAGACACCCTCTGGATCTAGGTGTGCAGTCTTCTCATGGCCTCTCACCTTTCTGCCTCTCCCCTGTTCTCTGGGTCTCATCCTGGCTTCCAGGGCCAGAGCAGAGCCAGGTGAAGCTCAGCATGAGGGTGCAGTCACATAAGTCACAGAATCATAGAATTGTAAAAATCTCTCAAGAGATCAGGATGATCTTAAGAGTTTTAAAAAACTCTTAAGATCATCGAGTCCATCCATTGACCTAACACTGCCAACTCCATCACTGACCCATGTCCCTCAGTACCACATCTACCTGTCTTTCTTTTAAATACCTCCAGGGATGGTGATGCCCCTGGTATCCCCTCCAAGGATGTTACTTCCCTGGGCAGCCCGTTCCAATGCTTAATAAGCCTTTGTGTGAGGAAATAGTTCCTAACATCCATTCTAAAGCTCCCCTGGTGCAACTTGAGGCTGTTTTCTCTTGTCCCATGGCCCATTCCTTGGGAAAAGAGACTGACCCTCTCTGGCTATACTTGCCTTTCAAGGAGTTGTAGAGAGCAAGAAGGTCTCCTCTCAGCCTCCTTTTCTCCAGGGTGAACATCTCCAGCTCCCTCAGCCACTCCTCACAAGACTTGGTCTCCGGATCCCTCAACTCCTTTGCCCTTCTCCGGACACACTCTGGCCCCTCAGTGTCTCTCCTGTCCTGAGGGGCCCAAAACTGGACACCGCACTCGAGGTGGGACCTCCCTGGTGCCCAATGTCAAGGGATGCCCCCTTCCCTAGTCCTGCTGGCCATGCTATTTCTGACACAAACGTAGTGTTTAAACACTGGGAAGCAATTCAGGCATTCAGCATCCTGAGCTAGTGCTGTCTTCAAGCCCAAGGATATACATGAAACTCACAGGTAGGACACAAGACCTGGGAAAAATGGGTGTATCTTTAGACCTGTCTTTCTCCTCTGAAGTCACTTTGCCCAGTCTACTGAGTTGAACTCTGTAGGAAAATACTGTCCATGTCTTGAATTTTGCCATATCATTCAGAGATGCTGCTGACTAAATAAAGATCCAACAAAATTGAAAATTCTTGCCCGGCAAAACAGAAAATACGGTTTTGCTGCCTTTATGAATTTAGAATTATACATAACACTATAGTACTCCTTCTTAGAATTTTTCTTCTTTCCCAAAATGGAGCAAGAATTTGCATTCGTTATTTTATTTTGTGCTTTTTTGTTGAAGTTTCATTAAGGTGAGATTCATTGTTTCATTTCTCTGCTGCTGCTTTGCATCTGAAAGTGGTTCCGCATTTTCAAGCTAGGTTTTTCCGAACACAGTAGGGCTGAATCAAAGTTTCTATCTGTGACTATCTCCAAGTCTCTTTATCTGTCTGAGGCAGCAAGTTTCTCATTTTTACAGTCCAGTTCGATTCCTTTGATGGTAAAGATGTCAGTCACGTGGCTCCTTGCCTATGTAACCTCAGTAGACTCAGAAAGCAAATCTTTTTAATTCCTTCAACCTAAGTTTAGGGGTTTCCCCTTGCACAAGTCTTGTTTCAAAGCAATTATTTCAACTCTGGAATTAATGCTAAATACCAAAACAAATCAAGTACAAGAATATAGTCTTTTGTCCCGCCAGACCAGATTTCTCATAATTCTTCTGAGATCTTGCCTGGATCCATTTATTGGAACTGGTGAATTCTCACTATTACTCCTCCTTGCAGTTCTTGTGCTTGTTTTTGTAAGCCAAACGATTGGTGAATGAGGTCTTTCCACTTAAAGAACTGCAGGGTATTTTTATTCTTTAATTAATTCTACGTCTGTGTTTCCTGCATGAATTTCTTCTTTGCTACTCATGAATTCCCCTTCGCCACAGGCTTTTTGCTTGTTTAGAAATCATTTGATCAGGTTGCCAATCTAATGCATTCTTGCAAGGCATACTTGCATATAATAGTTACACTAAAAATTCTTATTTCATGTCCTAGCCACCAAACTATCATTTATGTCTTCTGCTTGTCCTGAGCACCTTTACAAATGTTTATCTGCTGATTCTCAGCACTTCCAGTCTTTCATTAAAAAACAAAAAAACCATAAAATTATTCCTTAATTTTTGGCCCATAAAAGAACTTTTATGACCATTCTACTTATTTCTTTATGAAGTTCATTGAGCTTTTAGAATCATCTTTTTTTTTTTCTCATATGATTTGATCCAGACTTCATTTCTCTGTGAATCTTCACTAGTAAGAAACTGAAAACTTAATCACTAGTAAGAAACTTAAAACTTAAACTTTTCTCTGTACCAATTTACATTCAGGCAATCTCCACGGCTACGTCACTGTTAAAGACACCAGGAAATGTCACTTTTCTCTATCAATAAACAAGGAATTTTGTTGTTACCTCTCTTCATGGAGTTCCTGCTACAGTTTTGAAGAAATAGCTCCTACAGATACTGGACATAATATCTATTCAATCATTGTGCCCGACCAGAACAAAGACGGTTATTTTTCTCATTTGTAAAAAACGTGGCTTGCATTGTTTCTGCTGCTGATTACCCTATCCAGAGGGAATGTCTGCTCCTCTGTCAAAGAGTAAAGAATGCTCAAGGAAGCTAAGGAACAAATAATCAGCACTTTTGTGCATGAAAATGTGCTTCTGCCATTCTAGAGAGACTCTTTCCTGATGCTGAGAACTATTTTAGGGCAATCTCCTACTAGTAAATATTTTGCTCAGATTTTAAGATGAACGCAGAACTCCAGGAATTGATTATTTTGTGGATATTGATGCAGTGCAGACGTGACAGCATATGCTGCAACTGCAAATTTTAAGTGCTCCGCAGCTATGAACTTCGAGTCCCAGAACAAACAGGAGTGTTATGACTCCTGTTTTCACACTGCTGCTTCTGCAGGAAAGAAGTCCCTTTGTCACTTTTATGCTAGAGAACAAGAAACATCAAGTAATTTTGGTTTTTAAATCAATCAGTGAGAAATCAGAACAGGTCACTCTAGACCTGAGAATGTATTCTGGAAAAATGCCAGTGGATAATATTACTGTATAATCCAAAGCTAGCAATATGCTTCGAGATTAGACTGATGTAGAAGACAGCTCTAACCAAAGTCAAGTAAGGATAAAATTTAAAAGACAGAGAAAAGAGAACAATAGAATTAAAAGAGAAAGTAATATTATTCTGGATTTAATTTCTCATGCTCTATAGCTGGCTGCTTACCATACTCTTATATTGTCCTCTTTTTCCCTCTGTGATTCAGCTTCCACATGATCTTAAAGACAAGGGACTAGGCTATGAAACAAAAAGTATAATGGGTACAAGTTATTTTTGGAGGCTCAAATGTTTGGCCAAATCTTAGCAACATAAAATTCAAGACACATGACTCTATCCGATCAGGCCACGGCATTAGACTTCAGCGTTATTAATTAAATCAGGTTCTTATTAAAAAAAGGCACTTACGGGTATTGGATTTAATTTCTTTTTTCTTCTACAAAGGTGTAATTGTTTTAGAGACTGAAAAATGTTACAAAGCAGACTATACATATCGTTTTGTTCCCGTTTTCTAAACCAGAATTCAACTGGAAAAAATAAGTGAGGAAGAGTTAAACAAGAATATGATCTGCAGATTTGTTTGTGAATCTTCTGTTTAGACAAACAGCTGAGGACTCCTGTTTCCTAAAACTGTATATCTAAATGAATGAAAAAACTAAAAGTGTACCAACAAAGCTCTTGTTTAGTTGACTAAACAAGCAACTCATTTAATTTAGAGCTGCACTGAATCTACTGGTAATTGCCACTTTGAATTTTCTTACTTTCCATCTAGTCCAGTAGCACGTCTCAAGTACCAGCAGCCCAACCCAGAGGCCTCAGGAGAAACTGCTTGAACTCTGTCTGCAGCAACAGTACAATCCTCTATTCTTGCCCTCAATAAACACATACATTAAGTTCCTTTCTCTTGTATTAAGAGAGAAGAAATAAAAACACATTCCATTTTAGCCAGCTTTGGGCATGAAGCATTTCCTCTTTCAGTCACCTTAGTTCCATACAAAACAAAACATAACAAAACCTCCACACCATTACCAAATCCCTCTAACCCCTCCTTAAAAAGACGTGCCAAATATCTGATTACCCATTGCCATTTTAGAAAAAGTATTTTCTTATCAGAATATCACCTCCAAAATGTAGTAATTCACACATTGTTGGCAAGCTGGGATTCCACTATTATGAGAGGTTAAAGTTACAGTTGTTTGTGCAGTCAACTCCTTTCATAACATTCTTAAGCCAATCGAGTGTCTTTCAAAAACAACAGACCTTAAGTTAGATAAAATAGATTTAAAATACATACCTGACAGGTGCTACTGAACTTGCTGCAATAATTAGACCAATTTCACATTCTTCTCTAAACACAAGATGAGGACATTATTCCCTAAAAAAAATCGAAACTCAGAAAAACAGCATCTTTTTTATTTAGGTCTTGGGAACCTCTTTTTGTTCATAGTTGTTTTCTGCCTTATTGATGAAAAAGATTCTTATACTGAAAACTGATGAATAACGTACATAGCTTTGTAAAAAGAACTCTCTCCTTGGTATAGTCTGTTGGTATTTCAGCTTGATTTTGCCACTATTCAGCAAGGGAGGCCTTGAGATTTATAAAAAGTAGCTTCTAAAAATCACAAATTAATCATGCCTCCATTCTGATGTGAATTTTGATCTTCTGAAATTTCTGTGGTTTGAAAAGAAAACAGAAAGCATCTATTCTATTGAAAACTTCCCATTTTCAACAAAGGAAGGTGACAGTGCCAGCCTGGAGCTTCCATGGCTGACTATAACACACCTGGAACAATGCAATAAATTCCGTGAGAGATAGCATCCAGGTCAACATGTTTCCACTCTACACCCAGTTAGACAGTTAAAAAAGGGTTCATTTTGAAATCTCATCTGGGCTGGTTGGTCTACCTCCCAACCATAAATCTGACAAATGGCTGTTTTTAAAAGAAAATCGTAGCTCATGATGGACTACTGTTAATATATTATGTCTAGGGTTCCACAGCCTAGCCAGAATTCCTACTGATGCATACCCCTCTTTCTTGCAATAAATTCATAAACTACACGCTCTCTGCTTTTCCCTTTATAAGCAATGTTCTTCCAAAAGCTCTCAGCTCTCACAACTTTCATTGGGGTGTAGGCAGGCTTTAAGATCAGCTTCAAGCACATCACTGAAATTCCCCTAGGACTTTTGCTCCAAACTTCAGTTTTACAGCTGTCCCCACTTTGTCTAGACGTCCGTTCATTGCAATAACTGGCAGTATCTTCATCCATCATTTTATTGTTACCTGTCTGAGCACCCTTGCCATGTACACAGCAGAATTGCAAGCAAAAGACTTTGTGGTACATGGACCCAGCATCCTCCTGGATATTGCCCTTCTGTTGTTTCTGGCTTGTATTTTCTCTTATTTCCTCTTGTCCCCACAGCTACACTCATCACATATTGTCTAAAGCTATAAACAAAGATGAAAGGGTCAGGCAAACACATGGTCACGTATAAAAACAATCTTTTATTTTCACATCAAAACGACTTGCATTTTAATTACTTTTTTGAAAAGGTAGTGAATTTTAAATGTCCTTGTTTAGCCTCTTAGATATAGCCCAAGATGGAATGTTTTGGGTTTTTTTTTTTGTTATTACAGACATTTTCACAGTACACACAAGAGAGTTTTCTCTCATAATCCCCCACCCTGAGAAAAGAATATCTGATGATAGAACAAGGAGTACAGAGCCCACTGTGAGCAATGGCAAGGACTAAAATAGATGCGTGGATGCCTAAAGTCTGGCTTAGTAAGTGCACATTGAAGCCAGGATTGTGGTTAACTGTGACAAGGGCTGAGGTCTAATTAAAGCTTGAAGTAAAAATTAGGTCTATTTGGAATGCAGCCCACATTACTCCGTTATTTCATTAACCATCCAATTTTGACACACCCATTGTAGGTAATTAATAAGAAGAGGTCTAACCTTTCTGGTGAAATTCAGGATGAACTGAGCTAACAAAGTGCAAAATGTGTGAAAGGCGATGCATAAACACTGGATAAATCCTCTCAAATTCTCCTAACAGGCGAGCATAGATCATAGTCATCATGGTTCAGAGTGATGATTGATTCAGTATCACATTTCAGAAAACATTATACAAATTGATTATCGGTGACAAAGTCTATCTCAATGATTCTACCCTTATTAATAACGATTTACAGCATAAAAATTCACATCCATTAGCAGAACTCTTTCTTCAGCTCTTTAATTAAACTAATCCTAGGTGATACAGGGCACGTGTCTCTACTGTGTGATTTGGCCTTTGTGTCAAATTCCTATTGAAATTCCCCAGCAAATTTGCAGTTTTGACATGAGGCACAGAAGCATGCCCAACTCTGTTGTCTCAAAAGCTGTGGAAAAAATAATGTATGTCATGTTTTCTTGAAAGAACTTGCCCTTTATAATACATTCCATCTTATAGCTCATGTGGTCATAGAGATTAATTTGTAACTTTAGGACATGCTAATTTCACAAAGATTAGTCAAACCAAAAGGTTGCACATTTGCAAGTGATCTCTCTCAAATGAGCTTTGTATCAACTCAGTCTAATTTATTGATGTATCACCTACAAGTCAAGTGATAGCACTTTGGAGCTCCAGAATTGGAATCAAGTTTCCTGCAAAGCTTTCAAACCTGAAATCAAATATTCTCCAGGAATTTAAAAAAAAAATAAAATAAAATAAAATAATTGCTGCAAACACGGTGTTTTTAATTGGAAACACCTTCAGCAACAAGTACTGGCTACACCAACTATATGGAAAATAAAAGGCAAATATCGTAACACTTCAGGTCCTGCTAAAAATGTAGTTTATCATGAACTGCTTGTCAGATGAACCTTAGTTTTCACACAAAGAGAATCTGCTTTCCCTAAAAAAATACCACATTTCAAAAAAACTGCCAAAGTAAAAATATTCCACTCAGAAAACTAAAAATTATCCATAGAAAAAGAAGGATTGTTTTTTAATCACACATAGTAGTAACACAGAAAGGAACACTAGAATTAATAAAAAACTCATATACAGGTAAGCCAATTTTGCACTTCTGAACATCTCGCCTACTTCCTTACTATAGCTCCCATGGTCTGAAATACTCATTCTGTTATCCACCACTACGTAGAGGCCATGGAGGTTTTTCAATGTGTTCATTTTCTGATACGATTTTATGTTGGAGGTTTTTTGACAAAGTGTTTTTCTCTTGCCAAGCCATGCCTTACAAGACAAGCTCTCTAGCATTCCAGCAGACAGTGCAAATACACCTACACCAATGACACCAAGAAGTGCCACTATTTTCAAGTTAGTTAGCTGCAAACCTACGCTTTGGTTTGCAGCTTTGAGTAAAACTTCCCCCTCTGGAAAGAGAAGATTCCCAATTTCCTAGCAAAGTAAACAGTTCTCCAAGGATTAGAAAGGTCAAAAAAACCCAATGCAGTTGTAGTTTTTAGGAAATAACTGTGGTTCTCAATTCATACATGCTCTTAACCATAGTATCTGAACCTAAATCAATAAAAGCTCTGTTGTATACTTCAGGCAATAAAAAAGCAGCCTCAGAATAGACAATTCCTTATTATAGCTAATAGGTAATTCTACATTCATAATTACTATCAATATTAATACATGATTTTTTAAACACTGGGAAGCATGCTCACAATTAAACTTCACTGTGCTCATTGAACTTCATTACACATCCAACGTGATGCTGAGGACAAGAGGACAAGACCAAGTTTTACAGTATCTCAAAATATCTCAAACTTTACAATATTACTACCCTGTGGTACATAGTATCGTGCAATACCTATGTAATATATAGAATGTGTGTTGCATTACACAGTACCACAAAATCTTCTGTGGAGATTTCTGAAATTGAGGTATATAGACATATGCATCCAAGTAAATTCTAAGGCTGAGATATTGCAATAAGATCATTTGATGTAAATTAACGTTATTAATATCTAGTATCTCTCACAGAGTACCTCATAATGATATCTCACCTGAGCTTCAGAATACTCAAAGTGCTTTTTTGCCATAGCATCTGCAAAATGACAGTGTGTTTACTGATTTCTCAAGAGTCCATAAACTGTGGCTGCCTAGCTTCAGTCTTCATTGGCCTGAGATCACTTGCGGTCCAAGATACCGTACAAACAGAGCTGTATGACATCTCAAAGCACAAGCTGATGCCAGAAGAAAAACTTGAATCTTCAGATAAAATTTTGACTTCAATACAAGTAGTTAAAGCTGTTTTCCTATTATTTTTAAGTATATGCTTTTTATGAAGGTTGTGAATAATGTTTGATGCATGCAACTAGCACATCATACAGTAAAATGGGAGAAAAGAAAACAGAATGATGCTTTAATGAAATTAAAAAAAATAGAAGATCTTTAACCAGGCAACAACTTCATGTTGTATTCATCTTTTAAAGAGCACCATTCCCTCACATCCAGCATCACAGACATAAAAAGAAAATAAACAGACAACATTTTTCTTCAGTTCTCCCTCCTACCCACAAACCTACCCATCCAATACACTGCATTTATATTCTGACTACCACCTGCTTCCAGATGCAGTATCATCATTTCGGATTGATTTTACTTATAGTATATTCCATCTCCTCCATCCCCATCTATGTTTAACACAGGTACTCAGACCTAGAGCCTTCACTCTTGAAGGTCATTTGAGAATCCATGCTTGACCTAGAACAAAGGAGAAGTCTTTCTGACTCATCAGTGTATCTTCGTGCCCAAAGCTGCTCTCCTGCATTCACTGTTCGAGGCTTCAGAGACAGTGTTTCAAACTTCACATAGGTCTCTTTAGCAAGGTCAGCTTCCTTTGCAGTTTTTGGTTTCACACGGAGTTTTAAAACTTTATAGAGTAAGAAAAATATTAAAGGTAAAACAATCACACATGCTGCACTGCTGGCCAATATCAGAATAGAAAACTGAGAGCTGCTGTCCTCATTTAACCTATCAGTGGAGAAAATAATGCACTGCTCTTCCGTAGGTGGCACTCCTTTGGGTGAAACACATGCCATATACTGAGTATATGGTTGCAAACCATCAATTGTGACTTTATTTTTGCTAGAATCGGTGCTCAAAGGCAACATCTCTTTTTCACCATACTTTGAGTATAACACAGTGACCGCAGAGTTGCTTGTGGCGTTGACAGTTTTCCAAGTTAAGGTCACTCTTTCATCAGTTTCACTGATCACTCTTAGGTTCTCTACAGTAACATTTTGCTCCACCATACTTGCTGTGTTCAATAAAGCATCCTCACCTTTCTTCCTTATCTCCTCAGTTGACTGTGTATCCTCACCTCTCTTGCTTATCTCCCCAGTTTGCTTTTTATTTCCATTTGTCACTGCTTTTGAATTTTTCTTCCCATCGAACACGGGCCTGGATTGCTTCTTGTCAGTAAACCTGATGCTCATTGATCTTTCAGTGCTAACCAGCCCTGTGGTGGTTGGCGTGGTGGGAAGAGGCGTGGTAGTCTTCTCAGGTTCCTGCTTGGATTCCTCCTGAGTGGTATTCTGTCCCTCTGCCCCTTGCTTCCTTCCATACTTCTGTGGTGACATAGTTGTGGTAACTACACCAACCACCGTGACAGTAACAGCAGCTTCTGACATTCCTGCTAAGTTCTTGGCTTTACATCTGTATTCTCCTGCATCCTTGTATGAAATCCCTGTCAAGCTTATTATGGACCATCTGACACCCTCTCCAGGTGTTTCTTGAATTACTACAGGAAAATACAAAGAGAAAAACATTATAAAAGTGAGCTGAAGAGAAAGTAACTGTTATTAGACTAATTCTTCGCTTAACTTATTTCTGCCAGAAGGAATCATATTTATTAAACTTCTTATAAAACAAACCAAAACAAAACAAAAACAAAAAAACACCAACCAAACCCTGTACACAAACTGACATACTACGTCATTGCAGAAAAGCACAGAGCTTGGGTGAAGATGGAACTGGATGTCTGGAGGAATTACAACATAATTTGCGGTTTCACTAAGTAAAACAAAACCACATAAAGAGAAATCAAGTGTCTTAAAACTGCTAAGTGACTAGGAAATACAAGTCTCACTGATTTCAAGTGAGACTGAGCACATTAGCCATTTAAAACATTTTTGGAAATTACCTTTGTTTCAAGATATTTCAGTACTTTGGACTATTACCTTCTTCACACCTACAGTTTAAGATAACTGCTTGGCATTAGCAAGAAACACGTTTTATATTTAAGTTACTTCATAGTAACTAGAAGGATATGACAATCACAGCCTCTTTAACATTCAAGATGTGTGTCACAAATAAACAATAAACGTGCAAATAACATAGAAAACATGATTTTGGAAAACCCTTTGTTTACAATACTGAGTTTTAAATGGCTCAGTTATGGCCTCTCTAGCTTTTTTTAACGTGAACATTTTGAGCCAAAGTGGAGATTCCTGTAATTAATTCTCATTTGCAGCTTCAGAGTTAGGGCCCAACTGTCCCAACCTCTATTTTCCTTTATCCTTCCCCTGCTTCATCCATTTCCCCCTCCACACACATTGTTCTTATTATAGACCACACCCAGAATCAGAACAGCCTGTTGGACCTGTTCAGACCAAGATCAAAGACAAAGATTTCCCAGACAAAGAATTCCGTGACAGCTGTTGTACAGATAAAATTGCCAGCTTGACGCAATACACGGTCCATTGTTGCATCATTATAATGATCTCAAAGCACAAGCAACCCAACAGTTTCAGGCTCTCCCATTTCCCATAAAAGAGCAGTTATACCTGTATAGTTCACTGGTATATTGTCTGACCTAGTCCAGGTAAGCTGTGGTGTTGGGTACCCAGTGGCATCGCAGCGGAGCAGAACGTTGCTTCCCAGTGGGGAAGTGATTTTCGTTGCTGAAGTCATCACGGATGGTTTAAGACACTGCTCTAACTCAGCTCTCTGGAACAAGATTCCCGCCAGGCTCTCAGGTCCACTACATGAAACCAACGGATCAAGAAGAACAAGGGAGTTGTCCACAATTTTGGAAAATTCAATCAACTTTGAAATGCGACAGTCACAAAACCACGGGTTGTCCTGCAAACCTGAAGCAGGGAGGGAAGAGGGGAGACAAAAATCAAACAAAAATGTTGTCAGGTTATGTATGGATGTTGTGATTATAGTAAGATGCAAGAATACCAACAAGTACGATAAAGGAATCAAGGATTCTGCATTAATCTTTTCTCTTTCAGTTTGTCTTTTTTTGTTTGGCTGATTCGTAGGGAAGTTTTTGCAAAGATGAGGAAGAACAGTATATGAATGTTTATTAAGCTAAACTTTTTCTTCACAGAAGTTACAGGAGCACAGTAATATACTGGCAGTGCCTATCCTTAACTTCGCTATTTATCTAGGAAAAAAACCACTTTGACAAGACTGAAGATACATTTTCACCTGCATGTGCCTTCTGGAAAGATAGCTTCTCGGGGTTACTGCATCCTGTCACTCTCCTCTGCTCTCAGTCCTTCTTTGCACTTTTACAGTTTGATCTTCTCGGACCCTTTTTTCAAAGCTTGCAGACAATTTAAGGGCTGAGAGCTTACACCAGTGTCTCTGCCCCTTGAAAAAAGGATAAAGGCTAAGGAGAAAAGGCTTTAGGCCAATAAAATTCATACCTGGCTCTAAACTATACCAATATTCTTAGAAATCTGGCCTCAATTTACAACAACCTCTAAAATACATTCAAAAAAGAATAACAGAAGAGTAGAAAATGTGAAGGACTACAAAAAAAGCTGATGGCTACAATATTTTTATGATGGCACACAAGAATGCTATCTCTCCTCTTCTTGTTAGAGGCTATAACATTTGAATCCAAATTCTTTGCATGAGAGGCTTTCTCCCTCTTGCTGAACTTATTATGGTGAAATGGAGTAGCCACTTCTGAAGAACAGAGGGCTAAATCCTCAGCTGTTAATTACTCTGCGATGTTGACCTTTGTAGAGAAACAGCAGCTTCACCAGGTAAAACACCACGCATCATATCACACATCAGTTCAAATATTTTCTCATTTGACATACTTTCTGGTGTACATTTTTTCATTTTTTTCAAGTATTAACAATAAACAGAACTTACAGTCTGAAACAAAGGATGGTAGGCAAGAATCTGTCACTACTGAATTTACTGATTAGCTCACCAGGTAAGTCATATTAATTAAACAAAAATGAAAAGAAAAATAACCCTGAAGCACCTGCTAGTAGTATTCAGTATGTATTTTTAGGAAATACCAAAACAGCTAATGGAAAAATGTTGGGGTTGTTCTGGAAGAAACCTGTAGATGAAAGAATACATGAATAATTAACTACTGCGTCCTTTTATTGCCTGACCAAGATTAGGTTATTTTAAGCACAATGGCGGTGATTGGTTAAAACTACAGTAAACCCCAATTAATCCCCTCTTTAAAACAAGACCTGACCTGAAGAGATTCCATGACTTTGACATCACAATCCAATTTCACCCCTTCCAGGCATAAGAGATTTTACATCTATTCACTCCTTACTGCCTGCTGGAACGGAGAAGGAGAAACCAAGGAAACTGTATCCAAAATATAATGAACTGTGAACTTCACACATATATTTACATGGAAAAACAATCCAATCCAGATGTTTTCCTTCTGTCTAGGCACATCAACTATGCTCATAAAAATTCTGCCGAGACAAGCACATGTATGTAACTATTTGTGCTTATCTTTTAAATTAGGCAAACTAGTTGGTACTTAGAGAGGACTAGAGACGATATTCTTGTAGGTTTGTTTTTGGTTTTGGGGTGTTTTTTTTTTTTTTTGCATTCTCACTTGCTTATAACGGGTCAATTTTCTTCACCATGTTAAGAAAGAGAATGAGCATTTGAAAATTAAATTCCCCTGAGGTAAAATAAGGAAGAGAGGATCCCCCTTGAAACAAGACCTCAACTGCCAGAGTTCCTCCATAAAACAGGCTGCTAAAACACACGTGAGCTCCCAGCACAGGTTCTGTGCTATCTAGAGGACAGAGGCAAGGGGCAGCTGTGCTGCAAGCAGGTGGCAGAGCAGGAACTCTGGGTCCACAGACAGATTTGCCACATCAGTAGGACTCCCATCCCACGTACCAGGCAGCAGATTCTTCCTTACATTGAACACTACTGAAAATATCTCTTCTGCAATCTTTCTGCATCCTACAAGCTTTGCTGCAGGAAAAGATGGGGTTTCTTATTGTTCTATTGGGGGTGGTTATTATTATTTATTATTATTATTATACTAGTAGTGCTCAAAAGTCTTTCAAATAGAATTATAGAATCATTTAGGTCAGAAAAGACCTTTAAGATCACCATGTCCAACCATAAATCTGACACTGCCAAGTCCACCACTAAACAATGTCCCTAAGGGCCACATCTACATGTCTTTGAAATATCTCCAGGGGTGGTGATTCAATCACTTCCCTGGGCAGACAGTTCCAGTGCCTGACAACCTTTTTGGTGAAGAATTTTTTTCTTAATATATATAAATAGATGGCTTTTGTATTCCCCCAGTGCCCCAAAGAAGACCCAAAGTAACAACAAGTATCAGAAATTGACAGAAGTTCCAGAAGACTCTGTATTTCTGTGCTTTAGTGCAAAGAAAGAGTTATTTCAGTTAGTGACCCTATCTCCCCCATCCATAATGTTGAACTGGATAAAAAAGCAGGACTTTTACAAATACATATAATATATACAGATACAGGAGTTCCCTGCTTGCCTCCATAGCTCATACTTTCTATTTATCTGTGTCTTGCCAATGTCTGGCAGTATTCACATTATTTTTAGTAAACTCGCACAGTCATCGTAAGCCATCAAGTCATGTGAATTCCCAAAATGAAAAGATGAAAGCACTGTTGAGTTGGAAGCAAGGATAGCACACTGAGTTTGACTATACTTCAGTTATCTATTGAAGAGAAGAGAAATGTGATGGAACACCAAGTCTTTATAAACCCTGGATTACTTTGTAGAAATATTAAGGCAGCTTGCTGACCTGAGAAAGTAATACTAACCAAGGCAAAACAAATGTTAATAAATATTTATGCATTGCAATAGAGCATACTTTAACATTAAATATGGATTAGAAATTGCTCTAAAATCCTTTCCTTATTCTAGATTTAGTATATTTTAAATTTGCTTTCACACATTTATATGTATGCTTGCTTTGCAATGGCAAATGTATGTTTATGTCTGTCTGTGCATGCACATTTTTGTAGTCTTCTTGGTAAGCAGGGTTTCCCCATGCTGTGTCAATATGGACTTTAGGATTCAAAGCAGCTATGAGTGACATTTCCTTTGTCAATCAGTAACCAGACTCAGACCATAATTTGTATAATATATTGCTTTTCAATGGCTGTAAAACGGTCATATTTAAGTTTTGGGCACATGGAAATCTTCACTACACCAACCTATGCCCCAGTCTCTCTTCCAGCTCTAGCTCCAAAATTTGTCATGCATGATTCTAAACAGCAAAGCTCACTTCCAGCACTGGGACCCAGTGCTTCCTACACACGGTAATTCTAGGGAGTAGTTCAGAAAAAGCAGCATCTACCCAATATAATGGTATGGATTTGCAGCATTGCAAATTTTTTGCACCTCTACATGCACCAGGAGCAAGATCTCATCTCACTGCCACTCTGTCAAATCCTGGACTCCTGTGTTCTTCTCAGTGATTCACTAAATATAATTTTCCATATAGAAATGATTGCCATCATTCACACCAGAAATTTCAACCTTTGTACAGCTGCCAGTGCTGAAACTTAACTGTGAGTTGGAGCAAAGTATAAGACCATAGCTCCAGAGGAAACCCAGAAAGGGCCAGATGAACTCACAAACTGGTCCCACGATCATTTCCACTGCTTAACTGTCACCTCACTCCATAGCTTTGTTTTGAACTACTCCAAGACAAATCCAGACATGGCTCCAGGGACAGTTCACACTTGAGGGACTGCTCCCTGAAAAAGTTTATGGATGAGACCACACCAAGGACAGCTGTCTCTATCCTGTCCTTTCCCCCAGCAGGCTTTGCCCCTCCAAACTACCCTGCATGACTATCAGCCTGTCAGGAATACAACATAGCCTTGCTATTTTATATTCCAAAAGCACAGTTCTCAGGGTTGCGATGCAATTCTTACATTACTTCAGGCAGTTTGAACTAAAGAAAAATCACCCCGGCACACACAGTTACATTTTAGAGTCACTGCAGCATCCCACAGAAAACTAAGGGATACATCTTACAAAGTGTGGAACAGCCAGTCAGCTTTAAAGAGAGCTGGTCCGAAACTATGGATGAAAGCCAGAGTGAACCACTTGACCAGAGGGTCAGGAGTCATTCTCTCACCTTCTTTCATTTAGCCTAGTGTCCACCCAGAGGAACATCAGTCAGTATGAGGTAACTGAAGAAAAACTCCAAGCTGCTAAATGCAGAGATTATGAATTGGAAGAAGGAGATGCTGACCTGTCAGTTCCCTGGCAAAAGTAATCCATGCTCCTCCTTAGTCCTTGAAGTAAACATGGGGAGCCTGAACTTTCTCTTATGTCCAACCTTCTGGATGCTTAGTCAAGACACCAAAGACAAAATTGCCTCCTGGTGTTAAAAAATACATTTGCACAAACATTTGAGCTTGGAGCTTTGCTGTTGTTGATCTCGTTAATTAAACACAAGGGACAATCTTGTTTTGCCAGAACTAGGAGAGAAGCCAGCTCAAGCCCTAATATCTTACAATAAGTAGAATCTGACTGCTGTTTTCCTAACCAGACAAATCCAGAGCCTTTATTTGCTCTGGATTCCAGCTTCTGGAAGAGCTCCGTCTGCAGATACCATCCCACATAGGCACATCGGTCAGGCAGAATGCTGCCACAAAGAACAGCTGGAGAACACAGGACACTTGAGTATCAAAACAGGTACTGCAGGCAACTGTGGACATCACATATTAAGAGAAACCTTCTTCTTTTTTTTTTTTTTTTTTTAAACACAAAGGAATCCAAAGGGAACCACCAACTGGTAGAAATTTTTTTTTTTAAAAAAAGCCCCACAGCCTATAAGAAACTGCTGAAAGAAATGGTGTGAATGGTTAAGGCAGCAAACACGGAAGGAAAATGCATGAAAGGTTACTATAAGAGATGGTAATTAATGCTTCTGTATGGTCCATCTCATGTAGGACAATAGATAATCGGCTTAGCTTGCAGTAAGGGAGATTGAGGTTAGATATTAAGAGAAACTTTCTCACCATGCTGATAGATAAGCACTGGAAGAGGTTACCAGAGAAGGCTCTGGAACGACCTGGCTGCAAGCTTTAAGAACAGTACTGACTTAACCAGAACAGTTCACTTCATCCGGATCTGCATCCCAGCAGGCCAGAAGCATTTTTGAAATCCTTCCTGATGACACACCTCTGTGACCCTTACCTCCACCACAGAGGAGGAGAAGGGTATCTGTGGGATACATTTCCATTCCCTCAGGCTCTAGCAATCCCAGGAAGGGTGTCAGAGAGGAAACAATGCCACAGAGCACCTCTTGCTCCTGTTCTAAGCCAACATCTCCTATGGCTGGAGCATTATAGAGACATCTCAATTCCTACGTTATCTTTCTAGCCTGACAGTTTCTACTAACCATTCATTCCTGAAAAAGAACTGCTTTGGAACAGTCTGTGAACAGCAGCCTACATAACTGCAACTTCAGAAGCTCCAGTAATATAGAAAATACAGCTGCCACTTAGTAGAGACTAAGAAAGCTTGTCAAAGCAACCCACAACATAAAGAGCACTGCACTTTCTAATCTCCAGAGGAAGGGGATGTTTTACTCGCTGTAGAATTTCTTATATAGCAAACACTGTCTGTCTGCATTGAGACATACTCATCAGAAGGCTATGAAGTCAATGAAAGAAAATTTAGTTAATTATTCACAGCTTACCTACGGTAGATTTACTCAACACAATATAACAATATAATGCAATATAATACTACTAATAATAAAGTACTACCTGGCATTTTGCATTCTCAGATCCAAAACAGAGCCCCCTTCAGCATGTAACATTAAAAAAAAGAGAAGCAAGGTGCTATTAGAACCCAGTACATATTCCTCTCTGGAGATCTGTGTTCAAACCCAAGTGTAGTTCATAGATGAAAATGATCCAAAGGTGACACCCAGGTCTCTAGAGAACTCAATGGGGGCACCAGAGGATTTTCCAGGACTAGAGGAGGCTGACAAACTGCCTGCACTAACAAAGCCTGCAGGTGGTTGCCAGGGGGAAGGGAAGGAGAGAAGAGGGTTTGGGGTTTTGTGGTGTTTGTTTTTTGGGTTCTTTTGTTTGTTTATTTCTTTTGGTTTTTAAGTGGTGAGAGCAAGGTAAGGCAAGGAAACCAAATCACCTGTGGGACTCCCACATGAGATCATCAGGAGGATTAGTTCTAGCATAGTTGGCTCCTACTTTACTGCCTCCTGTAGCTTTCCATATGGGCACAGGGAAAGGCATAACTGAGCTGGACTTAGTTTTACGGCATTTTCCTTTTTCTTTTTAATCCTGAATAAACGAAGATCCTATTAATGCTGCAAACCTACAGTTACCATGTACGTGAGGAATTCGTTCCACCTACTTGCATTTATTACATGACTTATACACAATCTCATCTGAATGAGAGCTTCAAACTGCAGTTTCTGCTGTGAAACAAAGCAGGTGAAAAAATGAACACTGGAAATACTGCACAGTACGATACAGGGTAGATCTTTACTGGGGGGCATAGAACTACTGCAGCTGATTTATGGGAGCCAGCCTGTTTTCCATTCATGTTCTACAACTGCAGAAGAGTCTGGCCAAACTATTCTTAAATACTTAACCTTAAATGCTATAGAAAGTACTGTGAAGTTTTAGAGATCAGATTCCTATTCTTTCTCCCATATGCAACACGTAAATTGGGAAAAATATGTAAATTGGCAAAAAAAGTCAGGCAGCTTTAGAGCAACACACGGTCAACAGGAGTCACAGAGAGCAGAATTCCTTTGAGCCACCACCACTATCTAGAGCTCTGTATCTCAGGTCAAGCTTTAGCTGCTTGTTTGGCTTGGGAGTGACTGGAAAAAACAGATGCAAATGGACATGCTTGTGGTTGCATCTGGAAAGTGATGAGGGAAATGTCACCAAACCCAAAATTTTTGGAAGTCCTACATTTCTATGGATACTGAATATACTATGTGGCCTGGAAACCCACAGATTTTACTTCAGTTTTATGGCCTTGAGACAATATATATGGAAGACACTATCTTCATTATATAGTTTTCTACCACCAACAGATAATAAATAAATAATCACAGAGGAAACCAGAAGACTGACCTGAATAAAACCCACTCTCCTGAATCCCAGGCTGGTCCCCTACCTGCTTCCACTTGGATCTCAATTGCTAGGTATATTTTAATAAGGAATGAGACAGGCTGTTTAACGTACCCAAAATGACTCTCTGGGTTGCCAGAATGTCTGTGTTCTTGGGCAGGACAGCTTCTGAGAAGGGAGGCCAAATGTCTATCAAGTCTGATGGCAAGGTGGTTAGCTTGTTGCTGGATATGTCCAGGTAGGTGAGGTTTCTCAGGTAGCGGCCAGCATCAGCGGGAATGCTGGTCATCTTATTGTTGTGTAAATCAAGAGTCCGAAGGTTGGGCATCTCCGCCAGTGATTCCCAAGGGAAAGTTGAGAGCAGATTACCATCCAGCCGTAGCTCATGTAGTTGTTTCAAGTTATAGAAGCTGCTGATGTCAATGTTGGCTACACAGTTGTAAGTTACCCACAAGTATTTGAGATCTACTAGATAGTAAAAGGCTTCATTTGGAATCCTTCGTATGACAGTTTTCTCTATACGAAGTTTTACAGTATCCACAGGAACATTCACAGGGATCTCGTACATGTCAGGATCATTACAGAGCACAGACCTTGCACCCAAACAGGGTAAAAAAAAAATAAAAATAAAAAAAAAAAAAGAGAGAGAGATTGGCATTTCTTTCTCAGAAATTTGTATTTCACATTTAAAAGCAAATATTATTACTTCCTGCAACGTTACTAGCAAAATAAAGAACATCAAATCAAGAACAGCCCTCTGAACTGAAAAACCATCAAGATAAATGTGAATTTTTCTAAAGAGAAAAATAATGCAAATTAACAATGATACTTTAATATAATTTGGTTTATTCTAAAGAATGTAAACACCATCTTCCTTCTACCATTCTATTGATAACTGAAAAACAGAAGCCATGGTATCTTGTGTGATATGAATACTGCCTGTTTTAATAAAATTCAGAATACTGGATTACTAATTTCCAGGTTTTCTGCATGATGAAGATTCAAAATATTTGTCTATAGACACAGACATCTAGACAATTTCAGTATAGACTGAAAATCAAAAATATTAGTATACTTACCAAGACGAGAGCTTTCTAGCCCTATTTCTGGTGTCTACATAGAAATTACCTGCTTTTTAGAGGTGCTAAGAACTTTCTCCTCCTGTTGGTTTCAGTGAAATGGAATTTATCAGCATTTTCAGGAATCAATACGCTTCCATTTGGTTGGGGTAGACTGCACATGTTGGCTTGAAGGCTCCCCTCCCCTCCATAAGCCTATATTTCATTTTCTCCATCTTTCTCTACATTCTTCCTCTATTTTACTTTCTCCTCATGCAGCTTTAGACTAGATAGGTTATGACAGTAAGTAGCAATGACAAACAGTATCTCCCACAATTAACATGACAATACCCAAACCATCAAAATTAAAATAAACCTCTTTATTACCAGAAATTATCTGACTTTCCTGCAGATTTAAATAAAAAGAAGAAACTACTATATTTATGTAAACTAGAATCACAATCACTTTACAGTAGATGACTACTTTGTAGAAACACAAAGGACATTACAATAGTAGGAAAATCATGGAGCAGAAAGAAACTGCTTTCTGCAAAAACCGAAAACCTAGAGTAGCTCTTTACTAAATACAAAGCCATAATCACCATCTGCTTGTATTCAGAAACATCGCTAGCCATCTAATACAAGTGTAAAATACACCTTTTATTCAACTATGCTAAAGCTAATTTGTAATGGATGCAAGCGTTATTTCTAATTTCTTCAACCCTTTTCTTCACAAAGTGCTTCGTATAACAAATAATAAAGTAATTACCTTGTTCCGGTGCCATCGCTTCTGCCATGGTAAACACAAGTGCATTGGGAAGGACAAAAGCCAAGCACTTCTTCCAGCAAGCTCATGAGGAGGTAGAAGGAAATAAAAAGATACATGGCTTCCTCTCAGGCAGAACTGATATGAAAAAAATTGAAAACTTTATTCCCCAGGCACTCGTGTGCAGCGTGCTACGAATGTGAACGCAGGCATCCATTTAGTAACAGCAGATTACACCAGATTAGCTGAGATCTATAGTTACTTAACCTTCAGATGTGTCCTGAAAGGGATCAGTCAAACCAGCTCATTCTTTATTCTTCCAGAAGAATGCGCTCTGTTTCATATCCAGCATGGTTCAAGGCTGTTTTAATATGTAGCTTGTAGCGTTAGTATGTAATAAAATATCTCTTTGCTCCTTCTAAGAGGCTAGTTATTTACTGACCATAAAGTGTTAAAAGGTTCCTGAAGGAAATCTAGAAAAAGATGAGGACACTGCATGGTGTTTTCTTTAATAATAACAATTACAAATTAATAGGAAGCCTACATTCCAGAGATTTTTAAAAAATCATGTAAAACCAGGTTTTTACCAAAAAAACCCCACCCCATATATATTTTAAAGAAATTACACACCGCAAAGCCGAATTTCAGGGGCACATACATAATAGAAGATATTTATTCTCAAATGCTGAGAATCATCAAGAGTGCATACATTGCTGTTCATAAATAGATCTATACACAGTCATATCTTACATCCTGAATAAATCCACTGCTCACATCACCAAAGGTATTTTTCAAAAATTACACAACACACCTATATAACCGTGAGATTGACTTCAAAATGATGAGAAATGACCATAAATACTTCATTTTATGTGCCTCCTAAGGGTCAAGCTTTAGGGTGCTTTTGTCTCATTTTCAGGATTTGCTGAGCAGCCACAAGCACTAGAAACTACTAAAACAAAAGCTGTTTTTCCTACATTTGGTTTTGTGAGCCAAAACTTTAAAAATACATTAAATATTCTGAAACTCCTTCAATATCCTAAAAGTTGATAATGGGTTCTATAGGGTTTGGGTAGATACTTTGATATCTTGGCATATTCACAGAAATAGAACACTGCAAGGCATATCAACATAGACACTTGATATAGAAACACATTCACACAGCGAGAGTGCAGAGTATTCCAAGTCTGGAAAATTTTCAAGGGAAGTTAAGGGCAAGGAATTCATGAAAGGACTTACATGTCCAAAATCTATGCTACTGAATCTAAGGACTACCTGTTTCAGTCTCTCCCTGCCTCTGTGTCACCTTGTCCAACCCTGCAGGAATCACAGTGAACACTTCACTAGCCTTTTTTGTTTGGGACAGACATATTGGGTCAATAAATCTCACTCTCAAAAGTTAAAGTCTTAGTGGATTTTGTCTTTTTTTTCTTTTTAATCTATCTAAAAAGATGAACAGAAAACAGCTGTCTGGCTGGGGCAGATTATTCCAAAAGATGAATCTTCCAAATGATTAATTAACTTTAACCCAGACTTCACTCATTTCCGTGTAATTTATGCAGGCAAATGATATGAGTTCTATGATGTGAGTGTGCTTTGAGATACACTCATGGGCAAGGCATTGTTTATAGTTATCTCCTGTCTTGTCTGACATCGCACCATTGCCAGGATTGCCCTCCGAAACCTGTAAGGGACAAAAAAAGGGAAAGCAGAAAGATTGTTATCTGGAGAGCCAAATATAAAGAAAAATTGGGCAAGCTGGCCTTAAGTATTACAGCGATTTTCAATTTTAGTAGAACTTGCTTAATAAAAAAAAAAAAAAAAGGTGTATTTGGAATTGAAAAGAACCTGTGCCTTTTTCACTTCCACGTACAGAAATAACTTGATTAAGTTCAGTGTTTCTTCTCTAAAAGGGGCCACATCAATTCATCCCACGATAAGGTATGGCCACAACAAAGAGAAACTTACAGAACAGGTTAAAAATGGGATGGTCTTTCATTGACTCAGCAGGATCAGGTCACCTAGACTGAAATCACAGGCTCTGCTTCTAGGTTGGTAGTAGCAAAAGGAAGTGTGCCCCTGCAAAACCCAGTTCCCAATCAGAGACACCAGCTTGATTAGAGCATTTGATACACTTGCTCAAACCAGAAGAGCATATTTATCTTATTTACTTCGACAAAAAGTGTCAATGCATCCTAATTAATCAGAATATGACACATCCCAAATCAAGTAAGGAAATCCACAGAAGTTACATGTCACTAATCTGACACACATTATGGTCACAGCCATTAAAACCAATCCTATTGCTGGCGTAACACAAATTCCATAATGAATCCCTTTGAGAAACTACGAAAGGACTTTCAAAACTGTCTTACAAAAGCTTCATTAATGTGTTCTCAGAAATCTTTAACAATTTGGTATGTTCTGATGATGATCTAAACAATTTCTTTTAGACTCTCTGTCCAAAAGGTCATCTTTGGTAAATCAGCAGTGGTTTACTCTCTGATCTCTTCACTGATCAGTTTGTCATATGCTAGAGATAATGATTCTACAGTTACATGGCATGCTAAAATCATGAAGTAGACTGGTATGAAATTAAGAGCACTCACTTTTTGTTTGCAATTACATAAATGCAGGGATTATAGAACGTGGAAGATTTTGCAAACAGAGGAGCTATGATGGCCATTGCAGGAGAAATTTTCCTTGGGTCTCCAAATGAAGACCACAAACATACAATAGAATATGGAGACCAAGCCACCAAGAACATTACAATCATTACAACAGACATCTGTAAAACAAGAGGAACAGAAACATAACCAGTATTACCTGAAGACCTCATAACTTAACCTCAAAAGTGCAAGCATCTGCATGAAAATATCTAGAAACAAATAACAAGATATAAACACGCACACCTGACAAATTTTGGTAGGTTTTAAGGAAATCTCACTCTAGGGATTTAATAGTACATTACACTGCCATTGATTTGGACGTTGTCTACCTGGACTTTGGTAAGGCCTTTGACACTGTGCCCCACAGCATTCTCCTGGAGGAGATAGCGAACCACAGCATGGACAAGTGTACTCTTCACTGGGCAAAAATCTGGCTCAATGGCCATGCCCAGAGAGTTGTGATTAATGGGGTGAAATCTTGTTGGTGGCTGGTCACCAGTGACGTCCCTCAGAGCTCAGCTTTGGGGCCAGTCTTGTTTAATATCTTTATCGATGATCTGGATAAGGGGATTGAGTGCTCCCTCAGTATGTTTGTAGGCAAAACCAAAGTAGGTGGGAGTGTTGATCTGCTTGAGGGGAGGAAGGCTCTACAG
Source organism: Thinocorus orbignyianus (assembly GCA_013400375.1). Lineage (NCBI taxonomy): Eukaryota > Metazoa > Chordata > Aves > Ciconiiformes > Thinocoridae > Thinocorus > Thinocorus orbignyianus. The sequence continues at coordinate 211,250 of VXBW01002116.1, read as the reverse complement.
AGGGACCTGGACTGGTTGGACCAATGGGCCAAGGTAATTCCTAGGCCATTGGTTCAAATTAGAGTTGACCAATCCATTTCAGCCCAGACAGATCTGTGAACCTGGCAGCAAGCCTAGGGACTCCACAGACACAGAGTAAAAGTCCTCCTACTACATCTCTGAGGTACATTTCTACTAGTGGCAGAAGGCAGAGGCAAGGAAAATCCACATTGTTCCCAGCCTTCGAACTAACAACTCATCTGGAAAGAGTCTTAGGCCAAAAGCAAAAAATCCAGTGTGTAAGCCAAGCCAAGAGTTTTCACTGTGGCTAGATTTCAGTTAATATTTAGTACAAAATGAAAAAAGGGAATACAAGAAACAGAAATGCACAAAAGGCTGCACTGTTCCTTTGCCCCCAAGACTTTAACACAAAGGAATATGCTTAAAAAAAAAATGCCCTTATTTACCATACCTTTGTCACGTCTACTTGATCAGACCAATCTATGTTGATGCTCTCCAGGCATTTACTGCTGGCATATTGTTTCATTGTCCGGGAAACATTGTAATAACAGTAAAACATGACTGTTAAGGGCACAACAAAATTAACAGCGATTACACTCATTGTGTAGGAAACAAAGGACCTGATAAGACAGAAAAACAAAACACAGTAACTTACAGATAGCCATCCAGGAAAAGTTACTAAAGAATTTGATATTGTGATTTGATCATGAAATTTTAAAAGAAGCTTTTAATGAATTAGGAAATTTTTCTTTAGCCTTCATTTTCTTATTAGAAACTATAAGTCTTGCAGTTTTCAAATATGGTTCAATTTCTATGTTTTCTCCTAGACTTCATTTCTATCTTTTTAATTTTATTTTTTTTATAGATTAGGCTTCATATTTCAGGAAGAAGTCATGCTCATATAGCGGTGAATTAAACAACTTAGCCTTCAATGAAACAGAAGATTTAGAACAAAGAGTGAAAGGGAATCTTACACATCATTTTTCCTCCAATTTACTGTGCAAGTTGCTCCAGTGGGATCCGGAGCATAGCTAGCCCAGCCTATAGTAGGCATGGAAGCCCAAAAGACAGCATTTATCCAAGCAGCAAGAATTAGAGTGGCATAGCTTCGGGTAGTCATTCTTCTCCCTGTGGCCAAGCACATAGAATCACAAATGGTTGTCACCTTTTGTTTCTTTCCAGTGTTGAACTTGAATGACAAGAGGCTTCCAGCAAGCACACACCCGGTTAATAATGATCATTTCGAAGGCCCACACTCCCAAACACTGTAGCATTTCTCTTTCATAGCACTGAGCAACAACTCAAGCTTTCCAGCCTTAAACACCATCACCTGTTCCAACTCACAAGCATTCGGGCAATATCTTATCCTAACCCCATGGCAAAAGGCTTATTACACAACACTGCATTCATGGCCATCTTTGCACGATTGCAAGGGGAGGAATTAACTGTTACAATACAGCTGCAACAAAGAGGAGAGAAAAATGTCCAGTGTTAACAGAACACCAGAAGCACACACCAGCTTGACACTGGTTAAAATCTCTCAAAGACAGAGGCTTTTCATGTGTTTCTGTATATGGATTGTGGCACCCTACAGACTGGAAACAGACAGCAAAATACACACCTTATAAACCCCACCTGGAGTACTGTGTCTAGCTCTGGAGACCTCAACAGAGAAAGGACATGGAACTGTTGGAACAGGTCCAGCGGAGGGCCACAAAGATAAATAGAGGGCTGGAGCACTTCTCCTATGAGGACAGGCTGAGGAAGCTGAGGCTGTTGAGCCTGGAGAAAAGAAGGCTCCGGGGAGACCTTCCAGCAGCCTTCCAGGATCTGAAGGGAGCTCCAGGAGAGCTGGAGAGGGACTCTTTGTCAGGAAGTGTAATGATAGGACAAGGGGTAATGGTTTTAAGCTGGAAGAGGGGAGATTTAGATTAGATATTAGGAAGAAGTTCTTTCCTGTGAGGGTGGTGAGGCACTGGAACAGGTTGCCCAGGGAAGTTGCTGATGCCCCATCCCTGGAGGGGTTCAAGGCCAGGCTGGATGGGGCTTTGAGCAACCTGCTCTGGTGGGAGGTGTCCCTGCCCATGGCAGGGGGGTTGGAACTTGCTGATCTTTAAGGTCCCTTCCAATTCTAACCAGTCTATGATTCTACACAGAATAACTGCCTAATTCTGAAATTCACTTTCACAAGCAGTACCGTCCATGCCAGCCAGATAATTTAACTAAATACTGCAGGATCATGCCCTAAATTCAGTACTGTAATTATGGAATAATTCATGAGAAAACAATACAATTTACAATTAGACTTGTATTTCACAGACGCACAACACTTAACAACATCCAACCATAAGTACAGTACCTATATCAGGCCTGCAGATTGTCAGGTAACGGTCAACTGCAACAACAGTAAGCAAACCAATACTCGCCATCCCAAAAAAGATATTTAAGGCAGCATAGATCTGAAATTAAAACAAAGAGACAAAGACAAAAAAAAATAATCCTTTCTGAGAAATCTTTCACAGGTACAAGCACAAATTTGTGAACTGAAGTGAAGGCACTACAGTACATTATGGACAGCCAATGTTCTCTTCCATAAGCAAGATACTAATGGAACTAATTCAATGCAGGCAATTTGGAGCTGGCTCATTTAAAATTAAACATTTTGAAAGCAACCTGCTTGTACGCACATCAGAAATCCTAAAGCCAGTAGTCTAAAAAGCAAACATACAGCATAATTCAATGAGTAAATTTTGAGATTCAGAGAGAAACAGTTTGGAGTTGGGGAGGGAGTGGGTGTCAATGTTTTCAATATACGTTAAAAAGACCTAAAGAGCATTTAATTCATTTAAAAAATTACAGCTTTATAAAATGTGATGTCCTGAATTGTCACTCTTTCCTCTGTTGTATCACTACACTTATTTTATAGTTATGGTACATTGATTTTCCCCCTCGGCCCCCATTTTTACACGTGTCAGATCTACTGCACAGCGTGACATATGCTGCAACCCATCCATGATCCAAAAACATCTGCCCGGTCATCCCATGGGCAGCCTGACCAGGAAAGATGACTGGGAGGGCTGTGCTACCACTAGCACCCCAGAAATTTAGAGCCCTGTGCCAGCCCACGTGCCAACCACTGGTTATAACAGAACCACATGTCATTCAACCATCTCAGTTCACAGGATTCACTTGGTTTAGGTTGACATGAGCTGTGCTTCAAGTGATCTTTGAGATTTCATATCAACTTCAACCCACTACAAGTCAGTCTAGATCCAAAGATGTGAAAAGTGACACTTCCTGTCAAACTGTGACTGAATTTTGAGTTTGACATAACAGTGTATGTAAAGGTCCACAACATTGCTAATATTCTCCTTGAGTCACATTTCCAGTATATGCTTTTACATTACTACTAATTTTCCTGGGCACTTAAGCCCAGCAGTCTTTTTAAAAAGTAGATTTAAATGACAGTACCCAGAGAGTGAAGGGCACGATCTCATTGCTATGCAACTTTTTGCTTTTTTCAGTCAGTCTGTTTTTAAAAAAAGCTATTAAAACTAGGCTAAATCTTTAACAACAGCCTTGCAGGCCTTCATTTTGGATAACCTAGTAGTCCCATAGAAAAAAGAATGTATTTTCCAAGCACAGGCCATTAAGATCCGTCAAGGTCATCACCAAAACAGTACCCAGATCCAGCATCTTTTAACTATCGATAAGTCATCAAATTTGCATGTGATACTATAACCTTTTTCATGTGGGGATTTCATTTCCTAAGCCTTCTTAAAGCTATTTTAAAATCTCTAGTTGTTAAATATACGGTTACATTTTTTCCAATTATAAATATAAGTTTGGAATGAAATTCACACAAAACCCTATATATAGAAATTGCTGACATTACAGAACATCAGCTTTGGGTCTAGCGTCAAGTTTTGCATCTCTGTATTACTTCTTAAAATACTAATATCAAGCAGGGCTACTTCAAAACTTTCTCTCTGACTAAATTGCAATACCTGGCATCCAGTATGTCCAAATTTCCAGCTTCCATGCAGGTCTGAGGCAGCAGACATGGGGTACCCAATGCCACTAACACCAATGTCAGTAAAAGCCAAATTGATAATAATTGCATTGGTTGCTGTCCGAAGCTCTTTGTACTTAACGAAGATGCCTAACACAACAATGTTACTGAAAATGCTTATCACCCCTGTAGAAACAGAAAAAGGGAAACTTTACAAGAGATGCACGTCAGCCAGGAATATACATGGAGAAGAAAAGGCAGTCTATTGCAGTATCTAAGTCCTAAACAAGTCCTATTTTCGGTCAAATGCAATTTTGCAAAGAGGATAAACACCTGAAAAGGCAAGAAAATTTTTCCCATCAGGTAACTTGCACTTGGATTCAATAAGGGCCAGAAGTGGAGTGCTTCCCTAAACCTGGGACTTCTAATGCAATGACAATAAGCAGCACAAATTCAAAAGCATCTAAGACTCCAATTCAAACACACTACCTACGCAGTACGGCACTGTCTTCCATGGCAAAAAAGAATGGAGGCTGGTGACTGGCAAAAAAACCCAGGACCTATGATTCACCTGATCTAGCAGAAGGTCCCTGCCACCACCTGAGATCTTCCTTTCTCAGTGGAGAGCTTCCACTGTGCATTCAGGCAATAATCCTGGACAAGAAGAATATAGAAGCTTTGACTTTGCCACCACTATCCCAGCCGGGCTAACTCCCCTCTCTGCTCATGATGTCCCAATTCTTTGCAAGCACCAGAGTTGGCTCAGGTTGCTGCAAATTGTATTTTCTACACATTGTCAAGCAGACTTGGACAATCCACACAGCCTGACCCAGCGGCACGGCTGGACCTGGACTAGGGCTATTTTCTCCACCGGACAAGTTCTAGGGCTCTGCAAAAGCCATGGTAAAAGTTCAGCTCTGCACTGAACTTGTTCCTGCCTCACCAACCTATGTATTTTTAAAACTCTTTGGTCTGGTTGACTCAAGCTGTGTCTGAAGTCTATTATTAGTCAACACAAGAAATACACCGTAGACAAGGAGTTGCAATAAAGAAATACATTAATAAAGTTAAAACATACATTCACCTCCCTTCATGTCCGATCCCTCTGAAGTTTGCTTTGGACTTAACGCTCTTCAAGGTGCCCAGGACACTCTTCGGGACCCTGTGTATCAGTGAGCTTTTCCTGACCCTGGTGACCTATATTAAAACCTCCAGATCTTCCTTTTCTCCTTCTATTCCTCCTTCCTAGCTAAATCCCACTGCATGGCTCCTGGCCACTTTACATGGCACTCCTTCAAACCCAGGGATTTCTTTGTTGTGGTTTTATTCTCTTCAGACTGTAATCTGTTGCAGAGATATCCAGAGCAAAGTCCTGTCCTCTAGACTTTTACCAACCCACTATTAATAAACAGCTAATAAGGTAAACACACACACACACACCTCTTGAACCTTATCAGTGAGACTTACAGCCCTGATCAACAAAATGGAGAATTCCAACACATTCAAGCAAACATAGTCATTAAAAAAATAACTTGCAAGTAATAACAGGAGTTTCTGAGTTATTAATAGACTCCTTAGTCTGGCACAGCTGCTGCGGTACCACCAAACCAAACCCTAAACTTACAAACACTTGTGCAGCCTGGGCACCTTAAATTACAAGTGCATAGTGGAATGTTGTTTTGGTAGAAGTCTAACAACCCATTATCCATTGAAACTCCCCCTAGAATTTATTTATTTATTTGTCCATTAATTTAAAAACCCTATAGTTTCCATCATCATTTTGGACTTCCAAAAGCAGAGCCATCTTCTTTCACAGACACTGCCCATCCTGCTCCAATCCTCTAGCAGTCCATCATCCCCCACTGATGGGATTTCTGCTTTTTGGGTCCACCAGCAGCTTAGCTTTTGCTGATGTGCCTCTGTGGAAAGGACAATAAGGTTTTTCAGTATTATTCAATGTTCTTTCGTCTCTGTCACTGCCAATGCTGCAGCACAAGAGTTAGAAATCTCTAACGTCAGTTTATGGCTGCAGTTCAAACAATAACAATAATCAGCAGAGTTAGAAAACTCAAGGGCAAGAATCAGTTTCAAGCACTTCAGCTCTACAGTTGAATTTTGAAGACTTCAGCTGGCATCGATATGCAAATTCTTCAGATCATGAAAAGACCTATGGAATCTGTCATCAGCAGTGCGCAGGAACACAACCCATACGTTTATAAATGCAAGCATACACCCCTGTGCCCCAAACTGAGGCACACATTTCTAGTGTCAAATACACATCAGAAGTACCATACAAACCATAGCTCAGCAAGAGCTGCATTAATAGCATGACAGGTATGAAAAAGGGCAGAAGGAAAGCCCGTGCAATCATAGTGACACACATAAAATATAACAGAGATGATACTTGAAAGTAACAGACACCAGGGACAACGTCAATTCTTCAAGCTTTTAACTGGTGTTCCTCCATTTCAAGTATGTAAATTGGTACATTTTATTAACCAGTACAACTCTCCTACATTAAAGAAACTCTCTTAGCAGATTCAGTAATTTTAAAATCCAATGAGCCAAAAGTAGAATTAATAATTCCTAGCTATCTCTCTCTCCATCCTCTTTCTAAAACCACCAAGCACATTTGTCCTCAAGTTCAAGTCTCCTGCTTACATTACAGATTATGTTGGAGGTGCATAACAACATCCATGCAATCAGATATCATATCCATATATTCACACATTTCAGAAATGACACTGTGAGCCCCCAAAATGAACAAAAGCAGGAAGCTGGGGGTCTGATCTGAAACCCACACCACAGTCAAAGTACTTGCAGTGCCAGTTCTGTCAGCTCCCCGGTTGACAGGTAATAAGTCAGCTCTTGGGAGAGAGGGAGCAAAACAAAATAGAATTACAAAATTACAAAACATTACAGCATGCTCTAACAGATATTACAGCTACCAAGAATGAAATCAGAAATAAGAACAGGATTGTAAAGTCATGTCCTCAGGGTGAAAGAGGGATCCTGCTAGACACACTTGAATTCCGTGCCTCAGAGCCCAATCTTAAAATGAAGAAGGGAAGGAAGGAAGGAAGGAAGGAAAGAAGGAAGGAACCAAACTAAACCAAAACAGGGAAGAGAAAGTACAAATTGCTACGCCAATATTCATTGAAATTTTTAGCACAACTAAAAGGAAATTAATAATAGAGCCCAAAAAAATATTCCTGGGAGCAAAATGTAAGAAAGAAGATGGATTCCACCTTGAACAAAGTCAGAAGAAGCCACGTAGATTCAAGAAACGCTCTCTTCTTCATTTCCGAGAATCAGGTCAAGTAAAAAGACAATCAGGCTGCCCAGAGAAGTGGTTGAGTCACCATCCCTAGAGGTGTTTAAATGATTTGTAGATGTGGCACTCAGGGACATGGTTTAGTGGTGGACTTGGCAGTGTTAGGTTGATGCCTGGACTCGATCATCTCAAAGGTCTCTTCCAACCTAAATGATTCTATGACTTAGAGGGCAGTAAGTGCAGACCAAGCCCAAGACTTTTGGTAACACGGAATCATCAGCTGGGATGAACTCATGTGATTCGTAAAAAGCAGATGGATGTTGCTCCTTGGCCTGTGAAACGCCGTAGGGTTAGATGTCTATTCACGTATTACTTTAATTAAACCCTGTAGTTTTGTGAAGACGAAGATAAAAACCCCATGACATGAAGAAGTGCAGAAGAATTTCTTATTTTCTTTCTTCACAGGGAAGCAAGGAAAACTAAAGGCAGACCAAATGCAAATACAAGCCCTAACAGAGTTAAGCAAGACACATAGGTAGTGGCATCAAAACAATGAAGGTTGGGTCTATATGTAACACAATTTACTTTTCCAGTTAGCATTTTTTAAATTATACCCAAACTTTTCACTATTATAAGTTGAAGGATATCCATGATGCAATATTGCTCCCTGCAGCATGAGTATCCCTGTTGTCATCACTAAAATTAATATATTGAGCACTGTAGACCACAATACTTAATTTCCTCTTTCTCAAAGGGGGGAAGCTCTCAAACCTTAAAAAAAGAAGCCTGATGATGAGTGCTATACTTGTACTTCATTCTTCTCAGACATCTGCTTATTAACACAGCTAAAATTTTCCAGCTGTGAGATTTGCTGTGGTAAGGCATTCGCAAAGCAATCAATTATACTCTCAAAGATGCTAACAGACCTTACTGTCAAAAACTTTCCTCATTAAAAAAATAAAGTCCAAGCTACAGGTGAAAGATTTACTAGACTCCCTCAATTATAATGGAAGGGGGGGGAAAAAAAGGGAAAAGAAAAAAAATCACCAGAAAGTAATCCAATTTTTTTTTTCAAAGACATTTAATTTCCATGCAAGATTAAGAAAGAAGAGTGGGGTTGATTTTGGCTAATCCCATTGATTACCTACGATAACTTTGATCCTTAATACCAGGTGGCCAAACCAGCTGAAAAGACTATCTTGTTACATACAAGGTAATCAATTTTAATTAAAATATAATAAGTATCATGCATATTTGCAGCACTTAATAGATCCAGCTACCTTCAAATAGTGTGGTAGTACTGCAGAGTGTATCTAGCCTTCCAGTACATGACCATCATCCACCTCTACTGCATCTTAATACATCTATTGATCTGTGTAGCTCTTCTACCAATTTCTCTAAAACCTGAAATAAATTATTGCCTTTGCATTCAAAAATACCCTCTATACCAGAACAGCAATTTGATACTCACCACTTCAAACAGATATGCTAAATAAAATGTGACTATAAGTTATACTATTCCATATAAACCTGAGGCACGTTAATATTTTAACGTATCTTAAGAGCTTATTATAACATAGAAAATGTATGGTAGAGTTTATGGATAAAGAATTTATAAATGGATTCAATTCTCCATAATAAAGGCATAGAAGGCTTATTTTTAAACACTGTATGTTTCAGGTTTTGGTCAAGTCAATATTTCATTGCTATAGCACTCAATACTTCAGAATGTGGTTATAACAATTAGAATGTTTTCAAGGGAAAAAAAAATAATAATTTCATAATCATTCCATTTTAGCCAAAAGCCATTGCAGTCACAGGGAATGGACATGATGTCTAGCCTTCCAGCATGCTTTTTCTAACATGTGTCATCAGTGAAAAATACAGCTGCAACTGGAGTCTGCTCTCCTCTGATTAATGTCCAGCTCCCTCCCTCTAAGTCACATTCCAACCTTTCCCCTTACATCCCCCTAACAGACACAAGCTTGCATGCTCAGACTACACATATATTACTACACACATGTGGCCCAGGAGAAACCTCAAGATAGCTTCGAGCACATCACAGAAAAATGCAAGACGTGACAGCTATGCCCTATTTTTAGCTCTTTTGCAAGCTGGCAGAAATTAATTCTCACTCTCTTCTATAATTACGTATCAACAAAACAAATTTTTTCGAGACACAACACTGCCTTCAAATATAGAGCAGAAAACTTAAGATGTTTCTGCACACTTCAGATGTTTCTGCACATCTCAGCCACTCTGCCCATTGCCAACTTGTTAGCAAACTGTGGAGAAAATCCATCCGACATTTGTGTAATACAAAATTAAATACCACGACTGTTACTATACAAAAATGAGCATTCAGATCTACAGTTCCACCTTTAAAAGTCACACAACAATTTGCCAGTGCCCATACCTGCTGTTATTAAGTAAGCTGCAACTATGTTGTGCTCAGTCTGTGTAAAGGCTGAATGAACTTCATTGTCACTTTCTGAGGAATTAGATGAATCATTCCAATGCATTTTGGACAAAAGAGACTGTCCTCTATCCTCTGCAATAATTCATCGAGACGACAAAACGCTACAAAACCCTGTCAGGCAAATTCTTTCATTATTCAACACTTTACTGAAGAACTGAAAAAAAAGGGAGGTGGGGTGAATTCCCACCGCCCCTGACAGCCTCCAAGCACGATTTAACTGGACTAAAGTGCAAAGAAGTTTACACTCCCAATCTATGCAGGAGATTGTTAATTGAAACAAAGAGCAGCACAGAACTGAGTACATTTCCAAAAGTATGCTTAAACTTCATTCTTACAGCTAAAGAGATTAACTGTCACATGCCCACAAATTTTCTCCTGCAAACCTCTTGTGCAACGCTTCAGTAACCTCAACAAAAGTTGGCTCAGGTCACTTGGTCATCAGCCTGGTTTGGAAGTAATTCCCATCATCACAGCGAACACACAAAACTGCAGCACAACATAAAGACACCAATGGAAATTTCTTTAAAAAGCAGGATAGGCTTACTCAGAAGTTCGTTCCTTCAAATCCTTAAAAACCTGCTTCTTCAAGATTCTTAGTTTGATTTAAAACATGAAGCTGACAGACACAAAAACATCACAGTCCAGTGTTTTCTGAAGTGAAACATGACTTTCAGGAAACTCAATGGCTACATTTTTAAAAATAGCCTGGTCTGCAGAAAATGATTGTTGAATGTGCCTTACAAGTCTGAACACCCTCTCTCTCCCGAATACATACACACAAGCTTATTTTGGGCAAATTTTCCTAAGCATGTTACTGGACAGAAAAGTATTAGGCATTTTCCAAAACCTTAAGAAGCAGCAGCTCACATTTTCTTCTCTTCAGTGATGAGGTAGCAACACACCAAAGTAAACATCTTGTACAAAAATCCTGCATAAACAGGAGCTGCAATAAACTCTTGCCCAAAGAGCTTCTATACACTATCAGTATAAGCTGATATATAGACTAGTATAGCTGATACATACTTTGAAGTATGACAAAGCTGTTTCCCACCAGGTCTTGGTAGAGTTTCTGCCTCCACTTTTGTACTCGCACTAGGTATAAAAGTGAGGAGGATGAGCAACCAGTGGTTCTTCAGCTGCACGTGGTTCACAGGCAGCTCAAGCAGGCTCCCAGGCTAGCGCTGTGTCTTCTGACCAGCAATAAGGGTGTAGTGACACAGGCAGTACTGAGGAAAATAGCCATCCCATAGAAAGGAAGGATACCTGAAGAGCTCTCCCTTCTCTAACCCATGAAACAGCCACAAAGCTTTCCCTCCCACGCCTCAAGACATCCTGCATTTTTCACCCATTTGAATCTAAAGGTAAGAAGATTTTGATACAAAACTTGTGCAGTCATGACATTTAGTCATTATTACGACAGATGATCATGTGCCACAGTTCTACCAGCAAACATTTTCTTTAATGCCACAGATCTGCACTCACTCTTAAGAGCTCTCAGGGTACTTGTTTTATTATGGTGTTTTTCCTGTCAGAAGAGGATTAGGCAGGAACAGGGTGGGAGGGTTCTCAAAGGAAAGATGATCCCTTTGGCAATGAAGCCACTTCCCTAGTGCCCGAGAGTACTGCCTCAGAAGATAAAAGCACAGTGATAATCTGATCTCTTTGCTTTCCTCCTCTGAAACTTTGGCAAGATTTTCAAAAGCACCTCAGATCTTGCAGCTTCCACAGAAGTCAGGGTTTGAAATGCTGAATGTCTCAGAAAAGCAAAGCATTACTATATTTATTCAGGTAGGATTCCAGACTTAGAGCAGCAGTTAATGAGACCATATACACATTAGATATATATTTGTTGGTCAAACACAAGCTTCTAATATGCACAGTCCATCCTATGTACCATCACATTGTCTCCATCTGCTCTTCTCTTAAATTTGGCTAAGTCTACAGCAACAGGAGTTGAGAAAAAGAAGTGAAAATTAAAGGCAGAGATTACTTATTAACCTAAAAGTAATTTTTTTCTAGAACACTGCAGTTCATCAATAAAGCCAACAAAGCAAAGAATTAAATATTAAAATATACAAATGATCCAGAAAGCTGGAACTGCAGTTCCTAAACCAGACAAAACATGGGTGAACACACTGCTTTTTAAGACTGGCATAACAAAAAAAATAATCCAAAACCTCAGGCTGTTTATAACTTCCAGTAACAGACAGTATTACTGCTTTCAATGTGGCACTTTATAACTTCAAGTGATGTTTTTCCTTCCCACTTGTTGCAGATCAACAAAATGCAATTTCTATTTAAGTCCATTCTTCAGTTTGTGTCTGTATAGACATGGGGCCATGCAAAACTCATTATAGGGTTTAGCAAGTTGCTTCCAGTTACGTGTGAAGCATACTTTAATCCACGAGCAATAAGAGTAGGGAAACTTTTAATTTTAATTTAAAAATATATTTAAAAAAAACCCAAAACCAACAAACCAAACAAAGCCTCTTTCCTATTTTCTGTGGTAATCACTAAAAAACAGAACCAAACCAAACCATTCCACGTTTATTAAGCACAACACCACTAGAGGGCTCTAAAATGCACAATTTTAATCTTATTTTCAGATATGCAAATAGTTCTTACCCAATGGCAAACAAATTAATAAATTACTCTCCCCCTAGAAACTTTTACTATATTTAAATGGTTGATTAGAAAAGTTTGACTCTGAGCTAAAGAGATTTTCAGCTGGCTGAAGAAAACACCCTGAAAAATAGTCAAAGCTTTTGAACTTGCCTTCCTTCATATCGTAGCTATGCAGCTTAACTTCGTTTTGATGCTAAAGAGAATCCTTTCTGTTCTTCAACAGCTGGTGCTGCAGACACAGTAAAATAGCCCAATTATTTTCTCCACTTCACCAAATCCCTGTCAAAGTACCATACCAAATCTACAAACTGTACCGAACCATTCCATCCCAACAACGAGGGAAAACACAGGGAGAAAAAATATCCCTCCAACAAGGAATGCAGGGGCACTAAACCATTCTCAGTGGGTAACAATTTAAGCTTTACAATACAACTAGAACCCACAAAATATAAAATCAGAATTTGAGTGTGGAAGGACAAAAGGCTCAAGGTCTTCTAAATACTTTTAAGCAATCTGCTACTAGTGATTTACCAGCTGGCATTTTCAAAATCAGCTGAAAGTCTGACCCCATGTCTGGGTTAAATATTGTGGTGCTGACACATCCACTTGTGATCAGATTTTGATAATGGGACTTGTTTGTTGAATGAGACCAAGAGAGAACTGAAGAGAGAGCAGAGGCAGCACTGACCAGGGGACAAGAAGGCAGGTACATGACACCACGACTGCAGCGTCCCAGGTGGAAGCCAAGCACTGCAGGGTGAAACAAAGCCTACCTTTCTCCTGAGCTTCAGAGGAACGCTGCAGGACAGCAACCTTCTTCACACTGCTGGAGCAGGGGCAGGCAACACGTTCTTTAGGCAACTCAGCTGTTTGCCCCAGCAGCCATCACTGAGAGGCAATCCAGGGAGCACCAAAGTGTCCTTGAGAGAGACTTTACTGTTCAGCCTGGAGAAGGCTCCGGGAAGACCTGATAGCAGCCTTTCAGTATCTGAAGGGAGCTACAGAAGAGCTGGAGAGGGACTCTTTGTCAGGAAGTCTAGTGATAGGACAAGGGGTGATGGTTTTAAATTAGAAGAGGGGAGATTTAGATTGGATATTAGGAAGAAGTTCTTTGCTGTGAGGGTGGTGAGGCACTGGAACAGGTTGCCCAGAGAAGTTGTGGCTGCCCCATCCCTGGAGGGGTTCAAGGCCAGGCTGGACGGGGCTTGGAGTAACCTGCTCTGGTGGGAGGTGTCCCTGCCCATGGCAGGGGGGGTGGAACTTGATGATCTTTAAGGTCCCTTCCAACTCTAACCATTCTATGATTCTATAAGTCACAGAATCACAGGTAGGATTTGAACAAGAAGTTCAAGAGAGAGAGAGAGATGTCACATAAAATTAGGGAAACCATCTTTCAGTTCATTGCAGCATTACATTGCAGACAAGACACGTTGTCTTAATTTTTTTAAGATCCTGAATTTTCATCTACTACAGTTAGCAACTACTTGCATTAGAAGGGCAGGGTCACGCCATGGCACAGAGAAAGCAGCACAGGTACGGGACGGGTCCTGCCAAAACCAAACACCATTATTCTCCAGAATGGGGAAGGACGCAGAGGGGATAGGGGGGAAGACATCACCACATGTCCAGACACTGCTTCCTCGTATGGCAGCTTATTCCACACCTAATCACTAGGATGCGCTTCCATCACCATCTGAACATCCTACAACGTCCACAAAGATCTATTATAAATTTACTTTGAATATTTGTGTTAATCTCATCCAACATTGTACCCATACGGCATGATCATAATGCTCCTCACGCATTTCTCAGCTGGGATTAAAATCAAGAGGCCAAGCTTCCCTCTAAAGCTGCAGTGGATATTGTTCTTAAACTCCTCTGCACACAAACGTCAAAGTCTTCTCTTTGGCTTTGCAACTGCTTTAGGCTGACTCACTGCTCCATCTGCTGAGAGATTCAAAGCATACGCTGCTCATCCTAGGCTGAAAGACAGTACTTCATGGAATTGAAACAGCAGCTGTCTCATCATGAAATTTAAAGATGAAGGTCGTACAGTCTTCTGGTATCCTGGGAGAAAGTACGTCCCTAAAGTGTGCTGTGTGAACAGCAGAGTGTGAATCCAGGTGTATGAGTGGGGACTGTGTTATATTAGTCTTCCAAGGCCAGAAGAACAAGGAAAGATCTAACTCAGCTATCCAGATCCAGCTACTGAAGCATCAATGAAGAAATACAACAAAGCAGAGGGTGCAGGTACAACTATAACAAAAGTAATGACAGTTCCAGTGTCGCTGCGGGTTGGTATTGTTCAACTGCCAGAGATCCAATGTCTTGCTTCAGGATTTTGTCTAGATAAAGGGCAATTCTATAATGCCTCAAGACAGAGCCCTAAGTCGCTCAGGCCTAGCAATACACAGCAACAAAAGCCTAAAATCCAGACCTCTGAAGTTGTGAACTGACCTGGTGAAAGATGTAGCACTATCAGAGAAATAATCTGTATCCCTCAATTCTTGATAGCGCTGCAGTTGAACAGGGGACTCAGTTTCTTCTCACAAATACAGATCCTGCAGAAATTCCAGTGGTTTGTAATTTTAAGCTGAAGAACATTTTAATCTGTTATCTTACACGACATCTGTTCAGGCTTCATTGAATTCTCAAACATTTCCTTTGCTCTCATTTCAAATTTTGTTCCAGAGACTATTCATACCAGCAGTCACATCTGTTAAAATGACCAGTAACTGTCACATCCTGGCACTGAAAATTACCTCCTTCTTTTTGTTAAGCAGAAGGCTAATAAAATTCATTTGCCTGCTTTTGCATTACTTAATTACAAAGTGTAAGAGTACGGTAAATCCTGAAAAGTACTTCTTTCCACACTGAACAAGACGTTCAAAATACATTGATGCAGATTATTCTACGTAACCCTTTCAAAAGTGCTTGGTGTGAGAATCTGTGACTGACTCCTGGCTCTGGATGAAATCCAGGAGACTGCACTTTTCTATCCTATTTCCCCAGTTGAATGGAGCGGCACCCTGTTCTTCTCCATCCTCAGTGGAGGCAGTTACTAGCTTCTGAACAATCCTCATCACGTATCCAATTAAAGCCACCAAAGATGTTTGCAGCTTTTTTCCTGTCTTTTTTAAGCAACACGTACCTGAAAGCACTGTCTGCAGAGGAGCCCGATGATGGGCCCTACCCTGGCTCAGAGCACCACAGAGGTGCCATGCCAGGACACCAAAACCTCAAGAGAAAGAAGCAAAGGAGGAGGGATGGGGGCAGTTAAAAACCTTTAGCAATTTTAATATCAGTATAATTATATGCAATTAGGTGACCTAAAAATAGTATTGTCTTATTCATTAGACAGCTTCTAAGAAGCACACGTCTTAATGCACTTGGTTTTCATTCAGATTTACACAGAAAAATCCATAAAAATCAATTCATGAAATATCTTCCTTTCCTTTTATACATGACTATGTATAAAAAAAATTCTACCAACACAAAATTCTGAAGTTTAGTTTGTAAAAAAAGGTTCACAAAAGTTGTTTGAACAGCATGTCCACTTTTAGAGCAATGCAGACAATTCAATATAAAAAGAGGATGAGAACCAGGGATCAGTCACACATAAGTAACAGGTTCATACTGACAGATGTGCATGTAGTGAACCCCTAAGGTTTTTTAAAAAACCAAACATTTCAACTGATTGTTTACTCCAACATGAAGTCAAGTATTGACTATGTCACTTGTCAGAAACAAACAGTTTAAGAATAAAGATGAATCCTGGCTTAGTTTAAAAAGTTCAAGTATATTCTGAGCAGTCTTCAGTTCCTTGCCTGGGGCTGTGCTCTCCTCACGTGTTGATCGACAGTTATTCAGTGTAACAATAATTGTCATTTTACAGCTTCAAGCTCTTCAGAAAAAGAACTTTTTCAGGATCCTTAACAAAAATTTATCCTTGTTCTTCACTTCTTCAGATGACACAGTAAGACAGCCCGGAGATACTTGTGGCTCCATTTTCAATATCCTTTTCCTATTTTAAGAGGGAAGAAAAATACACCAAAAAAAACACATCTTAGATGTATTTAAAGCAAATAAATTATAAACATAACACTAAATGACTTGATAAAATAATTTATCATTGTTATCTGTTTTCACAGTCCTTTTTGAATGCAAAAATCTAGCAAGGTCTTGCACAAGCACCAAAAAAATGCAGAATACTGTGCTCCACTTTAAGCTAGCTGCTGTGATGCACAGAAACCTTTAGCATAAACTAAGACATTTAATAATACAACTTTCTGTTTAGCATTGACAAGCTTTAGAAATCAGGAGCCACTCATTACTGAAGTGTAAAAACCACACACTCACCCCGAAAGCCTCCTCCTCCACCACCTCTTCCTCTGAAACCTCCTCCTCCTCCCCCACCTCTTCCTCCTCTGAATCCTCCTCCTCTTCCTCCACCTCTTCCTCCTCCGAATCCTCCTGAGCATAGGAAAGAAATTAACACTTTGAGGAGAATATAAGATCTTTGTTATGCTTAACAACTTATTTCATTGACAGATTCCGAAAGGAAAAGAACAAAAAAACAAACAAAAAAAACAGGAACTGCCAATTGCTGGACAGTTATTAAGTTAAATACTTGTACCTTGGCTCTTCTAGGGACCATTTACACATGTTTTTTAATCTCATATACAATATCCAGAAATAACTAAAGATGCTAACAAAACTCCACAATAACTTTCTTTCATGAGAGCAAAACATTAATAACCACTAATATTAATAATTATTAAATAACTGCAATGCAACAGAACATTAAAACAAAAATCTTTTAAACACTTGGGCCTCTTCACACACGAAGGGACAAGGTAGGGAGAAAAGGGAAGAAACTGCAATGTAAGAAAAAAATAACCTTAGCTTTAACTGAGTGGTACATCATAGAATCACAGAATTGTTTTGGTTGGAAGAGACCTTTAAGATGATCGAGTCCAACCATCAACCCAACACTGCCAAGTCCACCACTAAACCATGTCTCTAAGCAATACATTTACACACCTTTTAAACACCTTTTAAGTCACCTCCAGGGATGGTGACTCAACCACTTCCCTGGGCAGCCTGTTCCAATGCTGACATCCCTTTCAGTGAAGACATTTTTCCTAATGTCCAATCTAAGCCTCCCATGGTACAACTTAAGGCTATTCCCTCTTGTCCCATCGCCTGTGACTTGGGAGAGGAGACCAGCCCCTGCCTCTCTACAACCTCCTTTCAGGTAGGCATAGGCAGGGTGACGTTTAAAAAGCAGAAGATGATGAGATCTACCAGGTCATTTGCCCCTCTCTCTAACTCTGCATTTCAAATTCTGTCCAAACTATACTTTTTGAACACACTAAAAATACAGCTTTCACTGACATTTTTAAGTGAGTATTATCTACAACCTTTGACCACAATTTTGATGAGCAGTCACACTTTCTGTCTTTGATATAATCTGCTTCCTAAGCTTTGAATGTTATTTTGCTAGCTTTAGAAGCCTCGGTCTTGCCACTGGAAAGGCACCAGTCTCTCCCATTGAGTCCTTGTCTTGGCTTCAGCTGGGATACAGTTAATTTTCTTCCTAGTAGGTCCTAGTTGATAACACATACTGGTTTAGTTTATGCTAAGTAATGTTTACATGAATTAAGGATATTTTCAGCTTCCCATGGAAGCTGAGAGGGAGAACAGACAGGACAAGCTGGCCAAAGGAATATTCCATACCATAGACAATCATATTCAGTGTATAAATGCGGGTTGTCTGTGGGGCAGGGATCAACGATTGCTGCTTGGGATGGGATGGGCAATCACTTTATTTTGTATATTCTCTTACCATCATTATTAGCTTCCTCTTCCATTACTGTTCCATTAAACTGTCTTTATCTCAATCCATGAGTCTCCCCCGCCTCCTCCTTTTCTCCCTAATCTACTGGGAGGGGGCAGGGGAGTTGCAAGCGAGCAGCTATGTTGCTGGCTTGGGTTAAACCATGACAGTCAAACAGAAATAATAATAACATTTTTCTTTCCAACACAACTGTTGATAGTCAAGTGTTCAACTGCAGCGTTACCCAGAAAAAAAAAAAAAAAAAAAGAAAAAACAAAAAACCAAAACCCCACCCCCGAAGGAAAAAAAAAACACACCAAAAAACCAAACACCACACTCCACACCAAAATACGTCAACATTCTGCAGTTTTCTTTCTTGGGATCTTACCTCTACCACCGCCTCTTCCTCCTCCACGTCCACCACCACGTCCTCCTCTACCACCTCCTCTGGGAGCTCCTTTTTCTCCAGGAGGCCTTGGCAAAAATCTCTGAAGGGGTAGCAGCTTTGCTGGATCAATGTAAAACTGCAGGAAGAGAGTTCCATGTTCCATTAGGCTTTGAAAATACCTACTCTACAGAGCACATTAACAGCTTGCTTTACAAATATCCACAATTTGGTCTTAACCCTCTATATCAAATTGTCCTCTCCAAATAAGCAAATAAAGGAAGCACATAAGAAATAAATCACAGTGTCATAAAGTTCTTAAAATACAGATGGCGTTTGCAGGAGTTTCATTTGTTACATCTTTTTCTGAGGAGTGAGAAGGAAGAATATGGCAGACAAAAGTGAAAAGGAAGAGGAAACGAATGCTTATATTTACAAAAGACTAATAGCTTTTCAAGTTAATAAAGTTAACTACTAGCTTTTAAAGTTAAAGTTAATAAAGTCATTATTATCTGATAATATAGAGTATTTGATGACATACAGTAAAATTCTGTTATTGAAATGGGCTAACCTTTTGCATTTTTTTAAATGAAGAGGCTTTCATGTTCTCAGACAATTTCACTGAAAAATACTGTTAGTTTCTTTAAGGAACACAGCAGGAATAAAACATAAGAAATAGTCATTTTGATTATTACATGAAAGGCACATTCAGACATTTTCTAAATTAGCATTTAATAAATGATGCTGAACATCATCACTGCAAATGAAAAATTACAATTAAAAGATTGGGAGAAACTATTTTCAGTTTTTCTCAAGACTTTTTCATAGTTACAAATACAGTATTATGCAGCAAAATATTCTTCTCCTTCCACGTGCATAAAAACTTAATTGTAAAGAAGCTAATTTGTAGAGCAAGTGACAACCCCCTCTAGCTCCAGGGTGACCACAAGGCATATCTGGAACAACTCAGATGCTGCAGGGGCTCTGTTCGTGCTGCTGCTGCTGGATGGTACAACCCCCTGGCTGTGGAAAGGTAAGAGCCAACAGTGACTGCTGAACCAGTCACACTCCCAGTCTCATTCCACAGTGAAGTGGCAGACACTCTGTAACCCCATGCCCAGTCTTTTATGAATCCTTTGGCTCTCCACTACACAAGGGCTTCGGTATACGGTTCCTAAGACCAAAAGGAGCTGCTGCTTAACTAAATCTCAAGATTAAATGGGCAACCACGCACACACAATCCACTAACGTACTTTCTCAATATGTTACTGAACAAAGAAAACAAGTTCCTGAAATTCAAATAATTCTGACACAAAAAGTAAATCTGCAAGTTCATAGAATCATAGAATGGTTAGACTTGGAAGGGACCTTAAAGATCATCAAGTTCCAACCCCCCTACCATGGGCAGGGACACCTCCCACCAGAGCAGGTTGCTCCAAGTCCCATCCAGCCTGGCCTTAAACACTTCCAGGGATGGGGCATCAACATTAATACATCAACGTTCATACATTCAGAGTGTGACTGATTTAAAACTGCACATTTTACTTCACATTTATTAAGGGAGAAGAAAAGGCATGCAGCTAGTTACTGATGCCCAACCAACCAACACAGGCTTAGTCTTACTGCATGTTACAGAGTTACTTACCCAGTTGTTCCGCTTTTGTCATGGATTCTGTCAATGACAACAGAACAGACTCAGTGCCTCTATCTCAACAAGTTTGCTTTGCAAGAGGAAATCCTAGCACACATCCACTGCTTGGTTTTGGCAGTTTAAGCAATAAGCTGGGCAATGAGCAACAGAATTTCCTAGCAGAAACTTATCTTTGTAAGTAGTAAGCTGCAGCATGAGCAAGGTCACCCAGTGCACATAAAAAAAAAAAACAAACCAGAAAAACCCTGCTCCCTTGATCCAACTCTGTAATAGGTGACTATAGCAGGAAATTTGGCCAGGTAGCTAGAAAAAGTAACATCTCAAACACCATGGATACAAAAGACATCTGCCAGTACTGGTACTGACTGAAAACTTCTGCCTGGCATAAGGTACTTTGTTATATTGAAAAAGATTTAAGATAGACACTTAACATAAATGAGGCACCTACTGAGACCAACAGCTGCAGCTAGACTTGGGACTGTTCCCATCTAACTGGTAGCAAAGCCTAGAACTATTTCAAAATCCTACAGAAATTCCACTCAGTAATCAATCAGCCTTTAAAAAACAGTATTGTACATCACACTTTTTTTTTAAAGGATACAAAATCTCTCAGCTGTCCAAAGATTTCATCCACTTTGCCAATCTGTTCCTTATTATCCAAGTACACCGGGGCATTGAAATAAGGCACCTTGTTTTCTTCTGTTTTACATTTACAAACAATGTCATCTTCACAGGGATGCATGAACTCTCCCAATACTGAAACAGAAAGGAAACAAGCTGAAGATCTGGAGTAGTCTTCTAAACTAAATAAATACAGTCATTTCATGTAACTTACAAACTACCCTTTCTGGAGGTCCCTGGTCAAATCCGCCTCTGTTGAAGCCTCCTCGTCCACCTCCCCGTCCAAAGCCACCTCGTCCACCACGATTAAAGCCACCTCTGTCACCACCGCCACCTCCTCCACGATTGAAGCCACCTCCTCTTCCTCCTCCACCTCCTCGTCCACGAAAAGACATCCTCTACCTCCTAAACAGCGGACAAAAATCAGTTGTTTAAAAAGTAAAATGTATTTCACATTTAATTTAGTGTAGGAATTAAGGTGTCCCAAAGGCCTTGCTTGTTAATTTAATGTTTATCTGTTTCACTCCACTCTAGAAATCACCTCAAGGGAGGTGACTCTGCCCCTCTGCTGTCCTGAGATCCCACCTGGAGTCCTGTGTCCAGCTCTGGAGTTCCCAGCCTAAGAAAAACGTGGTCCAGTTGGAGCGGGTCCAGAGGAGGACCACAAAGATGACTGAGGGCTGGAGATCCTCTGCTATGAAGACAGGCTGAGAGCTGGGTTTGCTCAGCCTGGAGAAGCAGGAGACCTTACAGCAGCCTTACAAGGGGCCTACAGGAAAGACAGGGAGGGACTCTTTGTCAGGGAGTGTCGTGATAGGATGAGGGATAATGGCTTTAAACTGAGAAATTAGGTAATAGGAAGAATTTTTTTCCTGTGAGGTTGGTGAGGCACTGGAACAGGTTGCCCAGAGAAGCTGTGGCTGCACCACCCCTGGAGGGGTTCAAGGCCAGGCTGGATGGGGCTTTGAGCAACCTGCTCTGGTGGGAGGTGTCCCTGCCCACGGCAGGGGGGTTGGATCTCGATGATCTTTGAGGTCCCTTCCAACTCTGACCATTCTGTGATTCTGACAAACATGCAGGCACGCGAAAAACCAAGTTAACGCTTAAAACGCCACCCGCCGCAACGCCTACCCGCCGCAAGCCATGAGCAGGGACGGCACGTTTCCCACTCACGGGCACGGGGGGTTAAACGCGACATCCTGCAACCCCAGGCGGAGACCGGGCGGCCCTCCAGCCCCTCACGGGAGCGGTACCAAGCGAGACAGCGCCGGGCGCACAGCCCCCCCGGTGCCTTCTCCCCGGAGGCCGCACCGGGATCATGGGGGATGGCCTGCAGCCTGGGCACGGGGATCCTGGGCACGGGGATCCAGGCCCAGATCCAGGCCTCCCTCAGGCGCCGCGGAACCACCAACGGCCGTTAACGAACTCTTTCCCCCTCCCCGCGCGCCCCAAGGGCCGTTAACGAATCCCCCTCCCCGCGCGCCGCTCAAGCTCGAGCCCGACCTCCACGTGCGCGCCGTCCCCACCACTGCCGTCACCGGTTAAACCGCCCCTACCGCCGGAAAGGAGATCGCCTGCCGTAAATGAAGCGGCATCTCCGCCCGCTACCGTCGCAAAAGCGTCGTGAAGCGCTCCATCCCGCCGTCGGGCTGCTGCTCCTCTGTGGTGGGCTCCAGGGGGGCGAGCGGGCCTGCGGACAGGGAGGCGTTCTCCGTGTCAAACAGCGGGCCCGTAGTGCTCGGAGCTGCCTCAGGCCCGTGCTGGGCCGGGGATGGGGGAGATGGGCGAGCCTGAGCCGGTGGAGCTGCCGTGTGTGGCCTCTGTGGCCGGCCGGGCCCAGGCACTGCCTCCCTCGGCCCTGATCTCGGCAGCCGCAAGTGACAGCGCTGAGGTGACAGCACAGGGGCCCCATCAGGGCCTGGTGTCCGTCTTAGCCCACGGGGCCGACAGCCCGGCCACCAGGGAGGGGGGTGAGCCAGTCTGTGTGCATTTGGGGGGGAGTGAGCCTGTCTGTGTGCACTTAAGGGGGGGTCCGGGGCTCCTGCCTGCCGACCCACTGCGGGGCAGCAGCTCTCGTGCTGCCCTCAGGGCTGCCAGGCGTTTTAGATTAGGGAGAGGGAGGTGGGTGTTGATCCTGCTGGGCTTAGTTAATGTTTTCCTGGAAGCCCGCTTTGAGAATGAGAGTAGTTCGAGTGTTTGCTAAATGGTTGCAGGTCTGCTGTGTGAATGGTGTAACACAGGCTACTCATCCAGCTGGGTGTGTAAAGGATAGTACATGGATATGAGGATTTCCATATATAGAGAGATGGAATCACAGAATCAGCTACCTTGGAAGGGACCTTTAAGATCATCCAGTCCAACCATCAACCTAACACTGCCAAAGCCACCCCTAAACCATGCTTCAGCACCACGTTCACCTGTTTTTCAAGTACCTCTAGGGATGATAATTCCACCATTTCCCCCGGCAGCCCATTCCAAGGTTGAATCCTTTTGGTGAGGAAATTTTCCGTAGTGACCCCCACCTTGCTACTACCTCCTTCCAGGCAGCTGCAGAGGTCGATAAGGTCAGAGAGGATAAACTCCCCTCAGCATCCTTTTCTCCAGGCTACACAACCCCGGACCTCTCAGTCCCTCCTCACAGGATTTATTCTTTATCTATTATATAAAAACACGCGTTTTTATCTTTTATCTTTACAATAATCTGCCCAAGATGAATGCCCTCAATCAGGAGAACCAGCATGATAATTCAGTCAATCTCCTCTGGCAAAAGAAAGGAAATGTGTATCCTTAAGTGTTTCCTTTTAATCATTTACTTGAAGAGTTTTACTTTTGTTATCTCATCTTGCACTTCCAGTAAAACCAATTAAATTGAGGTGGGAGCTTTTTGGAGAGATGGGTTTTATCAGTTAATAACTGAGGTTCCTGCACTTTATTTCTGAACACGCTTTAAAATATTTTCCTAATGGTTAAAAATTAAACACAAATCTAACAACTGACATTCAAAAGAATCCCAACCGGAGTACTTTGTCTTCAAAGAGATCAAATTTCATCATGCGAGTGGCCCCAGTTCTCTTGATTTTCTTGTCTCTCTTTTGTTTTTGTGGATCAGAGGTAAGAATGTACTTTATTGTGATAGCAGTAATATATTTAAAAAAAAAAAAACATCTAAAAAGCAGTTTCTTGTTATAAATGCCAAACCAGTGGAATTATTTTAAGGTTCCTTTCATAGTATTAGTGTTTCGTACTTCTGTTTCAGCCCAGTTTGAATGTTTGAAGCTTGCTGTTTTTCTTTCTTGTATTGATTCTCTCTGGGGTTTATGCTGACAGGCTTCTGGAAAAGATTTTAACCATCATCCTGTCCTAAACCAAATTTGTGAGCGTGGCTGACCCCAGCAAGGTGCTGCAATTTTCCTTGCCCCAATTTTTTGGGAAATGAGATTAGTCTTCTAACGTGGCAACATGGTGCTGCCTGAAGGATTGCTGGGGGATCTCTTCTGGGAGAAGTGTCCCAGAAAACCCACCTGAGCTGAGTGCTCAGGGTGCTCCGAGTCTTTTAGAGAAACCCTTAGATAAAAACCAGCACCTTCTGTTCCTGCTCAGGAGAAATGCCCAGTACAATACGGGAATTATGCCAAGCCGGATCCGGCTGACAGTCTGGATTCTAATGACCCGAGAACAGCAGGAAGAACTTAGTAAGATTATACAACTGTTAGAAAGGGTTTTGTTGAACTACATTCTGCCCCAACAACAGCTCCACTGACTTTACTACGGCCAGGATTTCTCCACGAGGACTTTAAACTTCAGCTCTATTGATTCAGTTGGCACAGTCACAGAATCACAGAATGATACGGGGTTGGAAGCAACCTCTGGAGATCAGCTAGTCCAACCTCTCTGCCTAAGCAGGTCCACCTCACCTTCTCTCCCAGATACAGGTGATATTTAAACCCAAAGTCAACCAAGCCAATAAAAAAGTAACAGAAAAAAAAAAAAAAGTTGCTTTATTTTAATTTATTTTCCTGGTGTTTAAGTCCCCTTATGATTTGGTTTCCTTACAACCCTCTTGCTGCGGTGTGTTATAAACCATTGGCTTAAAATCTGTTTATAATCTCCTGTGCACATCAGCTGATGTTTGAAGAGAAAGGAGTATAAAGTTTGTGGGAGAGGACTAAAAGAGAAGATCACACCAAGGGAATGATCCAAGAAGAAAAAAGAAGTTCAGAAGAACTGAGAAAGATGAGGGATAAGGGAATAAATGCTATAAATTATATTTAGCGCCTTTTTTTTCTCATAAGATAGGAGAAGGCTTGTGAATGAACACTTTGCTGAGGTCACTAAAGGGATCTGCAGAACTCTTGGTGCAGTTCCTGGTCTTAACTCTTTTTTACTCTTTATTTTGTGCTTTGCAGAAAGCAGCATCTAATGCTGCAGAAAAGCAGCCAGCTGAGCAAGACAGGTACCTCATAGAAGAATGCTTAAGCAACAAATACACACACAAGTCCTGTGAGAAAGCTTTTTGCAACCCATGGGCACGATGTGTGGAGGGAAGATGCCTCTGTAAGCTTCCCTACCAGTGCCCGAGGAACGGCTCCTCAGTTTGTTCTACCAACAGAAAACACTTCAGTACTTACTGTCACCTAAAGAGCTACGAGTGTCAGCGGCCCGAAGCCAAGTTTCTGCACAAGGGCAAATGCATGTCTGAAGGTATCAACACCTCCTTTTCCAAAAAGTATTATCATTTGTAGCCCGGGAGATGCTTTACCATTTACAGCTAAGAAGGTCTGTTCATTTCCTGGCACTGGTGAGAACATGAAACAGAAAATCACAGAATCATAGAATGGTCGAGAGTTGGAAAGGGACCTTCAAGATCATCCAGTTCCAGCCCCCCTGCCATGGGCAGGGACACCTCCCACCAGAGCAGGTTGCTCCAAGCCCCATCCAGCCTGGCCATAAAAAGTCATTGAAAATGGGAACTATCTGTTGATTTTCATAAAAACAAAGTGGTTGGCAGAGCCAGTTCACCCTGCTGCTGGCAGGTTGCTCAAATCATCTGGTAGAAACGGGAGAAACAGCCCTGTGGTCCTCCAGCCCCACCTCCAGCAGCCACAGCAGGAGCAGCAAGCCAGGCCCAGGGCTCTCCTGCTGGGGCTCTGTCCCAGTGCCATCCCTCCCTTTCCCCACGGAAGCAGCACCTCATCCCACTGCCTTCAGGGTGGCAAAATTAAACTCTGCCTATGCCACTGGAAAGTATCAGAGAGCCTCTGTGTGTTCCAAATATACTCCCCACCCAGCTTCCCTAAATTAAGCTGAGGGCTTTAGCTCCACCGTAAACAGCAGAAGTTTTGCTACACGCGTAATAGAAGCAGGATCTGGCTGTCCCACTTGAAGTGTTCCCAGTTGGATGATGCATCCTTTCCTGGGCAGACCTGCAGGTGCATTTACGTGCTAGGAACCATTACCTTCATTTGTCCTGAAACTGGCAGATTTTGAAAAAGTGGCAGGCTCAAAGACACAGAGTAATCAATCCTCAGAAAAATATCAGGAATAATACCTGAAGCTTCTTATTTCCAGTCTACTGTTCTTCAGTACAAAATTATTCCTGATTTGTTTCTGTGCTGTCTTTTCACTAGATACATCTATATAATATGATTTGGATAATTTTTTTATTTCTTTTTTTTTTTTTAGGAACATTTTCAGTCTCCGTGGGCCAAGGAGATTCAAATTTGCTTCAAGTAAAACCCATGAATCAAAACAATGACTTTTTTGTATGTGATAGCAAGTGGACTATGAATGAAGCAAACGTGGCTTGCAGGCACCTTGGCTTTGAATTGTAAGTTTGGGGAATTTCTCTCTGGATAGCTGCAAGGGATCTGAAGAAGTATCGATGCTGACATAAATCTCAGTCACAGTCAACAGTTAAGACAGGAAACTCATGAACAATGTATTAGCTACAATATTCTGATAAATTCTTAAGTTGACACCTGAGAGTGAAAGCTAAACCATAGATTTCTGTGTTCTTTACAGATTGCAACTGTATCATTGTTTACAGATTACAAATGTACCATTGTTTCCCCTTTAAATTAAAGCTGAAGACCCACTCAAGAGATTTTCTCTCAGGTCTTTGTAAGGAAAAGGGCATAGATGGACCATCCCCAAGCAGCACTGAGCAATAACCTGCGTGCAGAGAGAAGTTTCCTGCCCTAGCTACAACGGGCTATGGCTGTTTTGCCACTTGCCCCGGGCAGACTAACATCCAGAACACATTTCTTTTCTTCCCTCCTTGCCCCTGCTGCTATTGTTTGCTTTGCTCCCCAGGGACAGCTGAAGCAACACAGAGCTTGTTCTTTTCTCTGTGACCACAGTTGCACATTCAGCTCCTCCTAAAGAGTCAACTCTACATCCTGTACATTATTATTTTACACATATACAACTAATTGAACTCAGCCAGGTAGGGCCCCCTCCCCCAACCCTACCTAAAGACTAAAAATGCTACTGCAGTGCCCTAAATTGTCCTCTCTAGGTAAGAAGCAAATACTTCCTAGTCCTGATCAGTACCTCTTTAGATAGCAGAGAAAGGTTTGTACTGGGCCAGAGCATTCAGCCCTGGAGTCCCATTGTTAAGCCTCTCTAGTTACTTATTTACTTGATCCATATTTCTTTAAGGTAGGGGACACAGGTGCTGTTAGGAGGATGCTGCTCAGGTAAAGCCAAGGGAGACAAAATTTATTAATCCCAGCCTTGCAGCGGCCGAAACTTCCTCAATGTGAATTGGTTTTGATGACATCAAGGATACTTGACCCCATGCAGGATGGCTTGGAAATTATGGCTCACTTGTGTCCAGAGATCCGAGCTTTCAAGTTTTAGTACATAAGGAGACGTTTCTATCCATCATGACACACAGTGACTGTCACACAACTACACGTTCAGGAACACTTCTATGCAGCAACCTGTAAAAAATTATCCCTTCCAAAGTAAACACCTCCTGCTTACCCCCAGACAATTCCATGGGAAGTCTGCCTTTTTTCTTAGCCATGACCAAAACTCTTTTAACAGTGAGAAAAATCATATAAATTCTACACAACAAAAGCTGTGGACAATCCATTGTGAAATTCTATAATTTGTTATTATTTGTATTTTCACAGAGGTGCTGAATATTACCGAGCCAATTCCGCTATCACAGCATCTGCCTTAAACTCCTTGCAGTGTCTGCAAATAACTTGCAGGGGCCTAGAGACAAGTCTTGCTGAATGTCACATAGAGATGAAATCAAGAGATAGTAACGAGGGATTTGTTAGCCTCCAGTGCCATGAAAATCTCAGAGGTTAGTAGGCTTTTCAGTGTTATAACTCTTTGGGGTTCTTACATTTTAAGTTTATTTTAAATCATTAGGACCTAGTTTGCTGAACTCAGCCATGGCAAACCTGCACTGAAACCCTTTGATTCTTTTAAATAATCCTTTTGCAGACTTTAAGGCAATTGAGGCAGTCTTGAGTTTATGAGTTCAGCAAATCACTGCTGCATCTAGAGTATTTGTACAGGTACTTCCCAGCTTTCTGTTCTCTGTAGGGGGCTTTCTCTGGCACTGATAACCGTCAGCCTGAGAAGCTGCTAGTTAGGAGAGCTATGAATTGTCTTAGGTTTTTCTTATGCCATAAAAGTAGGAGTTCACAGACTCTCGGTGACTTCCCTTTAGAAGGGGAATATCCATCACCTTAATCACTTGAATAATTTCCAGTGGGTTTGAACCAATCACTTCTGGTTTAGTCCTTGTCTAGTAGAAATAAAGTACCCTATTGCCAGGCTGCTGCAAGTCAGAGGAGGGAAATAAGCAGCCATGCTGAAAGCTTGATAAGAAACTCATCAAAACAATAAAAAAAGACTCCTATTTACATTACTGGGCCCTACTGTTGACAGACAAAACTGCTGATAGAATAAAATGGGCAAGCAGGATGTTTTTGTGGGCAGTTGTGAACCTACAGACATTTCCACACTAACTTCACTTTCATCACGCTGCACAGCTTGTCTAGATGGCGAGTTTCACTGTGTCAACAAGAAGTGCATTTCTCTGAATAAAACCTGTGATGGCATCAATGACTGTGGAGATTTAAGTGATGAACTGTGCTGTAGAGGTAATATTTTCCTTTCTCAGCTGTTTCAAAATTATTTCAGGAGAAAACCACCCCCAAAGAATGTTTAGAGTGATGTAACAGCTAAAGTCTCCTTTCAAAGTGCCAAAAAAGTAGGTATAATATAATTTTTTGAAGCAGACAAGCGATATCTGGGAATCTGGATTTCCTCAGAGAATGAGGAAATACAAAGAGACTATTTAGGAGGCTTTTAAACATTAATTAAAAAAAAAAAAAAAAAAGAGCCATGGTAGAATGAAAATGTATTTTTAGTTGGGAGAAATCAATTGTAATTAAACAAAGACACTGATTTTCCAAATAATTCTCTTTGAACCAAAGTGAGATCTATCTTAAATATATTACTGAGGTGAGATTATCCATAGAATATCTGTGAACAGTTTCCAGCACATTGATTGTGCACGAGCAGTCATTCCTTCAGCATCTGCAACTCCAGCTGAAACACGGACTGGATGTAGCATGAGCAGGATGCAGGAGAATAGTTTCAGGTGCCAAATGCTAATGTGAGTTACAAATCCCCTCACTATCCCTAAATAACCTTAATTTCTGTAGTTTTACAATTCTCAGTAGATTTAATCTGATAATCATGGAAACACAGTCACGGGCAATTTGGAAGAAAATAAGAAATACCTGTGCCTTCACATGTTTAGAGGACATTTATTCATTCCACTTGACCAAAACAGTGCTATTTCAGCCATATGGGCTGAAAACAATGCCTGAAAAGAAGTATTTCAACTGATTTCAGAGGTCTTTGGATCATATGAAGGTATCTGGATACTTGTAGAGAACTGTCTGGTTTTCTATTAAAGATATATATCCTTAAATAGGAGATTGACATAAGATTATAAAGTAGGTCCAAAACCCCTGCAATAAATTCAGGCACTGCTTTGCTTTTGGTAACATACAAAGTGATCATAGGAATTAAAAGGAGGTTCTCAAGTTTATAATAACATCTCATATAATCAACAATTTTAGAAGAAATAAGTGGTTAAATCCAGTATCTTCAAATATGGCTCTTGATTCCTAACCCTGCATTTAGCTCATTCAACAAAAAGCCTGCTTGGGTTCTGATTTTGGGCAGAAATTTTGACCCAAGAATCATAAATTCCCTGTTTGAGATGATCAGTAATGCCAGCAAAACTGGAGGTCCTTTGGCTGAGGTGTTGTGGATGAAACTGGAAAGGAGTGAAACCAAGTGCAGGAGTACAGCACTGACCCGGTAACAGAGATCCATATTTTTTAAGTCTTAAAACTTCAAAACTGTAAAATGAGAAGAGCCAAGTATTCACTTCATTTTACACTTCCAGAGCCTGCTTTTGTGATCTACTTGTGAACAGCCAACTCCCCCATAACATGTATATTATATTGTGTTTATATTTAAAAAAATTCTCAAACTATATGAGGCTGCTGAATCGTATGATCCTGTGATTTACATTTGTCATTCTCCTGTGTTACAGAGTGCAGAGACAACAGTTTCCACTGTCGGTCAAATATCTGTATTCCAAATAAGAACGTCTGTAACAAAGAAAGGGACTGCCTCACAGGAGAGGATGAAGTTCAAGTTCTTTGTGCAGGTTTCCTTCTGAAAGATGTTTTTGTTTCTTTCCTTTCATTCTGCTCAACTCTAACTAGAGACTACACAATGCATATTATTTAACAGATTAGTAAAACCAAAATGCATGCAAGAATTAGGCTACCCAGTGTTATGTTATGCATAGTACAAATAAAAGGTTACAGAACTTTCCTCCCCTTCCTTCTAGAAAAGAATAGCAAAAAAACTAAAGGAAGGAAGAAAGAGATTATGTTTCAGGAGGCTTAAAGCAGATGATGTCCTTTGCTACATGGCCATCTATCACACTGGTATACCCTATTTGTGAAGAAAGACTAGACAAGGCAGGCACAAATATTTTCCTCAGAGATGAGGAATGAAACTAGTTTGTCAATATATTAATTCTTCTGTGCTGTTCCCCTGACTGATGAAAAGATTTTGTTTTGTTTTGAAATTAGGATGTTTTTTCTTGCTCCGATAACGAAGTCTAAAGCCAAAAAGTAAACATTATTGGTTAATGGTAATTGCTAAGGGTAAACTGAACTCCAAATGTAAACATTAACACCAGTAACAGGAGAACAGGCCTCCTCCTTAACCTTCATTTGGGAATTGAATTCAATGGGCATTTTGTTTGAAAAAAAGCAGACAGACCAGATTCAGGAAGCAATTCATTTACCTCTCATGTTGAATAACCTTTCTGTTAAAAGAGGTACACAGTACACAACAGCATCATNAAAAAAAACACAAACCCAGTCCTGTTACCTAATACTCCTTTGGGCTTTAGAAAGATGCAAAAGGTTGATGGGGCAGGAGGAGGAATTTCTCTTGCTTCCTGGTGGAGGAGAATGGGCTATCACTTTAGAAATCAAAAACCAAAAAAAGAGGCCATTTCTCAGAGTTTCTTTGCAGAAGAGCTCCCTGGGCATGGAAAGCAGGGGAGATGTCATGCAGTTATGAATGAGCATGTGCTGGATGTAAGTTATTTGTAGGCTGAGGCAGACAAAAAGTGTCCAGTAGGAAAGGAAACAGCAGGCATCAGGCTGAGAGAATGTGAAATGTGAAATGGTGTGCCCTTCTGCATCTAAAATATGTACCAGGATTTGGCACACAATCTTCCATTCAAATATCAGAACAAAGTTAAATGTTTGCCAATATCTTTAGTATGTTGTTATTCTACTACAGGCAAAGAAAAAAGTGCTGAAAATCACAGTATGGATGAAGGTAAGTGACCCTCAAAAAGCAGCACACCTTCTTAATTATTGGCTAACTACCAGCCAGCTGGCCAGATCCAGAACATTCAGATATTTGGACTTTGTGATTTAGTAATACACACTCTGAGGCTTGCTATTTGTCTTCCTTGCCACTAATTTGAAGAATGCCATCATAATAATCCTCCTGGCTGAAGACCCCCATCTGCATGTTTTGGCAACTGGTGGAGGTTAGCTCTGAGCAAATCTTGGGGAACTTCTTTAAAGTTATTTGCCTGAATGCAAGTGGGAAGTCAAGAGAAGTGATGCTAAAACAAAAGCAATTTTCAGAGAAAAAGCATATATGCCAAAAGGCATGCTCAGAGCACTCAGATTTTCAAGAAAAAGATAAGCCTGTCTCCAAATGGGGAGGATGGATATCTGGATTCTGAGACACATTTCTCCTTTTTGTTAAAGAAAGAAAAATTATAAAGACGCTTCTTCCCCAAGTACACTGCGGTCTTGCAAACCATACATTAACTCGTCGGAAAAGAATCGTAGGTGGAGAGGTTGCAAGAAAGGTAAATAAAAACCTTACCAGATACAAGTTCCTTCAGCATCAATTTCAATGGGCGTTGTTGTCCTCCTGTTAAAGTGTACAGAAATATCAAAATCATCCACAAGATTAATTTCATGTTTTGCAGCAGCAGTAGCATCGCACTGAGCAAAAGGAAAAAGAGAAGCACAATTTATAAAGTAAAACATAGAATCATAGAATGGTCAGAGTTGGAAGGGACCTTCAAGATCATCAAGTTCCAACCCCCTTGCCCTGGGCAGGGACACCTCCCACCAGAGCAGGTTGCTCCAAGCCCCATCCAGCCTGGCCTTGAACCCCTCCAGGGATGGGGCATCAATAACTTCTCTGGGCAACCTCTTCCAGTGCCTCACCGCCCTCACAGTAAAGAACTTCTTCCTACTATCTAATCTAAAACATGCAAAATTGAGCATTACAGTACAAGTACACATTGAAAATTATTCAGCAAAATACTTGATACTATAGCTAGAAATAAGAATTCTAACAAAATAGAATTTAAATTTGCACCTTTGAAACAGAATACAGTCAAAAATGCTACACTTGATCATACCAGGTCAGATTCTACATCTGTTTCTCTGGCTATAAGGCTTTTCATGACAGAAAGCTGGAGGCAAGAAGGCATCAGGCAAAGTCAGAAGACTGAAAAAAATCACTGCATTTCACAATATAAACCTTTTATATCAGATGGAGTCCAATTCCCAATTTCTGGACAGCAGATGTTTTACTTACAACCAGATAGAGTCAAGGAGATGAGGCGATGCCAACAAGCGTGTTTCCCTTTATGCTCTAAAAACAGTACAGTTATTGTGATTTCACATGCTGTGGGTGTTTGTTGTTTGAACAGGGTGAATTCCCTTGGCAAGTGGCAATCAAAGAGACTGGCAGTGAAGGTGCAACAGTGTACTGTGGAGGGGTTTACATTGGTGGCTGCTGGGTTCTGACTGCTGCACACTGTGTCAGGTAAACTCAACCAACTGGGAACTGATTTTCTTCTCACAAGGCAGAAAGACTATTTGGATATTATCACCCTTCTTGGCTACTTGTTTGCTAATTCCTCTGTGCCTAATGAATAAAATTATTTAACCCACACACTAATGATGGGGAAGATTCAGAGAAAATAGAGTATTTTGGCAGTGAAGGTAATGACAAGTTTGAAGAGACACAGCAATCCAATAGTAGGAAAGGTTCACTGTAAAAGGTTACACTTGGCCTGAGATACAAGGGACCTCCTTTTCCCCATCTCCACCTCAGGGAAGTTCACGATCTGTCCCTTGGGTCGTATATTCTCCAGAACAAGCATGAGCAGACAGGGCAGATTTGCCAGACCCAGCATCCCATCCACATCTGCTCACTCTTTTTTCACTTGAAATCAGAGAGGCACAAACGCCTGCTTGCTCTTTGTTACAGCACTGAGCACAGGGGCTGAGCTCTCATGGGTTTTTCTGTTAGTTGCAGTACTCAGCAGGAAGTCTCATCTGTCTTTTTGGACATCAAGTCCTAAAAGAAACTATATCTATATAACATGATCTTTTATTCCAGAGAAACTTTGATAGCATACAAAGCTACAGCTAGTTGAAACATACAGTGCTTGTGTTAAGTAGGAAAACATATTTTATTTCTCTCTTTTTTTTTCAGGGCAAATCGAGTTCACCTGTACCGTGTCTGGGTTGGGCTGTTGGATACAATAATGTACGACAAAGAGACAGATACTTTCAGGCTAAACCAACTGATAATCCATGAAAAGTACAATGCATCAACTTACGAAAACGACATCGCTCTGTTGGAGCTGAGAGGTTTTGAGAAAGGAGAATGCTCGCTGGAAAACACCACGCCTGCCTGCATCCCCTGGTCAGAGCACATGTTCAAGGCCGGTGACAGATGCAAGGTTTCTGGATGGGGATTAGAGAAAGGTATTTGCTTTACTGCTTGCTACAAGGATATGTTATTTGTATCACTTGTTTTCTCATATCAGTGAGCTTTCATTTTGAAAAAGCTAAAGATTAGTTGTGCACAAAGCACTCGGAAGAGGCTGAGTAGAGTCTGTACTCAGCAGCAGTCCATAAAGCAAAGGAAAAGTTCGGAATTACTAGCAAACGGACACAGAACAAAGCAGAGAAACTCCTTAACCCCGTGAATAGATATTTCACCTGTATCTTTGGTAGCTGGTCCATTCATCCCCAAAAGACAGGCTAGAACTGGAAAAAAGGTAACAAGGATGATCAGCCACATCTCCATTTTACAGAAAACAGCATACTAGTTTCCCAGTGTCTGTAAACATTGATGTGGAACACCAAAAAAAAGAGAAACCAAAAACCAAACTGAGGAAGACAAGGAAAGGGTAAAAATGTCACAAAATGAAAGTACTGTATTTAACACTGCAGTTAAACCATTCTGCTTTTACTTTGAAATACAGGGCTACTGTATTGCAATTCACACGGGATAAGAGTTAGTGGCAGTTTAAGGCACCTGGTTTATAATATTGAAAATTATGTTCTGTAGACAACCAAATTTATAATATTAGAACTTTCAATTTATGATATTAAAAGTGTCAAATACATACTTACCTTTTTTTTATTTAGAAAAGTTCATTCTTTTCTTTCCCAGGTTATACCAGACAATATATCCTCAAGTGGGGCAATGTTAATTTATTTGAGAATTGTTCTGAATTGTATCCAGGACGATTTTTTAAACAAATGGCATGTGCAGGTAAGCGTCAGTTTTCTTACTATAATTTCTCTACCATCAAACCTGCTGTTTATAAGGTCAGAAAAACTGGCTGAGAATCTTTTAAATTTGGGAAAGACGATATACCCATTGCCATCAGCAAAATGCTGGCCATCGGATCCTAGAAGCATCCACCATTATATATCTATTTATAAACAGAGTTAAAATGACATTATGTCAAGTTTCTATGATTATATGGGCAAATTTTGGCATGCAGTTTGAATTATGCTTTATAAATACACAACTACTTTACAGCTTTACAGCCTACTGAGCTTCCTTTACTATAATTGATCCTGATTCAGCAACACATTGAATCAAATGCCTGTTTTAGAGCCAGTCAGTTGTCCTAATGGCTAGAATGTGACTATTCATTTGCTTAGACGTTTGCTACTACCACACCTCACCCCAGGAAAAATACAATTAACTTTTCAAACTAAAATTAGTCTGGCCAGGAAGCTGATTGATGTAGAGATTCAAAAAAGAGGTTGTCATTTTAAAAACTTGGAGGTTCCTTCATACTCCATCAATCAACCAAGCAGAAAAGTGTAGTAAGGGTGTCAGAAATTAATGAACTTTCACCTACAGCTGAAACTGGACAACGAGTTACTGGGTGGGGAGCACACCAGAGGCAGACACATGGGAATACGCATAACACAAGAGCTTTGTTTCCACAGGAAAACAAATCTTTTCACCTTTTTCCTTCTGCTTTTGTTCACTTTCTATGAGATACTTCTAATGATGTAAAAGGCAACATGGCTGAACTCTTCTCTATTGCACAGGGTAAAACAAGACTCACATCACTGACATCAAAGCAAAAAAAGGAGAATTTGGGCCAGTCACAAATGTAGAGGGGTCCTACACTTAAAAAGAAATGAGAAGTAACAGCCAGAAGAGGTTGGAAACTTCCCTTACTGGTGACCATTATATCAACATCTGTCAGGAAGCACCACTGACCTGAAAAGCCTCCTGTACATGAACTCATTCTTACTTTTTATTTCCTCTTTTGCTTCAGGTACTTATGATGGCTCCATAGACAGTTGCAAAGGTGATTCAGGAGGACCCTTGGTCTGTTTTGATGCAGAAAACGTGGCGTATGTCTGGGGTATTGTGAGCTGGGGCGAGAACTGTGGGGAGGCTGGTCACCCTGGCGTGTACACAAAAGTGGCCAGCTATTACGACTGGATTAGCCATCATGTGACAAGGAGTCTCATTTCACGGTATAATATCTGAGCCTTGGATAACTAAATACTTCCTTCTTGTCAGCCATGCAAAAATGAAGAGTGTTCCTTTTGTACAATCAGCAGCCATTTAACTTAGCAACAATTAGTACAGATCTTTAAAGATACCTGGAAAATTCTTAACACTCTGTGCACACCAAAATTTTGCAGAAGCCTCTATGAAGAGAATTTTACAGTCACACGAGTCTGCAGCAGAAGTCTTTAATAAAGGCAAGGAAATGAAAATATCTTTCTCATGTTGTTACTTTGGGTTTTTTTCCGTAATTTCACATTGCATTTCAATTGCAATTATTTGTTTATTTCATAGAATCATAGAATGGTTAGAGTTGGAAGGGACCTTAAAGATCATCAAGTTCCAACCCCCCTGCCATGGAGACTCCCTGGGCAGCCAGTTCCAAGGCTCTGCCACCCTCAAAGTAAAGAACTTTTTCCTCATGTTAAGATGGAATTTGTAGCTGGTGCCCCTTCTCCTGTTGCAGAGCACTACTGAAAAGAGTCTGGCCTTAACTTCTTGAGGAAGGTAAAGATGAGTCTGGCCCCATCCTCTCCCCTTTAGAGGATAAGCACTGAGGAGACCAGGGCCGGCTTTTCGCCCTGGGCCACCGCCAACTCAGCTTTTCTGTTGTNGGCGGGGCGCTGCGGGGGCGGGCAGGCGGCGGGGGCTTAGCGGCATGGCCCGCTTCCTGCGGCTGCCGCTGCCGCCGCTGTTGCTGCTGCTGGGCTGCGCCTGCCTGTGCCCGCGGCCGGCGCGCTGCCCGGAGGCGCCGCAGACACCGGACTGGCGGAGGACCCTCAAGACCATCCGCAACGGGNTTAGCCATCATGTGACAAGGAGTCTCATTTCACGGTATAATATCTGAGCCTTGGATAACTAAATACTTCCTTCTTGTCAGCCATGCAAAAATGAAGAGTGTTCCTTTTGTACAATCAGCAGCCATTTAACTTAGCAACAATTAGTACAGATCTTTAAAGATACCTGGAAAATTCTTAACACTCTGTGCACACCAAAATTTTGCAGAAGCCTCTATGAAGAGAATTTTACAGTCACACGAGTCTGCAGCAGAAGTCTTTAATAAAGGCAAGGAAATGAAAATATCTTTCTCATGTTGTTACTTTGGGTTTTTTTCCGTAATTTCACATTGCATTTCAATTGCAATTATTTGTTTATTTCATAGAATCATAGAATGGTTAGAGTTGGAAGGGACCTTAAAGATCATCAAGTTCCAACCCCCCTGCCATGGAGACTCCCTGGGCAGCCAGTTCCAAGGCTCTGCCACCCTCAAAGTAAAGAACTTTTTCCTCATGTTAAGATGGAATTTGTAGCTGGTGCCCCTTCTCCTGTTGCAGAGCACTACTGAAAAGAGTCTGGCCTTAACTTCTTGAGGAAGGTAAAGATGAGTCTGGCCCCATCCTCTCCCCTTTAGAGGATAAGCACTGAGGAGACCAGGGCCGGCTTTTCGCCCTGGGCCACCGCCAACTCAGCTTTTCTGTTGTATTTAGCAACACCCAGTTCGCTGGTTCTAACACAATCATAAAATAAAGGCTTTCCAATATAAAAACCAACACTCCTGGTGGGGTTTCGTATTATCTGCATTCTCTGACAGCACCGGTAACTGCCCCGGCCCCTCAAGGAAGGGTTCCCCAGCCCCTGAGGAAGGCTCTCCGGGTCCCTCACGAAGGTTCCCCGGCCCTTCAGGAAGGTTTCCCGCCGAACGCGGGGCACCGCGACCCGCTAGGAACGGGGGAGTTCACTCCGCTGCTACCGAGGGACAGCGGCTGGGCCGCAACACCCACTCCGGCCCGCCCCGGGTGGGAGTGCCGGGCTCAGCCCAGNTGGGCGGTGAGGACGGGCTCTGCCAGTACAAGTGCAGCGACGGTGAGGCGGGATGGCAGGCGGACAGTGGAGGCGACCCTTGCTCTCCCTCCTTCCCGGCCCTTCCCTCCCAGGGAAGGGGCTCTCTCCTCGGGAGGGTCCCGGGTGGGATCGCCCCCGACCCGCTGGGCTGGAGCGTGTGTAGGGTCGGGAGCTGGGTTTGGTGGTGGCTCCCTGACTGGCTCCGGGCGTGACTTTTCCTCCCTGTGCCAGAATATGCGCTTTTAAACGCGCTTTTCGGTCTTCTCTATTGCTTTTAATCGCGGCCTCGGTTTGTTTCCGGAAGAGAAACGAGGTGAAGGGTCGTTTTCCAGATTAACTCCACGCCCTTCCTTAAGGTGTGATGCACAACTCACTCTCTTGCAGCACTAGTTCAGGGGGACGTGGCTTGAATGATCCCTACCGATTTAATTTCATTAATTAGGAACAAGGTGTTTCCTTCCAGTTAATGAAAAGTTAAGCTAAACCGGTCAGAGCGTGACTTGCTGGAATATGAAGCACAGAAGTAATAATGAACTTACCCTAAAGTGCTCTCTTCCTCACTGCAATCCTTAACTGACACACATTTTAGTAACTCAAGCTCTTCTTGGTTTTAACTTCGGAAGCATTAACCCTTGCTCACAGGTCTTGTTCCCTGTTTTGAAAAAAATGTTTAGTACCCTGAAGTTATAATTTGGCAAGAATTGATGATATTCAGGCGTCTGAATATATGTTGAAGTTAAAAATATAAGTGATACTGTCTTAAGTCCAACAAATGTCCATGGTGAGTTATGACAGTGCTAAAATTCTGTGCAAAAAATCCATTTGAGGCTTGATAAATTACTTTTTTCAGGATCAAGACCCTTTCCTCGCTACGGATATAAACCTTCACCACCAAATGGCTGTGGATCCCCTTTATTTGGAGTTCAGGTAAGATTTTCCATTTTGGGGGCTTTTTAAAATGTCTTTTAAACATCAACTTTTCTGTCCCCTCCCCCATTCTAAGGATGAGGCAGCATCAGTGAGCAGTGTCCTTTGCTTTTATCAGCTTCAGCACATACTTTGGTAAAAACACATGGGAAAGGCTATTATTACAAGTGAATGTAGCATAAACAATTTCATAATTCAAATAAACTATTATAAGTGTGCCATAAAGTGATGATTAATTTCTGGTTATTATTTTGTTCTCGTGATCTTGAAGGTGTTGAATGACACCAGTGTAGCCCTGTGAGAGTAGAGAGTTTAACTCTTGCTGTCGTTATTGACTCTAACCCAATTTCCTTAATGCTAGAAAGAAAATATGGGTTTAGATTATGTTCTGGCTGGGATGGAGCTGACTTTCTTCATCAGGGACTGCATAGCACTGTGT
Source organism: Thinocorus orbignyianus (assembly GCA_013400375.1). Classification (NCBI taxonomy): domain Eukaryota; kingdom Metazoa; phylum Chordata; class Aves; order Ciconiiformes; family Thinocoridae; genus Thinocorus; species Thinocorus orbignyianus. The sequence goes on along the minus strand of VXBW01002116.1, from coordinate 171,709 downwards.
TTGGGATTTTTAGCTAGAACTGTTGATGGTTTGGCCATTGCTTAAGGGTGATTGCATAGCTTTGGGACTTTCTCTTTCCCCACTCTGAGTATCCGCCGCCCCAGATCACAGGCTGGGGCTGGGCAGGAGGTTGGGAAGGGAGGCAGCTGGGGCAGCTGACCTGAATTTTCCATATTACAGAGTCATGCTCAGCAATAAAAACTTGAGTAGTGAAAGAAGAGAGTGGAGGTGGTGTGGTGTGTGTGTTTGACTCCCAAGGTGGCTGTTGCTCTGAGACTGGCTGGGGATTAAACTGTCTTTATCTCGACCCACAAGTTTTCTTGCTGTTGCTCTTCCTGTCCTCTCCTGCATTCTGTGGAGAGGGGTGAGCAAGCAACTCTGTGGGTGCTTGGCTGCTGGCAGGGGTCAAACCACCACAGCTTACTAGAGGTGAACAGCAAAATATAGAGATAAGCAAATGACAGCTGGGTTGATTGCATTAGTTTTTGATTTCTAAGCTATTCGTATGCTACATCTTGCTGGAATAACAATTGAGTGGGGGGGTGGTTCTTCACAGTTTGACATTGGTATCCCTTCGATGACAAAGTGCTGCAACCACCACGACAGATGCTATGATACTTGTGGCAATAAAAAAAATGATTGTGATGAGCAATTTCAGTCCTGCCTCTCCAAAATCTGCAGAGATGTGCAGAAAACACTTGGAATCTCAGAGAGCGTCCAGGGTAAGTGTGAAAAAGCCTTTCTTTTTCTTTCAAGTTTAACCAAGCTTGGGAAAGAATTATTTTGCTGTGCAGTAATGCCACGTTTTCATAAACTGATGCAATTGCTGAAAGATGCCTAGTTCTGTCCTTCTGTCATGCAGCCCAGACACTTGTACAGCAGAGAAATGACACAGCATAGAAGAAGAAGTCATTGTGTTAGTGTTTAGTGTTAGAACTGGTGAATATTTCCTCAGATCTGTTGAGCTGCTGTTAAAGATAGCAACCTCTGCTTAAACGTGGATGCAAAAATAGAGCAGCTCTTTTATCTTTCCAAGATTTAAGTGTTGCTTCTACAACTGATAACATTCCACATGCAATGAATTTTCTTGTTCCTTTTGGTTGCCATATGAAAAGTCCTTGCTGACAGCTTAAATAATTGTGTATTGGTTCAGTCTTTCGTTTCGTTGTGCCCAGAGAAGACTGCTTCTTTCTTAAAATCATTCTCAGTTTGCCAGAGTAGTTTCTGTTTCATGTTCCATCTACAGACTACTTTTAACAGATCTCCTCTTCACTTGCAGCTTGTGAATCAACTGTTCAGCTGTTGTTTGATGCTGTTATACATTTAGGATGTAAGCCATACCTGGATAGCCAGAGAGCTGCATGTATGTGTCGTTATGAGGATAAGACAGACCTCTGAAAGAAGATCTTGCCATCACATGGTATAGAATAAAGCCAAAGACTCAGCTGGAATGAAGCAGTATTTGGTTACAAAGCTTTATGCTTTTCAGACAGTAATGTATTAAACACTGATGTGAATATACTGTTTTGAAAGTTGCTATCGTGCTCTTCCTAGTGTAAAAAAGAACCAAGTCTTCCGTCTCTTCCCCTCTGTGCCAGAAGCTTGGAAGCTGAAATTAAGTTTCCCTTGGTGGATGTCCACTCAGGGTATGCCATCTTAAAATACTTAATGCCATTATAAAGTTTGGAAGAGAACTCCATAATGGGGAAATCAGAGCCACAGAAGAGTTGAATTCTCAGATCATTTTTAAAATAGGTCAAATTTTAGGTTTACTAGCCGTGGATACATCAGGTAGATCCAAAGGAAAGAGCATTTTGTGTGCATTAATATGGCATATTAAATAGCCTGTACTTTGATTCTTCCTTTGGAACAGTCACCTTCAATTCTCTGATGTGTCCTGTCCCGTGGTTTTGTTTTTAATAAACCAAACAAACCCCCCTAACCCTCAGCAAGGGTATACATCCTGCACTACATATTTCTACTTGATTCTGTATCAGACTTACTTCTGCAGCACTTTTCAGATCAAATATATTGATCCTTTTTAAGGCTTGAACACTAAAATGAATAGTTTGCAACCTAAGGATGTACTTCTGATTGGACAAAATGGTGGAATATAGTTGCTATATTATTTTAAAAACAAATCAAATGTTTATTTTTCAAATAAAACATTTTGTGTTGTGTATTATATATTGTTCAAAGTTGATTTATATTTGTCTTGTGGCACAACTTGCTTACTGTATTCATCTTCACTTTCATTCAGTCCATTCTAATGAAACGTAAAATCAAGTTTCTGGGGTACAGTCAGTGTGCCCAACAACCCTTTTTATTTAAAATGCCCTCTGTGAGGCTGACAGGTATTCGAGCCTGTATTTCTGTCGCCTGTTCCCATGACCTTTGTGAGGCTGAGAAACATCTGAGCCTGTACTTCAGTCACCTGTTCCCTCTCTGACTTTTCTGGCCGAAGTCACCTGATGTCTGAATTATTTGGGGTTCGTTCTCTGTCCTGTTATCTCCAGTTGTCAGACCTTGGTTAATTTTTGCATTGGGTCCTGTGGCAAAGATTTCTATTTGCTCTGGTGGTGCTCTGATTCTGCCTTAGAAATTCACTGAAAATTAAAATACTGCATGTGTGAACAGGGTAGAAACTGTACTAAAAGCCTGAAATTTACCAGACTCATGGACTATGATGTGATTTCTTCTCTGGAAGTACTGCTAAGTGGTTGTTTTTTTTCTTTAACAGTTGTTTGTGGTATTTTTGTTTTGTTTTTCACTAGAGCTTACTGTACCTGACACTGAATGTAAGTGCCACAGAGAATAAAGTTTCTGCTAAAGTTCTTTGTCTATGCTTTATAGTTTCTTTTCAGATTGTTGAAGTAGCACTGCAGGAGAGGCATCACTGTAGAGTTTTAATAAACCACGTTTGAAGAACTTGTGCTTCCTTTAAATATGGTTGTATTTATTTTCTCCCACAGAATTGAAACTACTCTGAATTACTAGTCTGGAAATTGATAGTTGGGACACTAAAAGCAGGGAAGGGGAATGGCATCATTTGTTTACAATAAAAAAAGTATCACAATGAGTTTAAAACATTATAATTCAACTACATGGTGGCTTAAATGCACAGAAACAAGCTTAAACTAGATGCTTAAATGAGCGCAGGCAGTTTTCACTGTTGGAAGGAACTGGGCTTTGTTCCCGTCTGTATAGACCTATAATTATACTCTGAAAGGCTTCCAGAGTTTCCTTCAAAACATCTACAAAACTACAAAGAGCTTTAATGTTGCTAGATAGCACAACAACTGCCATGTAGAGAGTTTGGTTTGCAAATCAAAGGAAGCATCTGACTTCCAGGGAGTCTCTTCACTTTGCATAAGCTTTTCCTGTACAGTTACCTGGAAACTGTATAAAATAGGTTTTACAAGCCCCAGTCCCAAAATGAGGGCTAGCTATTACCCCCAGGATTAATCATACCATTTAACAACTTAGATATTTTTACATACATGTAAAAAATGTAGTGCTATATAGAGCAGCTCTTGGCAATTAACTCATTTACTGTATGCTTTTATGTAGTCAGTAATACTCTTTCAATATTGTAGTCATTTTTTACTCTTTTTACAAGTAAAGTCTTAATACTCCCTCAGGCTATTTGGCTTTTTTGGGTGATCTGAATGACTGGAGTGTGTCCACAGTCAAACTCCCTACTCTGAACTGTAGTTCTGATATGCCCATAATGCTTTTTTCCAAAAACACCCGCTTACAGTGGAGCTACTGCAACGATCTGAAACTTTCAAAATGTGTATGTGCCTGTATAACAAAATCTTTCATATATTAAAATAAGCTGGAAATAGACACCAGTCAAACACTACCATAGATGCGATCAAGTTGAGGTGGTGACTCATCTGAACGCGGTGCCAGACTTGAGCATGCTCTTAGAGACCAGCAAAACAAAGTAGGAAAGATGATTGATTGTCTTCCTAGGATCCAGGCCAAATGTTGGTCTGAGCAACATAGCTGATGGAAGTTCAAACTCTGCTGAATGGAAAGCTGTTACGGAGTCCTAGATTTAGGTTCTGGTGCTGCTACTTCACACAGGATTCTTGCAGACAGTGGGTTTAGGAGCGGTTCCAGGGTGAGCTGAGAGGTTCTGGGATTTGCAGTTTGCAAAAAATGAGTCTGCTGGATAAGAGTCTAAATGTTTCATATGGGAAGATGCTAAATGTGTCTATGTTGCTCTAACTGAAGTATATACAAAGACAGTTTAAAAAAGTTTTGTCTTGATTTACCTGCCTGTTGGCAGGATAACAAGTCCAAACGAGGAAAACATTCAAAGGCAATTAGAAATACCCATAACTCCTTTAATTCTACTTTAACCAAAAGGGAGACATCGTGTCTAAAAGATTTAGTAATTCAGGAAGTCTGTTTAAAAACAGGCTAAACAGACCAGATGAAAATACCTAAAATCCCCACCTCCTTTTGTGCTTGTAGCAGTCATCTCTAAGAGTGTATTGAGTTTATCCTAGCGCCCACCTAGAAATAGGCCAGATAGAAAACTTAGATCCATCCATGCCACAAAGCTGCAAAGCTCTTATACAGAAGTAATTTTTTTGTCACTGACTTTGGTTTAAAAACTGTTGTTTCTTATGCACCCAAACAAGTGAACAGTAAGTGGCATATAGTGAAAAGGTTGGGAATAACAGAATCATAGAATGATTTAGGCTGGAAGGGACCTTCAAGATCACGGAGTTCTAACCCCCCTGCCACGGGCCCTGACACCTCCCAGATGTCACAGTAAGGAATTTCTTCCTGATACCTAATCTAAATCTCCTCTCTTCCAGTTTGAAGTTGTTACTTCTTGTCCTATCACTACATGCCTTAAAAACTCTCCTTCCAGCTTTCCTGTAGGCTGATTTCAGATACTGGAAGGCCGCTATAAAGTCTCCCCAGAGCCTTCTCTTCTCCAGGCTGAACAACCCCAAGCCTCTTGGCCTGTCTGAAGAGAAATATTACCACATTTAAGATAATACTGGCACTCTCTTCAATATCTTGGTGGTCTCCTTGCAGCCCTAAGATGAAAAAAAAAAAAAAAGAGAACTGATGCAAGAATAGAGCAAAGCTGCAAAATTATCTACATCCAAACCTCTCAGGGGTTCATATGTGGGTGTCCAAGTGAAAATGCATTTTGAGTAACAGTGGTCGTACAGCAACAGAGAGAATATATGCCTTTAAAGGGGCTTCTAATAATAGTTTTCAAAAATCACAGTTTAGTACCTGTAGCAGCTTCTCAACATATTTGCTGAGAACTCAGCACAAGAAGGAGACGAACCTGTTGGAGCAGATCTGGAGGAGGGCCAAAAAGGTGACCCAAGGAGTGGAGCACCTCTCCTGTGAAGACAGACAGAGCGAGCTGGGGCTGTTCAGCCTGGAAAAGAGCAGGGGAGACCTTAGAGCAGCCTTCCAGTACCTAAAGGGGGCCTACAGGAGAGATGGGGAGGCACTCTTTATGAGGGAGCGTAGCGGTAGGATGAGGGGTAATGGTTTTAAACTTAAAGAGGGGAGATTTAGATTAGATATTAGGAAGAAGTTCTTTCCTGTGAGGGTGGTGAGGCACTGGAACAGGTTGCCTGGAGAAGCTGTGGCTGCCCCATCCCTGGAGGGGTTCAAGGCCAGGCTGGATGGGGCTTGGAGCAACCAGGTCTAGTTAGCAGGGGGGCTGACATTCAATGATCTTTAAGGTCCCTTTCAACCCTAACCATTCCCGCAGCCCCCACAGGCCCCGAAGCCCCGGGAACGCCCCGCAGCCCCCACAGGCCNGCGGGGAGACGGGGGCGGCTTTGTCAGCACAGGAGGAAAAACATCGTAGAAGGAGGGGAAAAGACCGCGGTTTGGATTTTCTTTGTTGTTTGTTTGGGGTTTTTTGTTTGGTTTGGTTTGGTTTTTTTTTGTTTGGATTTTTTTTTGTTTGTACCATTTGGTTGCATTTTCTAAACGCTGTGCCCTTTGACAGTAAACCTGCTGAGATTAAAACGTCTGCAGGGAAACATGCTATCAGAATCCCGCTGTAATCACCCCTGTGTGTACCCGACCTTTGATTTCCTTGGAATAATCCATCTTCCTAAGTTTTAAAACAAGTTTAAGCAGTCCCATTGAGAGCAATTAGATTTTACAAGTAGAAAGCTTTCAATAAATCCCAGTTAAAGTAGTGTTACTTGAATGCAGCTGCAGTGTGGAGTGGCAACAAAAAGCTAAAGAACTGGCTAAACAGGATTAAAAAACCAGGAAGACCATCTTTCCTTCAGTTTCCTTTGGTCCAGGAATTCTGTTCTTCCTGTGTCTACATGACATCCTTTTCTGTCTAAATGCTTGTTGACTATAACATTGTTACAGTCTGTTGGTTTTTTGAGAGGTGAATTACCCCCTACCCTCCTCAAGCTGAGGCATAAGCATCAGCCAGATCTCAAGTACACAAGGAAAAATACAGTGTAAATTCAAAGATACAGATGCACTCTTCAAGATCTCTGGCTTCATATTATCAGCAGAGCCACAGGAATAGGTAGAGGTGTTCTCCGCACTCGTTCTTCAGCACTCCTGTCATTAATCTGACCTACACGGTATGTTTCAAGCAATTTTTGTGCATTCAGGTTACTAGTGATGACTCTTAAGACTTGACACCTGAAAGGACACCAGTATTCACCAGTGAGAAATTTACATGTTCACAGTAACACTTGGAAGCACTGAATGCTACTAAGAAGTGACTTCCTTTGAGTCACCCCCTCCTGTGCTATATCTTTCAACATAAAAACTTCTAAAGCCAAGTCTGGATTTCTGCAAGTTATATTCTAATGTCTTTATGAACTTTTCTCCTCAATCCATACATAGCTATGTTAGTTTATTTTGCCAAAGGCTTTAACCAGATGTGAAAAGGTGGTATTGTATATACAAAGTACTTTGTAAAACAGATGTATTCGTGACCCATCTTCTCTTCTCATTGCAGGCCATGTCCAGTTGGATAGTAGACCTACATTAACCACCACAGGTACAGTATAGTACATAGTTTTCATAATGTGGTAGTTAGTCTCCACTGGTAGTAGTAGGAGCTGTGATTTTATAGCCCATTGAGGTGTTTAAGCAAAAGGAGTAAATATTTTGGCCTAACCTTCTACAGGTCTTTAGGTCTCCATGTTCCCACAATGTTACCTTTATTTGCAGTCTGTTACTGGAGATGCTTAAGTCTATGAAGTTTAGCAGAAGAAAAGGTATAGATCTCGCATCTTCTCAGTTGTCATTAACTATATGTACTGTTACACTATACTACCTGTTATGACTCGTGCTGCATTCAGCCTCAAAGAGAATGCTCAGTGTTGCATTAGCAGCATTACTAAAGTAAAAGAAACACCAGTGTATTTTTAGATGGCGTAAAATCATAACTACTTGGTTAGAGGCCCTGTTTCAATAAATCATAGAATCATGGAAAGGTTAGAGTTGGGAGGGACCTTAAAGATCATCATGTTCCAACCCCCCTGCCATGGGCAGGGACACCTCCCACCACACCAGGTTGCTCCAAGCCCCATGTGGCCTGGCCTTAAACACTTCCAGGAATGGGGCATCCACAGCTTCTCTGGGCAACCTGTTCCAGTGCCTCACCACCCTCACAGCAAAGAATTTCTTCCTAATATCTAATTTAAATCTCCCCTCTTCCAATTTAAAACCATTACCTCTTTCCTATCACTCCACTTCCTGACAAAGTCCCTCTCCAGCTCTCCTGGAGCTCCCTTCAGATCCTGGAGGGCTGCTCTGAGGTCTCCCCGGAGCCTTCTCTTCTCCAGGCTGAACAGTCCCAGCTCTCTCAGCCTGTCCTCACAGCAGAGGTGCTCTGTCCCTCTAATCATCTTGGTGGCCCTGCGCTGGACCTGTTCCAACAGTTCCATGTCCCTTCTATGTTGAGGACTCAGAGCTGGACACAGGACTCCAGGTGGGGTCTCACAAGCGCAGAGCAGAGGGGGAGAATCACCTCCCGTGACCTGCCGGTCACGCTGTTTTTGATGCAGCCCAGGATGGGGTTGGCTTTCTCGGCTGCCAGTGCACACTACAGGATCATGTTGAGCTTCTCATCCAGGAGCACTCCCAGTGCAGCTATATAGTTCGTTATATAAGATCATGATTTCTGAATACGTCTGTATCAATACAGACACAGGCAGATATAAAACATGCATATCTTGACCACCTAAAATACAGACTGTTGGAATCAGAACTTTAAGAACAGACTCCAGAAACTGTGAGTGCAGACAAAGACACTAATGAAGCTGTTTAACTGCATGCCTCCTTACCTGATGTGTGAATGAGCTTCTGGTTCATTTTAAGGGTGGATGCACAAGTTCAAATTGTTTATTTTTAATGAATGATTTAGTGGCTAAATCACTTTTTGATCTCTCTAACAGATGGAAATCAGAACATGACAGAAGTGGATGCACTTGATATAAGGTAAAGTTCTGATGGCAATGACAGACAAGGCACTGAAGTCAGTGCAGGTTTTTTTTCTGATTTTTGTTAAAAATGTGACTGAATTATTCAGCTCAACTCCACCCACTTACAGAACACGTTTCTAGTTTTAGCTACAGCAGATATAGAACCACCCTTCTTATCCTGAAGGCATGCAGAAGGGTGAGAGTCCCTTACTCCTTTTATGTAAGGCAACGTGAAGAGCCTGTGGCAAAAACACCACCACAATTTAAGGAACAACTGAGCAGACTAAGTGATAGAGTGTTGCATAGGAATATATTCCTCTAGAAGAAGGGTTAAGGGGCCACAGGATAGTGATTCCATGAATTTTTCCTACTCCATCTTCCAACATTATCTAGCTCTGGAGAGGGCAAAATACCTGCCTGGTAACTTCCTTAGCCTCACCCAGTCCAGCTGAGCAGGGGAAGAACGATGTAGGGAACCGTGTTCTAATGGTCATTCACAGGATCCAAGGACCTAACTGTCCAAAATTCCTACATCTAGTTGAATTCTAAGGAAGATAGATTGCCAAAATCCAAATAAATTCTGACCTGTACATGTGAAATATCATTCGTAATTGCAGGGCTAAAGCTTATCATCTTTGCATTTTATCTTGTGAAGTATTCAAAGTGGGCAGAGTGTGGTACAGCAGCCCACTTAACTTTTCTTACTGGTTGTCCACACAACACTGTAGAAATCCCCAGACTTTAAACAGTCATCCAGAATTCTTGTTTCCTCTTTGAATTCCTATGCAGATGTTGCAAAAAGATCCCTTATTTAGGTGCTGGTCGTAATAAAGGGGAGAAGCATAAATAGTTACAGGTAACTTTGCTCATTTTGGAGTAAAACAAAACCATTGTGCTGATGAAATTGCATTCTTTAAGTCATGTCTCTTCCCACAAATATTCCAAGCAACTTCTTCCACCAGTTGCACCAAAAGTGAACATTCCATAGCAGGAAAAAAAAACCAGTAACACGCCAAAGATGACAGTCCCAGGGCAGCATGACCTGGACTGTTGTTCTGTGCATCTGCAGCACTGCCCTCAGCTATTGCCAGGGCTTTGCCAGAAGCATTTTAATTTCTATTCCTATACCAGTACCTCCGTTGGGAAAAACCTCTTGGGTCTATAGCATGCTACTTCTATGTCGTGTCTTGCTCGTAAAACAATCAAATTGCTAAATGCTACTTCAGACGCACAGGTGCTCCATACGTTTGTTGTCACGATAAAGGTCCTCTGCTTAGAAGCTGGGTCAGTCGTTAGTGCTGTTCTGAAGGACAGGACAGTCCTTCAGCTTCAGGATTTTGATGGCTGGTTGCTAAAAACTTAGATGAATGGTTGTGTTGTCACAGTTTTCATTTTGGTTAGGGTAATTAAAGCAAATTTCTTCTCCTTTAGCAAGATACATTGTACGTATCGCCTCATCACCGGTCTATAGTCTGTTGGTTATGATGCAGGACTCAGTTTAGTTAGAACAACTTGAAGCAAATCTCAGACAGCTACAATTCCAAATGATTACATATACACAATCCAATTATAATATTTAGCTGAATATGAAACAGAGAATCAGAGCCAACTCCAGAGTGCACCGTTATGTGCTTTACTAATGAGACAGCCTCCTGATGATAAAAACTTTCCACCTACCTGGTAGAGCCTAGTACACACCCAAGATTTACTTTTACTGAATTGCTTAACATGGCCAAGCTTCTAAAAAAGAGCTAGCTAGCAATTTAGGCTTTTCCTAAGATATTGCACATTTTGCGGTCTTCTGAAAACTAGACCCTCAAAGTCTCTAGTCAGTTATAACTGCTAGCAGGAATACAGGAAGGGAATTCAATTAACCATTAACTCATTTATCAAGAATGTTTTCTGTCTCTGGCAACAGGCAAACACTCGATCCTGCGGTACAATACAAAATGAACCATCAAAGAAGAGGAGTTGCATTAATCTTCAATCACGAGCATTTCTTTTGGCATTTGAGGCTGCCAGACAGAGCTGGCACTTGTGCAGACAGAAACAATCTGAAACGCAGGTAAGAAACTTTCTTTCTCTACTCAAGCTTAAAAAGCCAAACTTCAGAAATCATGCTCAGATAAGCAGTAACCGAAGTCTTAGATTTAACTATAGAACAGAAGATTTTGCAGACATCAGTACCTATGCAACCTTGGCAAAGAAAGCCATACTAAAAAACCTTTGAGTCACAGAAACTGCTGCCACAAGTCCTATCATTTCAGTGTGTCCAGACCTTGTGAAGTAGCTTTAGGTATTACACCTGAATTTGACACCAGTTTGAGTTCAAAATCAAACTTAGTAGATGTTTTTAATAAATACATAAACATGAATATTCATTCTCTCCCGGGGAAAGCAACTGAGTTGCTAGCAACTGACATACAATTTGAGCAAGATTTTTACTGATACTGATGTGTTTTAACAATAGTTTGACAGACCTTGGATTTGAAGTCAAAGATTTTGATGATCTGAAGGCAGAAGATGTGCTGCAGCAAATTTATGATGGTAGGAGACTACATATTGGCTTTGTCTCACTAGTTGTAGCAGAATTCCCAGATCTCTTTTCTTTGATTCTCTCTGTTCCTCTAACTTAAAATAATGTTTGTGCACAAGGGAGTTGTTTAACATTAGAATGACTTAAGGGTGGGACTTCAGATAATTTTATTGCAATTAAGTGAGGCTTCTGTGGAGAGAGCTAATGAAGTCACTAAGAGATGAAAGGAAGTACCTGCAGCTGGGAGAAGTCAGCAACATTCTTTATACTTGATGGGGCCCTTACCTTCAGCCAAGCTGAATCCTTGCACCTACATATCTCTGCAGTGTTACTCTATCTGAAAACAGGGTTAATTTGATCAGAGATTATATTATAAGATAGAAATGTTCAATGTTTGTTAAACCTGAAGATCACTGTTTAGTTACTTAAACACCTCTTGACTGTTCCAGCCTCTAAGGATGACCACAGCAACGCTGACTGCTTTGTCTGTGTGTTCCTGAGTCACGGGGAGAACGATCACATTTATGCATATGACGCCCAGATAAAAATTGAGACAATCACAGACATGTTCAAAGGAGACAAGTGTCAGAGTCTGGCAGGCAAACCGAAGATTTTTATCATTCAGGTGAGATGTCTGTTGCTGAATTCAGTGGACTTCACACTGACCTGTGTCTTCTTGTAATACAGAAGTCAGGTTTTTTCTGATACAGCCTTTCCACAAGGGAAAGCTTTTGCATCTTTAGGAAAGAACGTATGGAACGTATGGAAAACTGTTCCTTAAAGGCATTCAAGACCATGATTCTTCTCTTTTTTTAAAAAAACCTTTCCAGTATCTGAAGGGAGCCTACAGGAGAGCTGGGGAGGGACTCTTTGTCAGGAAGTCTAGTGACAGGACGAGGGGTAATGGTTTTAAATTGGAAGAGGGGAGATTTAGATTGGATATTAGGAAGAAGCTCTTTCCTGTGAGGGTGGTGAGGCACTGGAACAGGTTGCCCAGGGAAGTTTTTGATGCCCCATCCCTGGAAGTGTTCAAGGCCAGGCTGGATGGGGCTTGGAGCAACCTGCTCTAGGGAGAGGTGTCCCTGCCTGTGGCAGGGGGTTGGAACTTGATGATCTTTAAGGTCCGTTCCAACTCTGACCATTCTATGATTCTATGATTTATGTACACAAGTGTTAATATTATGATTCTAGCTGTATTTAATAAGAAGTAATTTTATGAAGAGCAACCCAAATTAAGCCCATGTCAGCCTGACTGCTGGTGTACATTTAAAGGCAGAGAAGACAACACCCTTTTTTTGAGAAAGTTGTGTATGACCTCAGCTCAGTTGCTGCTGTTCACATCTCACAGCCCTAGGCAAGGCTGAATAAGGGTACAAAACCTCCTTACACCTTCACTGTTACTTTCCAGGCAAGTCCCTTTACTTGATCCTTACAGAAACTGTTTCTTGTGGGTTTTATGTCTGGTTGGTTTTGTTGGTGGTGGTGATGTTCTTTCTGGTTTTATTGTTTTGGTTTGTTTCCTTTCTGTCCATAACCAACACTTGGCATTTCTGCAGAATGTAAAGAATCAGTTTAAGGGTTTTCTGGCTCAGAAATACTCCTTGTGCTAAGTGGTCAAGTAAAGCCACGTGAAATCATGTAACTTCATGCTTCACTCCTTGGTTCACAGGATAATGCAAGTTGGAAGGGATCTCAGGAGATATCTTTTCAAAGCAGAGTCAGTTACAGGGTCAAAACAGGTTACACAGGGCTTTATCCCATCTTTATCCAGATTACAGTTAGCAAACTCAAATAAGAACCTGGCCTTCAGCAGATTATAATTGTAGTAGTTTATAGAGTGATTCTAAGAATTAACTTTTTTTTCAAATGAAAGCTTCAGCACATCTTTCACTAGGACTCATTCAGCTTTGGTTGTTTTTAAACAGGTGCCAAAGACAGAAAAATACTTACATATTTCAATTTTAAGTTATAGGTAAGACATGGAAACATTTATAATATATACTCAGCAAAAAGCAAATTAACTTAGTTCATCAACTGAATTCTTTTACAACACAACTGGCATAATATTTACCTTTGAAATTAGAGGAAACAGCAAGGATGGAGCTTCTTCACTGTAAATGAAAGAAGGTTTTCATGTTTCTCACTTTCATGATAGTTCTTACGTAATGTTCCTTGTCTACTCTGTGATTTTACCTTCTTATCCTCTGTATGTAGCCTTTCTGCAACACTGACCATACTGGACTCACAGGCTGGCTTCTCACAAAAAATCCCTTCCTCAACATTGGAGACTGAGCTAAGAGCAGAATTGTAACAGCATGGAATGGTGGCTGTTATCGATGTTACAAATGCCTGGTGGGAGGGAATAAAGAAGAAGGAACCAGGCTCTTCAGTGGTGCCCAGTGACAGGACAAGAGGCAGCTGGCACAAATTAAAACACATGAAATTCCATCTCAACACAGGAAAACACTTCTTTGCTGTGCGGGTGGCCAAACACTGGAGAAGGTCATCCAGGGAGGCTGTAGAGTCTCCATCTATGAAGATACTCAAAAGCTGGTTGGACATAGCCCTGAACAACCTGCTCCAGGCTAACCCTGCTTGAGCCAGAGGTTGGGCTAGATGATCTCAAGAGGTCCCTTCCAACCTCAGTGATTCTGTGATCATCTCAGAGCTTTCACTGGACTTCATCACCACTATTTTAATTGGTAAAGAAGCATATTGGTCTTTCTGAGTGCAGACTCATGGTACTGCAGAACACCTAACTGAACACAAGTCCCCTCTGGTTCGTGTCAGAAGCATTGTATTAACGTAGGTGAGCTTGGCAGGGGCGAAAGAGTAACACCACTTCTCATCAACAGGCATGTCGAGGTGACAAACACGACAATCCAGTGATTGTTCAGGATGCAATAGATGGTACTGATGAATCCGTTGTCAATGAGACTGAGGTGGATGCAGCTGGTTTCTACACTCTGCCTGCTGCTGCAGACTTTATCATGTGCTACTCCGTGGCGCAAGGTGAGTTCTGATATTTTACACCTCATCTCTTAACGCTTCGCTGTTACAAGCCTGAACACTTCTTCATTGGGCAGCCAAAGTCATGAGTAGAGCTCCAGGTGATCTGTTTTGCATGTCTGATAAATGACATCTCATCTGGGAAACAGCTTCAAGCATGAAGGAAAAAGTGAAAACGAACTATCGAGGTTGCAGTTAGTTTGCCAAGCAAAAACATTCTCATCATCATCCTGCTGCTGAGCTGTCTGCTGACAGCAAGCATTCCCATCTTTTCCAGGATTGTAGGATTTTGCTTGCACTAGGTGTCTGTCCCCTCCAGTCCTCCATGGATCTTGTCCTTAGTCCCACCTGCCCTCTTGCGGTGTGGAGATACAGCTTCCATTGAAATCACACAGCTGGCAAAGGAAGACTCATTACTATTTTTCACTAACATTTGGATCTAATCTTATGTTCCTCTTCTACAACAGGTTACTTTTCTCATCGTGAAACAGTAAATGGCTCCTGGTACATCCAAGACTTGTGCGAGGCGCTCAGAAAGCACGGCTCCTCCTTGGAGTTCACAGAACTTCTTACTGTCGTTAACAGGAAAGTAGCTCAACGCAAAGTGGACAGATGCAGAGATATTAATGCTATAGGGAAAAAACAGATTCCCTGTTTCGCCTCAATGTTAACTAAAAAATTGTATTTTCACCCAAAATCTAAGTAGATTGTTGCTTGTCAGTGAGAACCATACACTGACACTCCCTGCAGAAATGAAAACACACCGTGTTAGTCCAAGAGACTAATCCTCTACAAGACTATTGGTAAAAACACTGGGATAAAACATGGTATGTAATAGTTTCTAAAATCTTCTAGCAATATTAAAGCTAGTGTTAGAGCTCTGTTCATCTCAGGGAATTTGGGAAACGCTGACTGGTGCAAAACTGTTAAAAGGTGCTGAGATTTTACTGCAGTTGGTAATCTAGACTACTTTTTTTTCTTAAACTTTTTTTTTGCGTGATTGCTAACTATTGCACATTTTACTATTTCCAAAACATTTCAAATGTTGTATTAGATTAGCTTTTCTTGCTCCAAGAGCAGAGTTTACAGGGACTGTGTTTGTAGATGTAGGGCATCTTTTTAAGTCTGTGGACAGCAGCATCCACCTTCCAATTTTTGTATTTTATACCTTTTTAGACCTTTTTTTTTCTCTCAACACTAAAAAGGAACTTAATTCCTTGAGTACAATTGTAGCATTAATATCAATAATTATAGATAATAAATATAGATTCTTTTTGCTTGCACATCATTATGTTTAGGGCACAATTAAAGCTTGCTGGTGCTTTGCATCCTCGGGAGAAAAACAAGTGCTAGTGAAATGGACTACGTACAGCTTGGTTAGCGTGGCTTTGGGCCAGCTTGCCTTATAAACATCTCTAAAGCTAAAGCAAATCATTTGAGGGTTCCAGCTTCACTTACAGCTGCTGGAAATCTCTGTGCAGCAGTTTCCATGCAACATATGCAGACCTTCATACACCAGGCCTTGGTGTTGGATCAGCCTCTTCCTCCCCGATATCCAAGGGGATATTGGCCATACGCTGTCACAGTGTACAGAAACATGTTAGTGCCTTTGTTACCACAGGATTGTTCCTCCTGCAGCCTCAATTATTTCCATGTTAGCTACTAGAAGCAGCTATTTCTTTTCTTATTTTCTTATTTTTTACATTATCGGTACATTTGCTTAACTCCAGGGCACAATGGAGAAACTCAAGCTGAGAAAAGCGTCTTAATCCACTTGCCTGGGTATAAAAGAATTGCTTTCCTGGCTCTGAGTCACTGATGTTAAATCTTACTACAGCTACTTTTAAGCTTTGTATGAATCACGAATGTATACATTTGAATATTTTGATAAATTATTTCAATAAAATGCAACAGTAAAACAGAAATGATTTTATATTAAATGAGTTTGGTTTATCTTACTATCCCAGCAATATCCACTAAAAAAGCTTACTTGTTATACAAGTTTAACATCCACCAGTAGTGTTATACCACAGTCAAAGCCCAGAGCTAGGGAAAGAAAACCAGGAATTTCAGGGGAAAAAAATCCTTAATATTAAATGCAGAAGATTATTCTAGGAGTTAATGCTGTGCTATACTAAATAGTTGTAAAAAGGCAGCCCTTGTTTTATAAAATGTGCCAGTCATTTAGGAGATGTGACAAATATCTTACAAAAACTTTGATTCAGCAGCTTCTTAACAGTATTTAAGAAAACAAACCCAAACCGTCGAACAACCAAATCATTTTTGGAGATATTTATTACAACTTTCAAAACTCTAGTGGTCAAAAGTATCCAGTTCCTGATGAGTTCTATGTTTGTATCAGCTTAGAAAGGGCAATTCCAATCTACACAAACCCAAAGTCAGTCCTTGTCACTGATCTCCTGGATGGGAAGCCTTAGGTGTAGAGGATGGCGCAGACGCCTCAGGGATTCTTCTGCCTGCCAGGACAAGAAAGAGAGTTCATCCTCACACATCCAGCATCTTTCCTTTCTCAAAAGGCTTTGGACTTACACAAGAAACCAAACTAACCAAAGCGAAGATGCTGATTGTCTACAGTCCTGCTCGGGTCGTCATAGAGAAGTGTGTGCCTTCCCCCCTCCCCTTCCCAAAGTCTTATTTTCCTGAAATGACAAAATCCGTACTCAAAGGCTACTGCAAAGGCATCAAGCTCTAGCCCTGTGCCAAATGTGGCTTGTGAAATGATACTCTGAACCCAGGGTTTGAACTGAAATGTGAGGGGTAGTTTCAATTTTCTTTTATGAGCCACTGAGCAGGGCTGGGGAGATGGAGTGGGGGAGTGAGGACTGGGATCTGCTACATTTCCTTCATGAAGATCACAGAGCCTTTCCCAGGCACGCACACCAACACCTTTTACAGAATATGGGTGACTGGATGGAAATCTAAGCCTTTTACCCAAGGAATAGGATGAAGATGTCAAATGCTGAACTCTGCAAGACAGTCTCCTTCCAAGGAAAGGAGGAACTTGTGTTACCGCAGCAAACACGCTGTCTCCAAAAGCCACACAGCTCTTCTATTTAAGTGGCCAAACCCACAACATATTTAAGCATGCAAAAAATGGACATGTAGGGCTGATAAACTGACTTGTTTGAAATTAAATTCATTAAGGTCTCCCTTTCTAATGACTTATTGTAGTTTGTACCTCAATGGCAAACACCATATGGTTATTTAAGCAGCTCAAACTGGTGGATAAGCAGTAAATAAACTGTTTTGAACCCGTGTAACAAACCTTGACATCAATTTCCTGCTAGCTGAGACTTTACTGAAAACATCTTCACCCAGAGGCTACTTCATGATTTAAGGACTGTATTTAAATACCTCTGCCAGGTCTTCTTTGAGCTTGTTATATCGTTCCACGTTAAAATGCTGGGTTTTGGATTTCCGATAGAAGTAGTGCAGGAACTGCCTGTCTCTAGCGTCAGGGTAAATGTAGTCCTGGTGAAAAAAAGCAGGGCACATATTTGGGGTTAGCAAGGAAAGTGGGTAGAGGCCAGATGATTCTCTGTACAAATGAGTTTTCAGTAGAAATTCAGCCTGTTTCAGGTAAATTTATCTAGTTCAACACACACATTTGTTCTGTTAACAGGCCACGTATGAAGTTAAGCCCTTACAGGTTATAAAGGCCTTTTAGACACATGGTAGGAATCATTTCTATTGCATCTAAAGGAATTTTTAATAGTAATATAACATTTAATAAAAACATAGTGTGATCTTTATGACTGGAACCACCTGAGTCAATGGACATGACTTCCAAGAAGTCAGAGAAAGTTCAGCTACTATTTCCCAAAGACTTATTGGAAAGTCTTAAGCAATGGTGCCAGCAACTGTTCAGAAGAGCCAAAATGAGTGAGAAGGAGTAAAATTAGCATTCAGAGTAAGCTGTTCATACAAGCAGACACATCTCCTCTTTGAATCACTAGAAGAACCTGGTGTCTCACAGGCTCTATAGATCCACTGGCATCACAGAAGGAAGCATTGGCTGCTCTTCCACCTCCATAACAAAAAGGGGTTTGTATCACAGAAAGTTCAACACTGGGATATCCACTTTGCCAGTAAAGTACAGAGCTAGAACAGGTAAAATAAACATTCCTTGAAGTCTTACAGGGTTCCAGGAAAAGTCTGTATCGTGCAGCTCAGTTAAGGTCTGGTTCTTTGTTATTCAGCAAACTTTTTTCTTCTAAACAATGCCTGTTTGCTGCCCCATTTCAGCTACCCTACATTTACCGCCATTCATTCAAAGTAGAGGAAAAGCAATCAGATTAGGAAGCAATAACAAAGCCATAACATTTTTTTCAGGCACTAAATCAGGTATATTTCAATAATGCAACTGCCAGATTTCCAAACAGTTTGGCAACCTGAACCATTTCTAGATAAAACTCCAGCAAATAAAAGCTATTTTTCAATTATTTGCTTCCTGGCCTGCTGTACGGCAGCATTCACAGGCTGGCAGAGCACTACCAGTTGCTTGCAAGGAGCAAGGTGCTGTTTACTACGCAAAGGGATCTACAAAAATTTAAAGGAGAGACTTCTTTCATCACTTTTCATTCCCTAGGGTAGGAAATCTTACAGATAGTAGCTGTGCTCAGTGGCTTGTCTGCAGTTATGTAACAATACCTGGTGTAATGTCGTGGTCGTATCCAGCCCCATCAGGTGCCAAACACATCCCTGTCCCATGGCAAGGTGACTTACTGAATGTATTTCCATCAGAACCCAAACAGAGTGGTTTTCAGTCCGTTATGCTCCTTTACAATCCTCCAGACCTTTACAAAATGAGTACTTACCTGTCTAGTAAGAACAAAGTAGGCATAGAAAGCCATGGCGCTCCCATAAGTGATGAAGTAGGTGACGGGCTCCATGATGTCCCAGGAATAGACCCACCACGTGAGCCAGGCCAGCGCCCCGCCTTGCGTTGACATCAGAGCCAAGCCCACCCACAGGAGCCTGGAGGTCTTGGCATCTGCACTGTCCACAATTCTGGCTTTCATCTACGGAAAAGAAATTACAGAAACCTGATCAAGCAAACGTGAGTGCAACTGATAAGCAGCTCCTCGACTACGTTTTCTCATGCTGGGCTAGGTCCTGTTGCAGGATCTTTTATTGACCCCCCTTAAAAACTTGCCCTGTAAAGAAAGAAAAGGCCTGAAATCTAAGGATCTGGCTGTTGCATCCCAAGAAATCTTGCTTTTAATCTCCCCCTTCCCACTACTAGGGATTAATGCTTACTGGATGAAAAAAAGCAGGGCACATTGAAGCTGGTCCCCACAAAGTGGGTCTGAAGCCAAGGAAAAGTCTGTCCACTTTGTCAAGCTCTTTCTGCTGCTTCACCTCGGGCTGGGCCAGCTCAGCCTGCCCTGGAACAACGCTCATACCTTTCCTTCTCGGATTGTGGCAACCATTAGTTCCAAACAATTTGATACAGAAAACCTTAACCCGAACCACAGATTATTTCTCCCTCACTCTTGATTTCTGTGATTAAATGGACCCTCATTCTCAACACCAGCTGTGCTGAGGCTCGCTCATGACACCTTCTTCCAGGTGCTGTGGTTTCTACCCAGGGCATGTGAATCACAGGAGGGAAAAGAACTGAACTGAAAATAATATGAATGATATTTGAGCTGACCCGTGTTTACTTTGCAAACAAAACTCTCGCCATTTATGATGATTTTTTTCTATCACAGGGCTTGATGAAAAGAAATGCTGTTGAGTTTTAAAAAAAAGAAAAAAAAAGTCACTCCACTTTCTAACCTGTTCAAGAGGGAGAAGCTCTTCTTTAAGATGGTCCAGTTTCTGCAGCAACTCTCTCTCTTTCTTGATCTGGTGCTCTTCTGAATGTAGAGCCACAAACAGCCTGTGAACCAAGCATTTGATATCTTCCATTTCGGTAGCATGCTCATTACTCAGCTTATCTGAAAAGAGAACGTTTGTCATCTAAAACATTTCAGGAACTCATCCTTCTTCATCATCTCCCCACCTCCAACCGTAAAAAGCAGGACCATGCAATGGTTAAAAGAAAAAGAATTGCTTTTTCCAGACAGGTTCCAGTTTTCTGAGACTTCTCATGCCTTTCACTAGATGAAGTGAAATAAAGAATTATTAAGTATTGCTCTTACCTTTCACAGGAGGTGACACACTGTAGGCTGTGTTGTTGATAACAAGTTTAAAGTCATTCATCAGTAAGACTTCCATCAAGGTGGCATGAGAGACCTTGCTACCATCTGCAGAAGAAAGATAGAAGTTCTAAATCATGCACGATAAGGCATCTTAAACATTAGCTGGTATCCCTTTGGAAAAGTGCTGGAGTTCTTCATTAATAACGGTTGGAAAAGAACTGTGCTTTTAGTAAATCCTGTAACTGATACTAAATAGTAAGGAGGAACACATCAATGCAGAGTGCATCTCTGATGCTTTCTCAAACAATGTTGTTTGGAATTGTCACTACTATGAGCAGACTTGCATTTTCTTGTATTATGACTAGAATTGACCCACTGGGAAGGGGAGGGGAGAAGAGAAAGAAGTCTTGCATAAAACAGCAAATGTCAACATAAGGATTTGCATTTTTGTTTCTCCATCCTCACACAAGCTTGCATCTTCATTAGGACAAAGGGTTTTGGGAAATTAAAAGACCTTCAAAGACCCCATCTTCGGTTCTAGATTTATGTCTTTCCTTAAACAAGCTCTTCAATCAAAAGGAGCAACGCTTGTCAGTACTGGTGTTCAAATTTTGATTACTGGTACTTGAAATCACCCTGTTTAGTCTAGATAGCTCAGACTGTCCAGCACAAGGCAGACCAGGAGCCACAGAGGAATCAGTCTAAAAAGCTCTGGCGGACACTTTTCTACTTTTTTTATGCAAAAACTTACATGAATGCTATCCCATCAGCAACACAGAAAACAGGCTGGGGGAAAAAACATCTATTTTTGATGACTTAAAAGATCAGGGGGCAACTGTGACATTCAATCAGGAAAGCTAGTTGTTGAAGATTTTATCCTGCTTTATATTTGTTCTTTCTTTTCATTCCCTCTTTATCATTTTTCTTTGCCAAAGGCCCTTTTCACCCAAACCACAGGATCTGTGTCTGCCTAGGGCTTAGAAAAGCTCTGCCACTGCTAAATGGGACACAGCTTCAATAGATGGAAAGACTCTCATCCAGCAGCACGGACACACTGCAGCCTTTCTCAGGGCATTCTCAACACAGCACATCTTGCAAGATTAGTACTTTGGCAACATTTCTGATTTCTCGAACAACAGGAAAAACAGCTGTATCCAAATAAGAAATGGACCCCTTCCTGTTTTACATTCAGTACACAAAGGCAGTTTTAATGTAAAAGGTCTGCTGAAACCCAGGTGGTCTGTTTTGTCTCATCTCTGCTTTTTGTTTCTCTCTTTAAAGGGGCATGAAGTCTGTAATTATTAGTGTATTATTACTCTGCCTGCCTGCTGGCTTTCATAACTTCATTTCCATGTTCATCACACCTCACTGCATTTAAGAAAGTGAAGGAATATATCACATCCCACAGAGAGCTGAAGGCACCACAAAGGAGCTCTTGCAGTCATAAGCAGCAACAGGTAATGGAGGATCCTCGGAGCTCTCACTGGCCCAAGTCCAGCTGATCCCAGAGCCACCCAGTAAAACCAGTCACCCCATGGAGTTCAGATGGCCCAA
Source organism: Thinocorus orbignyianus (assembly GCA_013400375.1). Taxonomy (NCBI): domain Eukaryota; kingdom Metazoa; phylum Chordata; class Aves; order Ciconiiformes; family Thinocoridae; genus Thinocorus; species Thinocorus orbignyianus. Next base: position 149,981 of record VXBW01002116.1, on the reverse strand, counting down.
GAACACCCCGGAGACACACACCATTGCTGCTGCGCACATTGCTGTGCTATGGGGTGGGTTCAAAAGCTGTTTGACCCAATCTTCATGTCCTATACATAAAAACAGCATCTTCCCCAGCCAAGGGGTGGGCAGCAGCAGAAAACAGCAGCTTTACTCCCGAGATGAATAATGATCAGACTAAAAAATATGAAGATTTTTGTATGTAAATATTTATCCCAGTGCTACCACCTCAGCTCCTCCATCTGCCCCCATGTGCCCACCACAGAAAGGCACTGCAGATAACCCCACATCTGCAATCATTTATTCATTGTAACCCCCTTCTTTAGCCCCATCTGCTTAAACTACTGAACTCCACCAGCTAACACACCAGCTGGCTCCCCAACTCTGTGTGGATAGCAAAGCAAACGTGGAAGGCTATCACTTTCAATCCAAAAATCTGAAATTTTAATGTGCCCATCCACTCATTTCTTTTTTTCTTGCCTTTTTTTTTTATTTTTAATAGTGTAATGGAACTTCAATGCTCATTTGCATGTAAATTATTAAGGTGACATTTATAAAGTGACATTTAAACAAAAAATGCTTTTCAAAAGAAGTGCCAGACAGGCTTTTTGTTCAGGATGTGATACACCACCGATTTATTAGCCTGTCCAACCTTTCATTAACTGACAAGCAGAGAAGTCTGGGGTGGGGTGGGGTGGGTGAAGGGAGTGGGTTTATTTTAGACAATTCCCCACAGGTGTTAAAATGTGGACCAAGGTAATTTTTTTGCGTGTCTATAGAATGATAGAATGGTTTAGGTTGGAAGGGGTCTTAAAGATCATCAGTTCCAACCCCCAGCCATGGGCAGGGACACCTCCCACTAGACAGGGCTAAAATAAAATCTACAGAAAATGAAAGTGAGTCATCATATACAGCACTAATGCTTTCAATTAAGGTTGGGTTTCATTTAATGGCTAAATGACACAGAAGTATCTGCACTAAATCAAGGCTTCATAAGTTTTCTTTAATAATACATGTTTGAATTCAACTGTCAGTGCTTGACCAATAGTTTCTCTTTACAGTATCAGTTTCCTAATAAATTAAACATCTAAGCTGTTCTCTACTATTACAATTGCCTGACAGTAACTATTACTTGAAAAATAAAGAGTAGAGAACTGCAACAGTCATTGTTTTAATCCAAGTGGACACTGTTCCTGTTCCAAAGTCAGATGGTGGCAGGTGCTTAAATAGAGGAGACAAATGAGGTGAAAACATCCCAAATGCCTTTCCACTTTGGAACCTGCTGCCAGTCCTTGCCAAAAATGCCAGACTTGTAGGTTTCTTACAGAAATTATCTTATGCCTCACAAGTGTCTGACAGTTGCACTGAGCAGAATGAGGAGTGTGCGTAAAGCTTTTGCTGACATACCACAGAAGAATGGGATTCAGCAGTGAATCACAAATCCCTCTGTCAGGGGTGTCTCTGCACAGACAGCAGTACTCAAGAGGTTAACCATGTGCTGGCACACCTTCTTGGTTAGCCCTGCCTCATCCCAGTAAAGAATCCTGTTAGAAGAAACCTCAATGTTAAGGGGAAGAACAGATTCTGACAACGATGATTTCTCACAGTGAAGATACAAGAGTTTCTCAAAAATTTATCTTTTTCAAGAGAATTCTCTACCTTTGCTGCCTGACAGATAAAGCATTAACAAAAGCCTCAACAAAACACCACCAAAGTTCCTGTGTACATGAAGCTCATGCACACACTGGGATCCACATGGATCACCTTCTCCATTGCTCAAGAGAATATAAATACTGTTCTATGGAGTGTTTTCCTGTTATACTAAATGCACTTTTCAAGGCAGCAAAGGCAGCTTCTCCTAGATCTTTGGCATTCTCATCTCCTAGGAGCATCAGTCTATTTTCAGTTCCTTTAAAAGTCCCTGTAGCCCTCTGCGATATCAACCAGGAAGACAGGGTACGTTATGAATGCATCCAGCTACGCGCCTTTGCACCAACCTTCCCTGTCCCCATCTTTTCTTCTTTCTGTTTGTTACACGGTGGAAAACAAACCTTTTTATAGGGATGTAGCTATCCCTTTTTAGTTTTTCTTTCATTTTAGGGAGTGAGGGAAGAAAGAGTTTTTAGATAGCCAAATTCAAGTACCTATTCTACAAGAGAGCCACATCTCTCTTCTACTTTTGAGACAGAGTCCTTCTCTAAGACCAATACTTAGGACAATCAGATAAACAGTACGTTACAAGGGAGAAAGACCACACCAGTACTAATCATAGAATCATAGAATGGTCAGAGTTGGAAGGGATCTTAAAGATCATCAAGTTCCACCCCCCCTGCCATGGGCAGGGACACCTCCCACCACACCAGGTTGCTCCAAGCCCCATCCAGCCTGGCCTTGAACACCTCCAGGGATGGGGCAGCCACAGCTTCTCTGGGCAACCTGTTCCAGTGCCTCACCACCCTCATAGGAAAAAATTTCTGTCTAGTATCTAATCTAAATCTCTCTTCTTCCAATTGAAAACCATTACCCCTTGTCCCATCACTACACTTCCTAACAAACAATCCCTCTCCAGCTCTCCTGGAGCTCCCTTCAGATCCTGGAAGGATGCTATCAGGTCTCCCCGGAGCCTTCTCTTCTCCAGGCTGAACAGCCCCAGCTCTCAGCCTGTCTTCGCAGCAGAGGTGCTCCATCCCTCTGATCATTTTGGTGGCCCTCCGCTGGACCTGTTCCAGCAGTTCCATGTCCTTTCTATGTTGAGGACTCCAGAGCTGGACACAGGACTCCAGGTGGGGTCTCAGAAGCACAGAGTAGAGGGGGAGAATCACCTCCCGTGACCTGCTGACCACGCTTCTTTTGATGCAGCCCAGGATGGGGTTGGCTTTCTGGGCTATCAGAAAGATATAATGTATAATGTAAATGTATACTGATACTAATGTATATAGCTTCTTCCTTTCAACCCAAGGGCCCCAAAGTACTATTCTCTAGCTCATTAATTAAACCTCCACAAAGTCTCAAAAAAGCTGCCTTTTGTTCCTGTACACATTGCTTAGCTCTTAGTAAGTTTTCCATGAGTTTAAGTTGGTAGCATGGCAAACAGATTCTTCTAGCTCCAAGTAATACAGAACAACTGGCTTTCAAGACTCCAACTGGTTGCCTTTAAGAATGATCACAGAGGACAAGAAAAGAAAAAGATATCAAGGAAATCAGAAAAAAGACACTTATTTAAAGACAGCATGACAAAGGGAAGCTACCTGAGAAAGGTAATAGAGAACAGTACTCAGATTTAAGGGTGATTACAGTAATATGTCCAATTCAGCCCTTTCCAAGAGTACTCAGATATTAAACCTGAAATGCTAATAAATCCCAGAAGCATTCAAGAACTACCCCAGCAGTAACAATCCTAAACCTGGTGCAGGACTGCGTGTCTATGCTTCAGGAAAGTTGTACAATCACAGAATTTTCATGGTTGGAAGGGACCTCGGAGATCATCAAGTTCAACTATACACACATTAAAAAACCAAAACAAATCAAAAGCAATGATCAAAAAAACGCTCTAAAACCAAACTCCACAGAACAAATTACCCAACCCACCAATCTCAGGCACTAGAGCATACCCTGAAGTGCCACACCTACGAGTTTCTTAAATACCTCCAGGGATGGTGACTCCACCACCTCCCTGGGCAGGACACTGCAGTGCCTGACCACCCTCTCAGTGAAGGAATTCTTCCTAATATCTAACCTAAACCTCCCCTGCTGCAGCTTCAGACCATTTCCTCTGGTCCTGTCATTATTCACTTGGGAGAAGAGGCCAACACCCACCTCTCTACAACCTCCTTTCAGGGAACTGTGGAGGGCAAGGAGGTCTCCCCTCAGCCACCTCTTCTCCAAATGAAACAAGCCCAGTTCCCTCAGCCTCTCCTCATATGACTTGTTCTCCAGACCCCTCACCAGCTTGGTGGCTCTCCTCTGGAGACATTCCAGCACTTCAATGTCCTTCTTGTAGTGAGGGGCCCAGAGCTGAACACAGCACTTGAGGTGAGGTCTCACCAGTGCCCAGCACAGAGGCACCATCACTTCCTTACTCCTGATGGCCACGCTGTCCCTGATACAAGCCAGGATGCTGTTGGCCTTCTTGGCCACGTGGGCACACTGCTGGCTCATGTTAAGCCGGCTGTCCACCAGCACCCCCTGGTCCTTTTCTTCTAGGCAGCTCTCCAGCCACTCTTCCCCAAGCCTGTCGTGCTGCTTGGGGTTGTTGTGACCGAAATGCAGGACCTGGCACTTGGCCTTATTGAACCTCATACAATTGGCCATGGCGCATTGATCCAACATGTCCAGGTCCCTCTGCAGAGCCTTCCTCCCCTCAAGCAGATCAACATTCCCACTTACTTTGGTGTCACCTGCAAACTTACTGAGGGAGCACTCAACCCCCTTATCCAGATCATCGATAAAGATATTAAACAAGACTGGCCCCAAAAATGAGCCCTCATTTTGAGGAATGACAGAAATGGAAGATACCTGTTGCAAAGACTTCTGCCCTCTCAATTCCTTTATCTTCTCTCTGCACATCCTGCAGGAATGCCCCTACAGTGGTAACCACCGGCTTAACAGTGAACTGACAGCGTTCACATCTCGTGGGCAGTGTAAGAGTTATCACAGGAAGACCATGTCTGTAATTAATAGTTACATCTGTGGGAAAAAAAAGGGGGGAGGGGGAATATTGTAAGTAGTAGTTTCATTTTAAAGCACAGGATGAATACAGAAAACCACAAAATACATTCTAGATTTCTTTAATGAGAGAACATATATATATATATATCTATAGATGCAACTAATGTCTTCTCACCCACCCCACACAAAAAAATAAATTAAAATCTGGCAGACTTTGGTGGAAGGGGAAAAACCTGCTGTGTCACTTACTGTCAGATGGCACCAGCGTGCTGTAAGGTGCTGCTCCTTCCCAGCCCTGCCAAGCTCCAGCACAGCTCCGCACCTGCAACATGGACACAGGAATCTTGCTTTAGAAAGAGTAGGATACATGATTTATCCGGTCAAAAGCAGCATCCAACCTTTCAGAGTGGTCTGCTTCTGTGTAATGGGACAGCAGAGGTGTCTGTCTGAAGAACTCAAATTTCTGTGTAAAAGATGGAACCATCCCTACAGAAAGCACAAACTTTGCCAAAGGTATCAAGGTATTGCCCATAGTTAAACTTTTTGTCTACTGTGGTTTAAATAACTCAATGAAAAAGGAGAAAGGGAAAAAAAAATTTCTGAAGTGCTTCATGCAACTTTTACAATAAGCCCTCTCCTCTCCCGCAAAAAGTAGCTGCTTGAAAAGATCCCCACATGGTGGTGCCTGAAGGCAGAAGTGTTCTGCAGCAGTTTAGAGTCCACAGCATAACTTCAAACAGTGGGCATGTTTTCAGTTAAATCTTTTACTGCTGAATCATAAACAGAATGGTATTCTCAGTCTCAAATAAAACATGTGACTGAGGCCACTCCCTTCTGCTTCCTAATTCTGTACTGAAAGTTAACTGTTGACATTCGTGGTGTTAAAAGACAACAACAATGCAGCTTGCCAAAGTATGGAAGACCTTTTCTTTTTGACATATGAATGGCTGTTTCAACTCCAGCTGAGATCCCAATGCAACTAAGAGCACAACCAACTCCTGGTACCACCTTGAAGGAGGCAAATCCAGATGGGATAAGTACTTCTTACGCCCGAGGAGAGCGATGACAGCAGGTTTTTTAACCTGCATTGTTGAGGTCCCAAGCCCATCCCTTCCAGGAACCATCAAGACACTTCGATGCAGCCACATCGAAACAGAGAAGACAAACTGCTCTGTTTAGACTTGTGTACTTAAAGTTCTCTGATTCTACAGCCAGCCCCCCTGCAAAGGCAGAGGAACAATCTTATGGCAACAACTCCCACAAAGCAGGCATTACTGCTATAAATTAAGTGTAAGAGGAAGAAGTAAGAAGGGAAATCACATCCCTGACTAAGCTGGTTACAAAGATCCTGTGTGGGCTGGACCAAGGCATGGGTTTTGAAATATGATAGCTGGGGGAAGTAGAAAACGATGTGAGGAGAGATGACAAGGACTGATTCTCCCTCTGGTGAGATTTACAGCTCATCTTCCTGAAGGCTACAACATTTCAGAGTCTGCAAGCTCATCTCCTTTGACAAGGCTGGAAAGGGAACCTACAAATCCAGGGGGGCTTCTGCCCATTCAGTACGCAAAGCACTGCTCACCACTTTCACATGGTCTATTTGTTTTTAAAGAATCACAAGCTGGACTGTGGATAGGAATATCATATTAGGTTAAATAAAGAATTCATTTGTAAAATTAATCTGTGTGTTTCAAAGATTCTGACCTTGCCCTAGATTTCTACCTGGAATAAGCCCTTTTCACCATTTAAAGAAAAGAAAATAAATCCCCCTGGGAACTTCCAACCCTAAGAAATCCGTGTATTGCACTCTTCAGGCATCAAAGGCAGCCAGAAACCTAGACTGAATAGCCAAATATCTTGAACACAAGAGTGTCATTTACAAAAAGAAGTGGACATTAGGAGTGCAGGAATGCCAAGCAGCCACCCAGAGGTAGGACAGGTGAGCAGTGCTTGTTCCAGCAGAGTAAGAGACTCTCCCCTGGAGCAGAACAGCACACACTGCCCAGCTCACCAGTGCTCATCTCATCTACAGGTGGCACCTACACCCACAAAACATTCAGAAGCATCCAGCCTAACAGCAGGGAGACAACGTTCAATCTGTGAACCTGCTTTCCCACAAAAGACCCTGAAACACACTGTTGAGAACAGTCCATGGTAATACTCCATAGCCTTAAATATAACAACTGTGGTGTTTCTTCAGAAGGATACATTCAAGGAACTATTTTTTCAACAAACATTTCGTATGTAACTTTGCAATCAGTATCTAGATATCTTTCATCCAACACACCCCAGGTGCTGAACTGCATCCGGTCTGTGATTTAAGGTTACCTAATTTCTTTTGCTGTGAATTTGGTTATCTACTTTACTTATGGAAGAAACATTGCATTCAACAATTAATATATCTCAGTATGTTAATATATTAGTATGTATTGAGTTTAAAATATTTATAACACTAAATCCTACTTATTGAAATAAGATCTTCCAGGTATTTAAGTCTATTATTCTTTAGACTTTGGCATTTAGCATTCATGATCCATTGAAAGAATTTCTATATGCTAAAGCTCTTTTTTTTTTCTTTTTATTTGATTGTCTGTTAATGCAGCCTATTCCTTAAAATCTTCAAAAATGAAGAAAAGCAAAAGCCACTCAGCCATGCAGTTGAACTAAGTTCCAAATAATGAACCCTTTCTATACAAGCTCTATGTTGATGAGTTGTGAAGCACAAAGGGCTGACTTAATTTTTTTTTCTCCCTGTGTTTCCAGATCTAAATCTCCAGTTTCAGTGAAGTTACTAAACCATTAGCTTATGCCCTACAGCCAAACCACTGTGCCTCTTTCAAAATGCTTGGAATGACCCCTGCATAGTGCATCACATCTCCTGATTCAGTCCAAGGCATGGACTCAGGGAGTGAAAACTCATGAGAATTTAAGGCACAGAATGATAACTGTGATAAAAATAATCCAATATATTCCATTAAAAAACACCAGTTGGCATAAAACAGAAAGCATATTCCAGTATAAAAAAGTATTAAGGGTACCTCCTGTCTCTAATAGCAGGCAAGTTGCCACTTTTAAAGTCAGAGTGGAAATTTCAAGGATAGGGTTTGCAGTTCAGTTTTCGGGACTAATGTAGCAGCACAACTGATCTGGAAAACTAAGCAGCCAGACATGGGGGGTGGGAGAGATAGGAATAGCAATGCTGCATTTTGCACTTTGGAGAGTGGCAACCCACTGAACACCGCATTTTTTGGAGTTAGCTGTTCCAAATAAGCAATCTCTTATCATGTTGAATGACTGTGGCAACAAACTGAAGCTCAAATTTATGTGTGACCAATTATGTGTAAGAAATTGGTATCATCATCAGTGTATGAGGTGGCATGGAAGCCTCTAACTTCCTCAGCACTGCACATGCAAACAGAAACCTCATCAGGAACCGTAACTTCTGTTCTGTGGAAAATTGCAATGTGGGTGGGAAGGGAGAGAACATGAAATAAAAATATTTTTCTCAGGAAAAAATGACCTTGAAAAAGGAATTCTACAAAAAGATGTTATTAGGAGACCTTCTGAGGCACAGAATTTTTGTCTTTGACACTCAGTTGATTTATTTCATTTTGAATTGCCATATCAAAATGTTGTAAAAAGAACCTGAATCAAAACACATCTAGCCAACAATCACATATTTGAAACTGTTTTGTCTTTGTTTATCCACACTTCAGGAAACTTGATAGTTTAGGTTTGTTATTTCAACAGCAACAATAACAATGCTCCTTCAACAACTGAGTCCCCATTCAATTGCATTTATTAGCAGACAGCTGTTCATCCCAACCAAAAACCAGTCAGCTCAACTCCATCTGCCTGCTCCTTGAAGTGCCATGCAATACTGCAACTGAAGTATTCTATTCCTTTAGTGTGAGATGCTGTTGATAATGCCTCGAGTCCAATTCCTAAGCAGCCTTCATAAACAAATGATTACCACAGACTGTTACTGTGAGTGACATTATCTGCCAAATTCTCATTTCCTTCTCTCTAAGGCAATGATACGAATCTGAAATAGAAAAGCACAATAATAAAAGGCACTATACCACTAAGCGTAAGCTTTCTACCCTTAATTACACTGCAGCAAAGCACACTAATTAAAATGTATCTTGCAGTGTGCTTTTCAATAGTAATATAGTGTTACGGTCTTTCCCCCAGCAGAGAGGAGAGCTCGGTTACCTCCTGGAGTCCTTGTCCAACACCTGCTCTGGGTCCCTCCACACAGCTGCTGGAGAAGGGCTGTGGGAAAGAAACAGAAGGAAAAAAATAACGGGGGAAACCAGCTGCAGTGCCTAAATATGATTTCTGGGGCCTTGTCTTTCTAAATGTCACTCAATGAGCCAACATCCCCATACTTGTTCTCCCCACAAGCTGATCCTGCCCACCCTGAGAAGGAGAGGGCAAGACAAGATACTGCTTCCTTGGCTGGAGAAGGAGGAAAATGAGGGCAGGTAAGTGTTAGCCACTGTTCAGCAAGGACACGTACTATAAATAAGTATTTCTATTTCCCATATTGACTTACACATTTTGCTATTTCTCATAAACACACCTAGAAGTTCTCCGCATATGATGTCAGCTCCAGTCTGATTCTCCAAGGAAAACAAAGGGAGCAATCAACTAGATATGGAGTAATAGCCTGCAATTTCAGAATAAACTATCTACTGATATTTCAGGAAGGTTTAAAACCAAGGGAAAGGAAGAAGAAAAAACCACATGTGCTGTCACAGTCTACTAAGTTTGCAGATCTTTCACAAGCAAGATTACCAAAAATGAATCAGTATTCAGATCAAGTTTACCATAATGACACATAAGGTATTTCCCTTTTTAAAATGAGTCACCAAGGCCATTTTGGAGATACCTGCTGTTAATTTTTTGTGCTGTTTTTATAACTAATCCCCCATGAGTAGGAAAATAAAACATCAGGAGCCCTAACAACTGCTTACAGTCATCTTAGAAGTGCCCATTTGCACTACAGAAACACCTTCTCTCTCATTAACTTCTCAGTAATTTGTCTTTCCTTACACTGAAAGGATTTTCACTATTTCTCCACTGGTCTGAGAACTGATTTAGATGATGATGTAACAACAGCCTCTATGCAAACAGCAGCGTCAAGGTTCAATTGTTCAGATCTAGTAACGACTTCTGGAAGCCCAACTGAAATTAAACAGACTCCCCATAACAGACACATCACTCATTCTGCCATAATACCCCTATGCCTAGTAACAGTTCCAGCCAGGGAAGATAATTTTGACACTTGGGAGAATTCAAGATATAACTTCTCTTTCCTAGAGAGAGGAAAAAAGTAAACAAAAAGATGACAAATTTTCTTATTCTCCCGAGACAGACTTTTCCTGCCCCAATATGGCCCGTGTGGTGAATGTCTTCTCCCAGATGCTCCACAGGGCACTAAGAACTGCACTGCAAGGTGTACATTTCAATCCTGTAACTTATTCAGAATCCTCACTATTTTTAACCTCTTCCTCGGTATAAATCAAAGTTTTAAAAAGTAACCAAGAGGTCTCTTACAGCAAAGCAGTAGTTTCAGCATGAGTACGCGTGTTCTGGTGATCTTGAAGAAGCAAAACTAACATAGCATTCATGTCGCTTTCCTTCAAAACTCACTTGTCTTACAGCAATGAAAAAAAAACCCAAACAAAAAAACCACTTGGTTTCACATCCTTCTTGTTCTTTGTGCTTTTTTCTTGTTCTTTGTTCTTTGGGTAAATTCCTTCTTCTCGCATGTCACCAAGGCTGTCTGACTCTCCACTGGGCAGCTGAGGTTGCAGAGCTCCGGGTATTTAGGGAAGCACCCAGATCTGCATCGCTATTGGTTTTATGAGCCATAAAAATCGATGCTGAAAACACTGATGTTTGAAGCAGGCTGAAATGACACCTTGCCTTCCTCTATCCAAAAGCATGATTTCAGTAACAGTAACCCCTCACTGCAAAGAAGCAACACCAGAAAGCGCTGAGGAGACAAAAAGAATGAACACTAGCTGACATATTCCGTCTGCAGTGTCTTCTGGGTGTTACTCTGAAACTAAAAATCATCCTCCCTTTTCAAAGCCAGCAGATTTCCAAACAAGCATAAAGACAGGCCTAAAACCCAAGATAATTACGCAGGCCAAGTGCATTGTTAGGAGGAACACAAAGAATCATATCTTATTGTTTTATCAAACCCTCTTCTCCTTCCCTTCCTACAAAAAGAAGCAGAACTAAAATCTCATTTGAGTTTAAGGTATTACAGTACTGGAAATCTCACATCTTCATCTGGTTTCAATAAAGTCTACTTGTCTGAAAGCTGCTGTTCTTCCCAACCTACTTTATTTTCAGAACGGAAGATGGGATGCAACACCTAGAAGGAAGTTCACAAATCAAAGAGGGGCAAGACGTTGAGAGGGAGAGTGTGAAAATGTGTTTGTGCTTTATCAAAAGCAAAAGCAAGCCTACATTTGCGAGCTGTGCCATCTGCTCCCCAACAACAGTCTTGGTTAAAAGATTCATCTGTCGGCACAGACAAGGTTTTAATTTTCCCCCACAGAACGTATCTTTGCTCTTGTGCCATGCCTTCTTGGGACAGGCATTCTGACCTGGGAAGCCTTGCAAAATTTTACTTTCAGGGGGACAAGAGTGATTTTGCTTTCAAAACTATGGTTATAGTATACCTCATTAGATAAGAAAATGGGCTCGCTGCATCTTTTCCTACAAAGGTCTTGGACAGAGTGTATCTTAATGTACACAGCTGCTTTCATATCTCAGAAAAACCCTCTCAAAAACATCTCTAGGAATAACACTCATTCTTCAAATTGCCAGCCAAGAAAAAGCTTGCTTAAATTTCAGCTGAAATGAGATAACAGAAGAGAGATAAGGATGCAAAGTCAGAGGAGTGCAACTGAAGTTTACTAAAGTTACAGACAACTCTACAACTCTCAATCTTCTTTTACAGAGCTTTTCATACAGAAAGCGCTGAGCAGGTTGCAGCACAAAGGAAAACAATGATGCAACTCAGAAAACAGAACTAGTTTCCAACATTTTCCTTTAGAACAGACACTTTCATTTACAATATAAATAATCCTACCCCCCAACAAACAAACACAATACCCAAACAGGGGTTTTTTTATGACCTACAAGGGTGCACTTCTGCTAATCTTTATGAGTATTGTTTTCCTGAGTTTTTCTTTACTCAACTGTGCGGATTTCCAATGCCTTATGGCATTTACAGCTTGGCTAATAAAGAAGAGAGTGCTTGAGAAATTTGATTGACTCAAGGCTTAAAATTAGTATCTGACAGATGTGTGCAAAAAGGTCAGTCGGAATTATCAGCAGTGGAGAAATTCCCAGTGATGGCTCTCAAACAGCTCTTCAGCAAGCTTTTTTATCAGGTAACACGCTGCAGATCCATTCCATCTCAAAAAGAATAAGCTGCATGGCTGCTGTAATACGTGAGGTGGGGAAAGGTGGCTTCTCTCCACAGCACCCCCTCCATGTCCCACTTAGCCATTTTTCCAGCAAATCATTTTCATCTCTTCCCCACTGACTGCGTTTCCCACCTAGTCCCCTCTCAGACCTCCCTAGGGTCTGATCACAAGCCATGAGGAACTCCAATACCTTGAAAAATCAAAGCAACCATCTCCCCTGCTTCATTGCTCCACCTTCGCTCCCTACTCAAAAACCCCTCAATCTCAATTGCACTATTTTTAGGTAGTAGTAGTGAAATTTTAATGGAATCACAGAATGATTAGATTGGAAGGAAGCTTAAAGATCATCTAGTTTCCAAACCCCTACCATGGGCAGGGACACCTCCCACCAGATCAGGTTGCTCTAAGCCCCATCCAGCCTGGCCTTGAACAACTGCAGGGATGGTGCATCCACAACTTCTCTGGGCAACCTGTTCCAGTGTCTCACCATGCTATACCCTAATTTTGCTATCTCTTGAAGAGCATTTCTCCCATAGCCAGCAATTTCTGCTACCCAAACACCATCACCCCAAAAGCAGTACTTTTCCTGCCAATGCAGACTGTTAGCTGCAGATTCACAGCCCTTGGCCAGCTCTGAGACCAGCAGAGCTGGGAGCAGAGCCCTTCCCCTTCCATTTGCCCTCAAACACTTCCCCAGACACTCAGTGCAGAGGATGCCATCCCAGCAAGAAAATGGATCAAGAAATCCTGCACTTGACTTCAGCCAGACACAGAGGATTCATTCCATTTGCCCGCTCATACTGAGCAAGCAGGTTTTTTAATTAAACAATTAATTATTATTTGGAGGGGCAGGAAAACATTAGGGACCAAACGGAAGGCACCAGAGAACAGTAATAAAGAGGAGGTACTTAGTCTTATGTCCAAATCTGGCTTAGTCCCAGTATAATTTAAAGCAAATATTGGTCCAATTATCTGGATGTGACACTATTAGAGAGGCTTCTCCTTTTTCTCCTGCCACAACATTTCCAGGAATGATTTGTCTATATAATTATTTTAACATAGTAGACCATAAAGAGATGTTTTTACAAACATCTCTATATCTCTGTTCCTCCTTTCTTTTTTTTTTTTTTTTTAAAGGCCTGCAGTTTTATGAGCCCAAACCCTTAAGAACCAGTGTTTTGCACAGGTACTTTTCCTCAGGGAAAACACATATTTCTCTCCCCTGCTTAAAAAAAACAAGTCAAACAAAAGAAAAAAAGGCATGAACTAAAGAACTAACAGATTAGATCAAATTGAAAGTCTTCCTCTGTTAGCAGCTGGTATTAGTATGTAAATACAATGATTTATACCCCTTATAACAGACAGTTATAGAGTAATTCCGAAAAGGAACTTAGTTTATATTCCAGCTTTACAGGCAATTATGCTCTTGTGGATGCTCAAATTACTTGCAAGGAGTGCAAAACACATATTTTTAGCCTTGTTATAAAGTAACCAAAGAAAACAAAGGCATGAATAGCCAAGTAAACAGAGAAGGCTATTCCTTTCCCTTTCCATAGCTTGTGAGGAATAACACTTTAAAAAATTCTAGGGCAGATACTGTAAGAACATCTATGGCCAGTAACCAACAGTGTGCTTCAGATCATGATTTAATACAAACTTCAACAGGCTTTGCCAGCAACTGTAGAGCTGACAGCAGAAAAATAAATAATAATTTAAAAAATAAAATGAAACAACCCAAAACACAATAGACTGAGGCAAAGAAAGGAAACATTTCTAACCAACAAGATCAAAAAGGCCACTAAAAATGCACAGATGTGTTTAAGAGCTCCCAGCCATGATGCCCACTTTGCAGAACACCTGCAACAAGCTGCGTTTAGCACCACCGTGGAAGCAACAGCAAGACTTTGCTTGAGAAGACAACTGTGGTCCAAGTCCCTTATCAGAGGTCTACATAAACATTTTCAAAACCACAAAACCTCATCTGAGAAGGCAAGCTTACAACCATCTGTTTGTTTCCTTGGACAAGCACTTTGCTGAGAGTAGTAGCTTCAACAACGTTCCTGCTGGAAGGGTTCCATAGCAGAGATGGATAGAAATTCCAACCGCTGCTCTGGCAAGAAACAAAACACAGCTGTGCTCTTGAGCATGCAGGGGCCTCATTAACCCAAGAGTTCAGCAAAGGTCCTGATAAACATGTCTTGGCCCCTTAAGACTTTTGTCTAAGGACCTATCACTCCCAAATACTCACGACATACTCAAACATTGCTATCACCCAAGGAGAAACACCAAGATGTTGTCAGATGTCAAGAAAAAAACATTTTTGCTTTATTTTCTGTTTTTCTTTTGGACGTCTATCTTCTCCCTTTGCTGTTCAAGAAGCTGTTTTTATCTAAAAACATCAGATGGCTGTGGCTTTGCTGAGACTGCCCACTACCACGTTTCAGCTGTTGATATCAGTGTTTTAAAAACATATCTTAGCTGAAATAGTGACTCGGTGAATTCAGTTGCAACATTCCTTATCAAATACTGCAGTTTGATTTGTACCTTTTTCCTACAGGATAAAAGTACAAAGCATACAGGCAGCAATGATACTTGGAAATCAACGAGCAGTACTGGCTGTGATAACACTGAGCTGTCACTCTGCTCCTCAGCCTTAACTCTGTACAAGCCTATACATACACCTTTTGCAGGCAAAGCAAACAGAAAAACTCAAAATCTCATGTAGGTGTTTCTAGTGACTTTTTCTAAAGCTTATTATCATGAGAAAAACCATTAAAACCAGTACAAGAAGATGAAAGGCTCTGTATGCCCCAGATGGTCCACCACCTGTTTTGATGCACCCGCTGTGCCTCCCGGGGAGGGCTGGCAAATCTGCATGTCAGCCATCCACTTGTCACCCCAAAGCCTTTGAACTCCAGCCAATTAAGAGTTGTTCTATTTCCCCTTCCTCTGTCAATTCCCTTGGGACACATATTGCAAAGACTGATGCCACGAACAGAAGGAACCTGCATTCTCTAAAAGCAGGGTTTACTGTGTGTTTTTAGGAACCCCTTTTAATGCTAAAGCAAACAAGAATTTAATGCCGCACAGAACAAGCAACCAATATCCAAAAACCCCCATAATAACATCAACATCTAAGAGGTGTAGTCACCTGGCCTTCCAACACAAGCAGACTGCTATAATGCAATGACTATAAGGTATTACAGTTTCTTAGATGTAAGAGACTATATACAGCTCTGTACTATAGGACACCTTTAAATGAAGCTGCCACCAATGCACGAGACTCCTGCAACGCCAATCAAAGTCTGGTTTATGCTGACAAGTTTTCTCTAAGCTACGTCCAACAAATCCTCTCACCTTGTCAATTAATCAAGTGAAGTTTGTGATTAAAGAACAGTTTTGTCCTCAGACTTGCTCCTAACTGAACAGAAGCATATGATTTGGGGAAACTATTACTAAAAGAAAACTCTAAAAAGAAGGTAATTAAATCCTACAGAGCACTCCATATATACTATATACCTGTTAGTGTTTTACTACTTAGAGGGAGTACTAGAGCATATAAACTTGTCACATTCAAAGGATCTGAAAACTGTCTAGTTCTTAATCTTGGAATTTTAACATAAGATCATTGGAAAATTAAAGTTAATTCTCTGTAATGTAAATGTGCATATGCAGAGATACCCCACCGGGAAAATATTCTGCCACTCTGTTTTAGTATTAACAATCAAAGAATACTGAGTTTCTCTTATTCTGTAAAGCATTATGTATATGCAGTCTGTGCAGAAAAGAACCCTGGGCGCGGGAGGGATTCAATTTCTTTTGAAAGCAGCAAAAAACCTAATCCTTAAAATACTAACACAGAGGGACAATCTACATTTTTGATTCACCAACTAAATAATATACTGGAAAGCTATTAATTGTAAGGTGAAAAAAGTATATATAAAATTGAATTAATATCGCACTTACCCCTTAAAGATTATGGATCCTGTTTCTCCCTTTTATCAACTTTGATCGGAAGGAAGATATAGAGTACAGGTGATATCAGGAGCTGCAAAAACTCCTTGCTCTGAAAGAATCTAAAGTGTCTTCACTGCACTTCTATCTTCGTAAACTGATTAGCAAGGCAGCTCCATATTATATATCTCATTAATTAACACCTTTGCATTTCCCAATGACCTAGTATTTTCCAGGTGAAGTTTCTCAGTTCAACAGGGGCAATTCAAAGCCTGAATAACTCTGCCAGCAGAAGAAGACGGGAACCCCCCCATCATTAACACTCCACCTCAGATTACTACTATTGTGCAGAGTTAGGAATAATTTGAATTTTCCTTTTGCTTTGGCAATGTGGTTTCCCATACGAACAAGACACATAATCATGCTGTTATCTCTCTCTACCAAAGTCCGTTTCCACTAAGATTTATGATTAATTACACAGCTATCAGCCACTCAGTCAGAAACAGTTAACAAGTGCTCCAAGATCCAACAGCCTACACTCCCTCCACTAGGATGCATAAAATATTAGCACATTAAAGATGTTAATATGAAATTAAATATGATTACAGAGAAGTTACTCAAAAATTACGTCTAACATCTGCTCATTCCTCGCAGCAAGCTTCCCACTCCCTTCCACCAAAACTAGAGAGAGGAGCACTGATGCTAAGGAGCAAGGGTGAGCTCTTCCACCTCAGCACATTCCCTAGTTGCTTTCCAACAACAATTAATTTGTATTTAGAATAGTTTGAACATGTTATTCTGTGCATACAGCCTCTTTACCTCAAACAATGTGGAAAGACTGCCATCTTCCATAAAGGTCACCAGTAGCTTTGCCTCCAGCGTGAGCACTGGAGCACTGCAAATATTGCTCTTCAGAGCCTACGGACACTCACAAAGCCCGAATATTGGCAAAGTAAGAGCACTGTGGGCAACATATTCAAAGATACGTTATTTAGTGCCTTTCTTAGAAAAAAAAGTTATAAAAAAGGTGTCAGAAGCATGGAAAAAGCGTGCAATCTATGGCAAGAACCCACTGTTCTGTAGGAAAATGGTTTTATAAACTGCTTAATGCATACACAGGTACTTCCTCTGCATCTTTTCAGCTGTTTTTCCTGCAGTCCCATCACAAGCTCTTCCCAATCCAGCCTGCCCACAGCCAGGACAGCACAGACTGTTCTCAGAGTCTATTATAGTAGTGTATCTTTTTTATCTTTTTACCTCAGTAAAGGTACCAATTTTAACACCCATAAAAGCCAAAGAACCACACCGACGTATTCTTTGCCATTTTACAGTGCAGCAATTGTCTTCCTGCAATGCGAGCAGGTGACCTGGAAGTCAGACCAGGCAGTAATTCTGGTCCTGACTCACCGTGCAGACTTGGCAAAGTCACTCATATCCAAGTTTTCAGGTAGGGCACTAACCTCAAGGTGTTTTATACTTGAAGTATTTAAGCCTGGCATCAAGGACCTGAAAGTTATCACAGGTTTCATCCTGAGTCACACCCACCTTCCAACTCAGCACTCTAAATCCACATGTGTCGGGTTATTCAGTCTCTAAACTTTAGCTTTACAGTGGAAATACACTCTAAGCAGACCATGGAGCCAATCATAACTTGCCATAATTTACACCACTAGAGGTTAACACACATCAGGAGGAGCTTTAAGGAGACCTGTCTCATGGACATCTATCCAGCACAGAGCAAACTGTAGTAATCAGAACTTTTTTTTTACCAGTAATCGTATTTTCTTCTAGATGCTTAGGATACTCACATAGCACCAGGTAAGAACTCTTACAGAGCCACTGCAAACATGTGGCATCACTGTATTCACAGCTATATTTGTGCTCTCGTTTTATTTTGGGTTTTGTTTTTTATTTAGTTTGCAAATGACACTAAACTGTATGGAGTGGTTGACACACTGGAGGGAAGGGATGCTATCCAGAGGGACCTGGACAGGCTGGAGAGGTGGGCTCATGCAAATCTCATGAAGTTCAACCAAGCCAAGTGCAGGGTCCTGCACTGGGGACATGGCCATCCCAGGCACAAATACAAGTTGGGCAGAGAATGGCTGGAGAGCAGCACTGNGTTCAAGGCCAGGCTGGATGGGGCTTGGAGCAACCTGCTCTGGTGGGAGGTGTCCATGTCCATCGCAGGGGGGTTGGAACTCAATGATCTTTAAGGTCCCTTCCAACTCTGACCATTCTATGATTCTCTGCCTTAAATCTTCCTCTGCCACCGGAATTGCAGATGCCCTGTAAAAGATGATCCCAGTGACAATAATCCTATCTGGTGACCTCGGGTAGGTCATCAGCTGACTAGATAGCAGAGTATCCCAAATATCAGAGTGACCCAAATGAAGATTTGCAGACATGGATTTAAAGGGTTGGGAAATGCACTTGAGCAATATCCCGGAGCAGCAGAGCTGACCGCAACCTGAATGCTGCAGGTAACACCTTTATGCCTTTAATTTGAAACTGTAAAGAAAAAAAAACACAAACAAACAGCATGGAAAGAGCAAACAACGGAAATTAAAACTACTGCACTGGGACAAGAAAAGCAGTCAACAGCTATTTTTGAGATGGACACGCAGCGGCAAACAAAGAAACAATATCTGCATCCTTCTTACAAAGAAGCATGATGTTTTCTTTATAGCTTTGGCATATTTCTCTAAATTGACCTCTTTTTCAGTTTGTGCTTATTTCCATAATATACCCCCACTTAGATCACAGATTAGACCATTTGCACATCAGATGGAATTTGAAAGGAATTCCAAAAGGAAAAACTTCCACACAGAGCCAAGTTGTGCAGTACAATCAGCGCTGTTTCATTTCCTCTACCTGAAAAGTAGACCCATATTTCAAAAATCAGATGGGAAAGAGCTGACCTCAACTGCTGCATTTCTACTTGTGCGTACCTGACCCACACTACTGTTAATACAACAGTCTCTTTTGAAAACTTTAAAACAATACACTTCAACCACTTGCCAGCAGACAATGCAGTCAGGCAGTTAAAACTGTGTAAATTCATCCATCACTCTTAAGTTTTTTACAACCCATGTAGCAAGTCATTCTTCTATTTCCTCTTTCTTCCTTTGCAAGGAAAAATAGGAAAAAAACCCAGTAAAAACAATAGCCAAATGTCAAGTTTGGGCATTTCAAAATCCTTTTAGAAAACACACAAACAAGAAAGAATTTTTATTTATGTATTTCTTGAAAAAGATAAATAAAGCAAATGGTGCTGAATTTTCTGAAGTGGAACATTTCAGCCCAGCAGCTGCCCACCACTTCTCGGATAGCTAATTCTTTATTGTTATCACGCGGGCTGTTTTGACAGCTTCTCTTCTAAGCTGACTGTAAATCTGTGAATATTTCACTGATGATTGAACTGGAACAGCTACTGACAATATCCATCGTCTTGCAGTGTGAAGATTTAGCCAGGTTCCAATAGCCAGTCATGTACCTGTATATGAGTCAAAGCGTTGAAAACCTGCATTTACTTTGTACTATGTAATTCATTGGGATTTTATAAAGTAATTGTTAACTTTCTGACTGAATTAACTATGTGTTTCATGAGTTCCGTCCTTCAAGGGACTGCTGCACTTCCATAAGAAAAGAGCTTAAATTTAGAAAAGAGGAAAAGCTTTCTGAAAATGAAACTGTCAACAACAGGAAAAACTTTTACAGGGCTGTAGGATTGCTATGGGTCTGTGGGGTACTGCCCCTTTATGCCACACCACTAGTTTAATTCACATTACGCTTTAGTCCCTGCAGCGGAAAGAAAGTGATAGAATCACAGAATCATAGAATGGTTAGAATTGGAAGGGATCTTAAAGATCATCAAGTTCCAACCCCCCTGCCATGGGCAGGGACACTTCCCACCAGAGCAGGTTGCCCCAAGCCCCATCCAGCCTGGCCTTGAACACCTCCAGGGACAGAACATCAACAACTTCCCTGGGCAACCTGTTCCAGTGCTTCATCACCCTCACAGGAAAGAACTTCTTCCTAAGATCTAATCTAAATCTCCCCTCTTCCAATTTAAAACCATTACCCCTCATCTTATCACTCCACTCCCTGACAAAGAGTCCCTCTCCAGCTCTCCTGGAGCTCCCTTCAGATCCTGAAAGGCTGCTCTAAGGTCCCCCTGGAGCCTTCTCTTCTCCAGGCTGAACAGCCTCAGCTCCCTCAGCCTGTCTTCACAGCAGAGGTGCTCCAGCCCTCTGATCATCTTGGTGGCCCTCCGCTGGACCTTTTCCAACAGGTCCATGTCCTTTCTATGTTGACGACTCCAGAGCTGGACACAGGACTCCAGGTGGGGTCTCAGAAGCGCAGAGTAGAGGGGGAGAATCACCTCCTGTCATGCTCCTGTCTCTCTACAATTGATGCCCAAGAAGAAGCTGCTCCCGTATGTTCTGCACCTCCAGGAAAGGGGAACAAGGTGCCTCAAGACAGCCCTTTGCTGCTCCTAGCTTCACATCCTCTGAAGGATGCCTCCACTTCAACAGCCTGACCCTATGCAGCTGGCATCCTAATTGCAGTTGGCTTCCTAAACGTGAAACAGAATGAACACTTGTCATCTGAATCCTTTCCAGTGTTTTATTTTCAACTGCTGGGTGTTCAGGCACAGACAGTAAAGAGCACCTCCTCCCAGAACAGAACAGCTGTCAGTATTTGCTGCTCAACAGCAAAGCAGTGAGCCTGCCAAAAACATTTTTTTTAAAAAAATGCTTTGAAAGAGAGGAAAAGGTTAGAGGCAGGAAACACGTTCTTATCTTTCAGAGTGCTTCCTTACAACTAATTTGATTATAATTCTCCATACTATAATTGAGTATCTCTGACTCTAATTCTCAGACAACTGCTGCAGGCAGGGAAGTACAATTAGTTCTTTATCCAGACTGAAAAAACACCACCACTTCAGCGACTTGCCAAAGGCAACACACAAAGGTTATGGTGGAGCAAAGAACAAAACCTGCGTATCAAAGTATCATCTATGCACCACATACGGAAGTGTGCTTCCCCGTTCTAGGACTCGGCAGAAGAAAACCCTACCATCTTTTTGTTGATTTGTTTTTTGACCAAAGGGCCTTGGTTTTTTTTAGGATGCTGTCCCACCTGCTGTCTGTATTTCAGAGGCATTGCAGATCAGGTGTCATGAAGAACTACACTGAAACCAAGAACTGATCTCAGATCCTAAAAATGGCTATCATGGTCCAAACAAGAGCCCAGGTAGCTCAGCATCCCCCTCACTCAGCTGTGGGTAGGCAGATCCCCTTAGGGATGCCCAGGGAGGAATGAGAACTGGGCAGGAATATTTTCATTTGCTTCCACAGCATATGTCTCCTCTTTAAAAGAGCGAAATGTACGTGCATTTAACAGGGGTTTCACAAAGTACAGCAGCTTGACACCCTTGTCACGCCACGATTCTGCTTTGTCTCACAACTATCTCTGCAAAATCACATGTGTTCAAGACACTCAGAACTTGGTTTTAGGAGATCCAATTTCATAGCCTTCAGCCATTTTGCTAGGTGTAGGAAACAGCTGCAACAAGTAGAAGCAACAAGTGCAGCACACTGCAGCTGTACAGCAGTCAACTCTACTTCAGACCCTGGCCCATTTCAGGTAGACTTCAGTGACAGTAAGTAGCAGAAAATGCAACTCATACATTCTCCAAGGAGAATGCCAAGGAAGAGTGAGGAAGGTCTAAAGGCCAACTGTTATCACCTGCAGCTTTCTGCCTCCTGCAGCCATCATCATTGCATTTCAATCGTCTGGCATTTTTTTCAGCATCCACTAAACAATGGAAATGACATAGACCCAATTTCCTCAGCTTACCCAAAAAAGCTTCTGAAGCAGATCCAGTGGCAGGCAGACTGCCAAAGCTCTCGTGCTTCCCAGAGCGACACAGGAGATGCCCACACTGTGCAGTAGGAGGAAGGATGAGCGCTCTCGCCCTCTGCTTTGCTCACAGATGCACAAGTTACAGACCAGAAAACTTGGGAGTCAGAACCCTCAGGAATTAACTGATGAATTTGTGAACTCACATGTTAGATTAGTTTGTACAAAGGGGACTGAGCTCATTTGCACATTCATTTATTTTCTTTCCTAATGAGTTCATTAAATTAATTTACAGAATACACCGACCTGTAAATTTGAGAGATCCAGGAGGACTGTGGCACTCTCATCCCCTCAACCTGGTGTTCAAGGATGAGAAGAGAGTGAAGAGTTTGAGTTTGTCAGATTTATAAATCCATGTCCATCTGTAGGACCCAAGACAGCATGGATGATTCTGGTTGCATTGTGTCCCCTTCACACCAGATCCAAATGATGCTGACAGCTAACATGACTAATGTCACAGGATGAAGCCACACTCAATACATACATTTAATCAACCTAAAAGATCAGGATTTTTCTTACTACATATTTATTAGATTTCTGTGTAGCATAGCTCTGTGTGTGTCAAGGAATGAACTCCTGTCCTCTCCTAAAGCAGGGCATTTAATAGCTCAGACCATTTCACTCTCAGGAAATCATGCACAGGATACTCAAAGTTTCCATTTCAGCCTTATCCCCAACAAAACACATAGCTCTTTCCTTTTTTCTGTGCTTGAATCTCTCATGCTTGTTAGATTTATGAACCCCTGTAGTCACTGCTTAGGTAGGTCATGCATATTTAATTCTTAAATTTTTCTTCATAAATGAGTATCTACAGCTTCTACCCATTTACATCACTTTTGAGTTCCCTTCAATGATCAGTATGTTTATGGTAATAGGAACACTGAAGCCTAATACAATATTTCAGGTACTGTCATACCAGCTCTTATTCTTTTTTCCTCTGAAATGATTCCTCCCACACATGCAACGCAAAATTACACTGGTCTTTCCTGACACCCTAGCATCATATTCACACGGTTTCCTCATCATTAAAACCTTTTTTCAAGAGTGCCAAAATTCAGTGCATCTCCTCCTAAGGAGATGGGGAAGAGCACAGCAAATTTATTACATTTGCTCTTTTCATCTTGTCTAGCAATTTTTCGTCTAGCACTCAGACAGTGCCTAGTAAAATGAAGTATTAAGAGACTTCAAGTTTTCTATATTACAACAAAAATTACAAAATATGTCGATACCCCTAAAACCTGTCACTTTTATGTTGCTTTTCACATGCCTTTCAGTTTCTTTCAACATTTGTGCCATTGGATTTCACTGAGAGACAAGAGAAATCTTTATAAGGAGAGAGGCCTTGCACAATCCCTGCACCCATTGACACAACACACACCAATTACCATCAGGACAGCAGGCTTGAAAACTCCTTCCTTTACAAAGAGCAAGACAAAGAGAGGCAAGGCTGGCTACTGAACTTGCAGCTGATAAACAGTGAAATCTGACCCCTTATATCCACTCATATCCACTTTATATCCACTCATATCCACCCTTATATCCATTGATATCCACCTCAACAACCACCATCTTACAAACAGCACCCGTCCTGATACTTGCAGAAGAAAACACAGAGGCAGAATATTCCCTTACTATATGCTATGCCTATTCTACACATCAAGCAGAAACTTTGTTTTCCAGTGACTCTCAAAAAGTAATCGATATATTCTAGTTTCTTTTTTAAAGAAACCAGACAGTAATTGTCCTTGCTCAAGAACCAGGACCCTTTGCAGCCATTTCCCCAGAGAGCTATGATCTCTGCATGGTTTGTTACCTTATTATATTGATGGTTAAAGAAAAATGAGACTCTAAGAGCAGTCTGCTTCTGGTAAATATTTAACTGCCAGAACCATGCCAACATACTTCTTAGCTTGCTTTTCCTTAACTTCAGCATTATGCTTTCAAATTCCCCTATGGTCTGAAGCTGATTGTGTATCAGGTTTAGCAACGTAAGCAGATTCATCCTACAAAATGTGAATGGAGCCTACCAATAGATTACGACATCATTTTATCTGAGATGAACTTCAGTCACTCTTATCTGCTCAGATAAGGAATCATTTGAATGTTTGTTCTACACCTGCTGCTTTATGAGCTTCAGCTCAACAAATCAGAAAAACTGGCTCTTTACTCAACTGCTAGAAGAAAGAGAGAACAATTCTTAGTCTCTAAAATTATTTGGAGGAGACAGAGGGGTGGCATTTCACAGCTATGGATCAACAGTTCCCCGGTTGGGTACAGGTTGGAGTAGGGAAAGACAGACATGGAAAAACTGGTCACACAATTGCAGGCCCCAGCAGCTACAGGGAAGATCAGCAGCAAGTGTTGAGCAGCCCCAATTTACTGCACCCTTATGAGGATGCAGGATGAGTCCTGGCCACTGTCTGTTCCAGACAGAGCGAGCGCTCACAGCTCCACACAGCAAGGACTACAGCACCTAGACATCTCCTTTCCTGGGGAATTTGAAGGACAGAAGGACTGAAGTTACAACCACCACTTCTCCCTCCTCTTTTCCTTTTTCTTTATATCTTGAGCCTGATAAAATTAAACCTACAGTATCCAGTATGTTTGGATCTTCCCATGAAGAAGAGTCAACTGAACCCCTGCTGCTCCTGCCAGCATTCATAACTGAAGGGGATTGCTGGAGCAGCTTGCAGAAAAGAACAGGCACTACCTAAAAAACCCAAAAGCTAGAGTTACAGGGCCTCAATCTGTAAATCTATTTGCTAAGAAAATCAGGTACGTTCACACTGATCAATGTGCTACAAAGGCATCAAATCCAATCTGCAGTGCAGTTCTGGATACATCTGTGGGTTTACACAACAATTCAATTGCTTTTGTATGTCTTTTAGGTGCTACTGAAAAGATAGGACAAAGCACCTTTCATTTGTATCTGTGATTTGCAGCAAAACCCTCTAGTTAGACCATTTTCAGCATAAGGAATGTTTTTTTAATGAGAATTTAGAACATCATTTGTATCGGAAACTCTAGCTCAATTGTCACCAGCCACAGAGTGAGAAGAGACTGTGCTCTCAAATACACCTCTGGATCTGCAAGCAGTAGATCTCGTTATTACACCAGCTGTTTCATTTTTGTATTCCACTAATAGCAGGACTCACTCTGCAGGCATTTTTTCAGCATGAGTTAAATTTACATCAGCATTAGTAGGAAGAAAACGGGCGATTATGTTACATTTAGCAGTGGGTGAGGAAAATCAGCTTCCAGTTTGGCCTGATCAGCATCCCATGGTGCTTGTGCAAAAAGATGCGCTACAGCTCACGCTGAAGCCCATGCTGGCAGAGGGACAGTGACCCAGTGTGTTGAGAGTCATCAGCTCCCAGCTCCTGACTCCCACAGAGATTTACACTGAACAGAAACTGAGAATCTCACTCAGAGGTGAGATTCTGACTAATTAACTGGCCGGCAGCTTCTTTGAGAGACAGCACCTTTGCCTTCCACTAAGTACCTACCGGCACGCTCAACCTCTGCTTTAGCAAAGAAAAAGACAATTTGACATGTTATTCTTGACAAGCTGCTCACTTTGATTCACAGCATCACCAGATAGATGCAAGTAGTGTCCAGCTAGCTCAACACTGGACTTAGCTCTTAGAATCATAGAATGGTTAGAGTCGGAAGGGACCTTCAAGATCATCGAGTCCCAACCCCCCTGCCATGGGCAGGGACACCTCTCCTAGAGCAGGTTGCTCCAAGTCCCATCCAGCCTGGCTTTGAACACTTCCAGGGATGGGGCAGCCACAACTTCCCTCGGCAACCTGTTCCAGTGCCTCACCACCCTCACAGGAAAGAACTTATTCCTAATATCCAATCTAAATCTCCCCTCTTCCAATTTAAAACCATTACCCCTTGTCCTGTCACTAGACTTCCTGACAAAGAGTCCCTCTTGCTCTCGTGCCCCACTATACATAAGTTCTTAGAAGATGGAGTTATATATTTTTCAAATGTTTTCAGATTAGTTCTGCTAAGGCATTGCCAACATTAGAGCGAGCTTATTGATGTAACCATCATCAAGAAACATCTCAACAAAGACAGGATATATATGGGAGTCTTTTAGCTACTAGTGCTGGCTCTGAAGTGTCTAATAAAAAAATAAATCCACTCAATTTGTCTTCCCCATTAATTATCAAAGCTATCAGCTGCCACAAAGAAAATCATGAATCAGTAGCAAAATCTAGTGGCAGTTACAGAGCTAGACATTGAGACCTCCCTGAATGTTTATCAGAGCATCAGTCCTGATATTCCTTCATATTTTAAATACCTTACCCAAAATTAAATGTGTAAGTATATTAATATTATGATAACACGATATTCTAGGCATTTCAAGCTAAGAATTTTCAAAGACAAGAGAAAACAGCTGACTAGTAACTGCTATAAGCTAAACTCAAAAACTGTGGTTATAAATGTTTGTCAAAGAGTCCACAAAAAAGATTTGTAGTTTAGTTATACCAACAAATCTTCTCAGTATAGAAACAGCTCATATGTGCAAAACAGGTAAATAATTGCACCGATTCTTTTTCCTTCAGAGATCTTAAACTAGGATTAACACCCCTCAACTTTCACCAACTCTAGGATTTTGGCTGGAAAAATCCCCACTCATTACAGCTTTCAAAAGGCAGAACTCTTACTGCAGATGGAGCTACACCAGCAGAAGTGGTGCTTTGACTGGCACATCTTTCTTCATTCAAGTAGTTTGTAAATTCTACTTGCAAAACAACGTCTGCTCAAGCTACTTTGTGTTAAATCATGCTAGTACAGATTAACTGATTCTTTCATTATGTAGGAGAGGCTGAACACTAAAATTGAAAAAACACTAAAATTGAAAGCAATAATCAGACTTCTTTTGCTTGGAAAATCAATTTGATGCTGAAACCCATTCCCTTCTGAAACAACACCCTTCACATTCAGTCAAGTCAATATTTAACTCAGGCCAATTCTGCTGACCAAGTTAAAAAAAAACAAATTAAAAAAGTCCAATCCCAGACAGCAAAACATATCCATCAGTTACTCACAGACACACACACACTCCAAATCCTTGTGCCATTTTTTTCAGATCTTCTATAATTGCTTGTCTAAAGGACAGGAATCTCGTATTTTATAAAAGAATGTATTATCCTCTTGACTATGAAAGAGCTTAAAAGAGCCTCACTATTCAAATCCATCTCAAAGACTCAAATCCCAATGGAAGGCAAGTACACAGAATCGTAATATTTTGTTTAGAAAATAAAATAAGTGCCTGATGCTTCTCAGATGTTATGACATGAAAAAAAAAATACACACACACAAAATATTCAAGGAATGCTTGCTGTCAAGTGAGTGAAGTGGACACAGAGGACATTCTTTGCTAGAAATGCAGAGGGAAAAAGCCTTCTGTACCCTATAAACTACTCAAATGCATATTTTTTTGTTTGTTTTGTGTTAACTTGTGAATTTGACACTCGGGCAAAAACCTGCATCCTGAAGCAAGAGCCTGAAATAAGCTCTGGCACCACTGCTCTCTTCCTGACCCAGGGAGAATGTGCAGGCTAGTTACACACTGCACAACACGGAAGGGCTTTCTGGTCAACACAACTGAGCAGCTACACACTGCTTCCAACATCCCAGCTAATCTTTCCATTTGGACAGTGTTTTCTGGATGTAGCAGCCCACTCAGAAGGAGCCACGGAAAAAAGTGTAATCATGCCCACAGAGCCAATTTACATCCAAGACCATCTGCAATATGAAATGCAGATACCCAGGACTATCAAATCGCCATCCTCCTTGCTGAAATGGAGAAAAGAGGATCAGCCATGTTCTCAGACTGTCTGTTGCTTTGCTGTGAGGAAGACAGACAGGTGGGAGTTGAGCCCCCACAAATACACAGTAAAAGGATTCTTGTAAACCCTTCTCACATTATAAAACTTGCATTTTCTTGAGAAAACTGCAGTTTGGAGAAGCTGCAGTAACTCTTAACACACACCTTTAGGACTCGATTGAAGAGTCTTCCTGGAGCACAAAATAATGTCTGATTTTTTTCATTGATGGCTTATTAGAAGTCTAGTAAGTTAGAAAAAATATCTGTTTAACAAGTGAGCAGAACAAACTGGCAACATATTGCCTTGGAAGAAAGTATAAGGGAAAATACAGCCACAATCTTTTCGACACCACCATATTTTTGCTGCAGTTTTCTTTTTCAGTGTGCCAGTTCCAAGAGCAAGGATTTGATACAGGTTAAAAAGCATACCGAAAATCTCTTTCCTCACTTGTTTTGTGGCTACAGAGAGTATAAAGAGACTGATCAGTCTGATAGTTCCCCCCATATTTTTATTTTCTTTCAGAATAAGGTTATTGAAGTTCCGCTAAAAACCTACTATCTGCTATATCGCAAAGCATGTTACAACAACGTAGACAAACTGCCCAACAAATACTGATAGTTTGGGCTAAGCACAAGAGCCATCTGTTCTGTGCTTTCACCATTGTCTCTGAATAAATGCTGTTGTTCCACATTTCTCTCCCTCTCAAAATGTGCCGTTGGGGTTCAACTGTATTTTCCTGAACTCAGGTATCAAATTTTTCTGCTTTTATCAATGCGCGGGGACAGGGACAGAGTATGAAAGCAGGGAACAAACCAAACCAAGTTCTTCAACCACAGCTTCCCCCTGACATGGATGCCCCAAGAACACTGAAAACCACACCACAACCCCACGCTGGCTGAGAAAGCAGCACTGTGACCCTCACTGATCCCTAAGGCTTCAGGCTGCACCCTATGGTGACTTCTCAAGTGAGAGAGCAGTGAGGTTCCTGGAGAGCAGGGGCTAGAGAGAGACTGAGGGACAGCTGCATTGCACTGGGCTACCCGTGGTGTCAGCAATGCTAACAGAAAGAAACTGGGGGTTTTTTTCCTAATTTTAAATAATACACACCAGTGAATTTCCAACAGCAGCAAGGGAGCCCCTCAGACACCAGTGGGGGCCTGATTTAAACATAATGTCTGACTTGCCACCCCAGTTTTGAGTTTGGCTGCAAATGAAATTAAAGAAGTGGCAGAAAAGATGGTTCCCTTGTCAGCTCCAAGCATAGAAATAGCTGCTGCTTGACTATTTTTTGTGATGGCCACTGCCAGAACTTTATACTGCTTGTGCATAGGAAGTACCTCAAATCTGTGTCATGGAAATTCATTATTCTTCTCCTGCACGCTTGCAGGTAAGATTAGCCTGTGCTGCAGGGGCATGCACTGACCTGTGAACCAGCACGTTGTTTCTGGCTGGTTCTCGTAGATCTCGCTGGTCTGATGGCTGCCACGAGGTGCTGTGTATTTTTCTTAAAGCTCAAGACCTTGAGTCATGGCGTTACACAACCCGCTGAGCCACCATTGCAGAGCCTCATCCAAAATACAGAAGCTATTAGGAACACCACAAAGGCCAACAGCAGTACCTAGGGCTTGAATTCTAAATGCTATATGACATTCACAATTATTATTGTGGATAATAGCTGCCATCCAGTATCTGAAGGGAGCTACAGGAGAGCTGGAGAGGGACTCTTTGTCAGGAAGTCTAGTGACAGGATGAGGGGGAATGGTTTTAAATTGGAAGAGGGGAGATTTAGATTAGATATTAGGAAGAAGTTCTTTCCTGTGAGGGTGGTGAGGCACTGGAACAGGCTGCCCAGGGAAGTTGTTGATGCCCCATCCCTGGAAGTGTTTAAGGCCAGGCTGGATGGGGCTTGGAGCAACCTGTTCTGGTGGGAGGTGTCCCTGCCCATGGCAGGGGGGTTGGAACTCAAGGATCTTTAAGGTCCCTTCCAACTCCAAGCATTCCATGATTCTATTAGTAGCATATGAATAATTAATATCAGCATTTTTGTTTAAGTCTGTTAATAACTTTTGATAACATCTACCTAATTATGTAACTTTTACTTCTTGCATTACTTATGAATATTCATGACTTGCACAAAAGCTTTTGCAATTATTTCAAGAAAACCACTGATAATTAATGCCAAGTAAGACAAGATGTGCTATAATGGCTGGTGGTAGAGTACATGGTTATAAGATCTTACTTCCCCACAACCCAAACCTGTATTTATGTTTGGATGTCAATGAGATTACAGCCGATGAGATTTCATCGGCTGCCTCAGGTGAATCCTCAAAGACAGTTACATCCCAGTTCACAAGAAAATTAACACAGCCATTGCAGAAGGAAAGGTAACCAACTAACAAGGAAACAAATGCATGTGTAGCATTAAGAAGTGCTGGAGAATGACACCACTACAATGGTTTACCCAGACTGAAGTCATATCAGGGTCTGATCTATTGCAAAATAGACTCACTTTACACTTCCACTACCATGAAGAACAGCTTGGGGTCAGTACTTCAAGGAGTATGCACGGTTTAACAGCTGTAGTTCAGTTTTAGGGCCTGGGCTATTTGATGTCTCTTTAAATTACTACCCCTCAGTCACATTTTCAGTGTGCATACAGCCCCAGGGCACTGCAAGACCAAGCCTGAAATGTCAACATTCAAACTGCAATCTTTTATATACGCCTGATTTTATTACACTAGAAATGCTACAAATACTGAGTACACACCTCTGGCTTCTGAGTAAAGCACACAAACCTAAATACAAACTGTAGTTTCATATCCTATGGTATGTCAAACTTTACAGCTTGAGGTAAATGACATTATTTAAAACTCCTACAATAAAGACCACTGGAGAATGCTCTTGCAACCAACAGATTAAAATGAGCAAGAAGTGGTAGAAAACTCAGTGCAGAAATATCAGTGCCTGCACATTAAATTGGGACTAGTTCCAGCTCTGCAAACAATAGTGCTACTGGACTTACAAGAAACTGCTTTTCACTGAAAGCCACCGCAGCCAGCTGAGAAACTGGACCAGTCAGCATTGACTGCAGGACAAAGACACCGCTGTGGTGCCAGTACCTGGGAATACATTCCGGCAGGAATCTTGTCTCATGATTTTTTATTGGACTTGTTTTGGTTTAAATGTTTTGGTTTAAACTCATCCTGCAGTAAGTCATCTCCGAGGGTAAAACCTCCATTCTGAGCCTTCACAGTCTCTTTGTGCTGCACCTATAGGAAGGCTTAACTTGTGGATATTACAGGGAACAGACTATGGCTTCAAAAACTTTTCCAAACCAATAAGCTAAGTGCCAAAAGGTGTGCCACAAACACCAGTAACATGATGCCTGAATAGTTCAGGGCTCATTTAAAAGCAGACTTCGGGAACAAGGCTAACAAGAATCCAGGGTATCAGCAGCAGTACAATAAGATTAAAAGGGAATGTGGAAACTAGAAGTAAAGTCTCATCTAACACAGACACAGCACAGGGTTTAACCAAGGCATTTGGTTACTGAGCACAAAGGTTCCTCACAAAAGAGCTCCAAGGACTTGATTCCGTTTTCCTGTTTAAACATAATCCAGGGCCATCCAGCAGCCAAATAAAAACAGAGGAAGGCGGAAGACACATGCTCACACTCTCGCCTCTGGCAGCAGACGAAAACAGATTGCTTAAGATCGCTAATTGCTGCGTCTCCATTCTCTCCCTCCCCAAATTTAAAAGATTTCCTGCCTTTAGTTAAAAATATTAGCATAAGTAGTGCTCTGAAAAAAATGTATTATTTAGAGTTGGGGAATTAATCTCCCTTGGTTCTGTCAGTTCATGAGCTCAGTGTAAACTCTAAAAACTGTTGCTGTCTTTCAAGAAGCTGGTGAGATGTTACCAACTTCCTGGGAGTTTTATCTGGAATTTTAAAATTCTAAAGAGCTGGGAGAGGGTGCGGGGGGGCAGGAGAGCTGGTAAATTGAATCTGACCCACTGAGAAGCTAAAATAAACTTGTAATCTTGCCCTCACAGCTATCCCTTCTACTTAAACCATGTAAGATGTACAAATCAGATACACAGCTCTTAGTTCTATAGTTAGCTCCCCATAGTTGTGAGAGACGACTGTCTTTAAGATTCAATTATTTTATCTGTGTTAACAGCATCACTTATTGACGTGAGCCAATAATCAAGATTCCTGACTTCCAATACTCAGTTGATTCAGAATTGCTAGCTGAGTACAGCATTCAGGACAGCAAGATCATAAATTCAACTTATCACATATTATTTATGTTATTACAGATATATTTCTTCCACTGGTCTTATATTTTTGTCACTGTTTTAATTTCACTGTTTGAAAACATTTCTTTCAGTTTCTTTCCTTGTCTAGGGTAAGGCAGACACAGACATCTGCAGAAAAGGAAGCTGGACTACCTCATGGTTATGCGGTAGGTTTGCCATTTTCTTAAACACTTTTGGACAGTTTAATCCCCCTTAATTTATTGCAATTAATTTAAAACTTGATTATTTCCTAACCGCATACCCCAGGCTAGCCAAAATCTCTGCCCCACTGCCAGCTGAACCATCACTTCAGCACCCAGCCTCTAATCTAGCTCAGCCTGGCCATCATCACTACCCCAACCCTCCCTCCACCCCATCACTGCAACACTCACAGGTGCCCCAACTCCAACTTGCCCTGATCCTAGTGCTAGGTTTGCTCCTTGGATCAGGAACCCTGCTGTCACTGAGCTTCACATGAGGGACTGCAGCCTAGAGGAGGAGCAGCTGGGGTCACAGAGGTCCCTAGGATGTAGATACTGCTGCACATCAGGGGTCTGCCAACTTTATACTCTTGTTTAGAACAAAAACAAAGAGGTGAGGGATACACTTTATAAAAAAAGGTCTGTCTTCCACAGATAGCACCGTGGAACATGTTCACAGCTGTGCTGTCACAGGCAGAGAGAGGCTGGTTCAAAAAGCAAGTATAGAATATCAAATAATGAACAGAAGGTACAGAGGTCAGGTTATGCCCTAGAAAAAAGAAACCTCAAACAAAACTGTAGGAATTTTGTTCTGTGAACACCATGGGATAACTGCTTGAGGTAAAACTCGTGACTGCACTGAACCTGGATGTCTTGTCTTTTCCCCATCACGGCACTGTCACCAAAGCAATGTCCTCATGATATATTAAGTCTCATATGCCAGAAGAGCGACGTAATTTTTCCTCCACTCTGGCAAACATACAGACATTTAAAGATGCTTCTCTGATCTCTAAATCAACTTTGTGGTTTCTTACTACACTTTTAAGTACCAGTAGGGAAATAGTGGGAAGATGAAATTGCTATCTACTTTGCAGATAAATAAAACATTTCTTAAAAGAAGGTAATTTATTTTTCTCCAGCTGACTAGAATGTAAAGATTGAAGTAATTTTGATATAAAATGACCAGACAGTAAATGTGAAGATAATTGCTTCAAGACTGTTCACCTGAAGAAAAAAAAGAAAAAAAAAAGTAAATTATATCTTGTCTGAATGTAATGTACTTGAATTTTCTGTCCTTACGAAGACACACTGTCTGTGCTCATCACGATAAATGCAGCTTTTAAAAGACATAAATTTCCCAGTTTTACAGTAAACATCTTTTTTTTCATTTCAGTCTGAGTGAGTACTGAATGCTTCCTCACCAGTACGGGGAGGTTGTGCTCACCAGTCTTTCTCACACAGGCACAAAGCTACTTGTTTATCCTCACACCGACTGCTAACACCTGACATTTCTGCACAGGCAGAGCAGTGGGCTGCAGACCCGGCCAGTGACCCTCGGATGAATCCGTTTATGGACTACAAAAGTCACCATCTTTAGTAGGCAGGCAGCTGACCAATGTTCATTTTTAACTTCTATCTATTCCCTTCTTCAGCTGTTGTGTTACGATAAATAGAGTCACTCTCATACAAGGGATTTATTTTACTAGCGATGGACCTGACCTTCAGAGTCCAGATCCCAACATTTGGGGATGATAGACTTTGGGTCAAGCATTCTCCGTAAGCCATCTATCCTCACCACGATCAGACTGCAGATTCCTCATCCACTGTATCAGTTACAAATGGGTGTACAGAAGTATTTTTATAGCCCAAGCCACTCTCCATATATCACAGGAATTAAGGAGCAGCCCGCCTGGCAAACACAAGGCATAGTGGGGATAGCATGTAAGAATACCTGTACTGGATGCAATTTCAAGATGAGCCAGGACTCATGCGTCAGCTGAGGATGGAAAAAGTCACAGCAAATAACTTGCAGGCCTGAAAACTGTCCTCCTCTTAGCCTCTCTATGCAAGTTCACAGAAAAAAATAGCTTAATTTAATTGTTTGTTTGGCTCCTTAGATTACCTTGGGATACCAGAAATGACACAGTGAGCGGTCATAACAGTGGCAGAAGCGACCTTATAAAAAGCAACCTTTTCCCCACGTGAATCTCATTGCCAAGTTATTACTCAGTATCTTAACAGCAAGACAGAGGACAAGGCAGCAATACAGAGAAGCCATCTCTCCCTTTCATATTTCTGGAAAAGAGCAAAAGGGAGGAGAAACCAACCCAGAGCTGGTGTTATTATAACAAGGTATTATAACAAGGTATTATAACAAGATGGGAAAATTAGTGTGAAACACCTCTGGGCTCCAAAGAGCTTTCTGCCCTCTCACCTGGCTGTAGGAACCCTCCCACCAGTGGCCAACTCAGTGAGAAATTCCCCTTTGCTGCTGGCTTGCAAGTATGCCATCAAGGTGAAGATGGTCCTAGAGAAAGCAAGCCAAGCTCAAGCCCAGCCATTCCAGTCATTTTCCTCCAGTTCATTTCCCCTCAAAGGAAAGGGGGGAAATCAAGATTTTAATCTTTAACTAGATCTTTGGAACAAGTGTACTCTTTACTTCCTCTCCAGTGGCAAAAATCCTACCGTGTAAGAAGGACTTCAGAAACCAACAAACCAGCAACAACAACAACAAAGTATTTCCCTTTCCTTCCTCTCCCACTCCTTCAGAAATTAAGATATTGTAAGCCCTGGAACAGGGTCTACATTTTTCCCCTGTGAGCTTTAAAATATGAATTTAAAACACAAAAATGTAAAAATGAAAAAACCCAATCAACCAAACCCCACATCATGAGAAGAGACTTATTCTTAAAACATGCACTAGGTTTGTAAACAGCAGTAAGTACTCAGCACTTCAGTGATTTGTGGTAAATCTTCAGAGCACTCAAGACATTTTGAAAAGCAATTTTCTCAGACATCCACTAGAGCTTTAGTATCAGTCCCTTTACAGGTATCCAAAAATCTAAAAGCAAGAGCCTTGCCCAGTGCTAGATGGAAGAGTGCCTGACTTAGATGTTCCTTGTCCCATGAGAAGCAAAAAAATTCCTCACATCTCTGTTTGTGAGCATCCACTTCAAATGAAATCACAGCATTATTTTGTGTCATCTACTTTATTAACCACAGAGCATGCAATACAGTAATCGCTTCATGACAGGACTACTCCTATCCCTATTCAAAATTTAAAAAAACAAACCAACAACGACAACAAAACCCCAATGTTGCTATGGTTATCAACAGGAAATTACACAGATTTTTATCAACCTTTATGATAAGCCTGTTACATGTATGTGGAATAATTTACTCCCCAACCTTTGGGAAGCACAGCCTATTACTCCTGTGTAATATTTTACACAGTATAGTAGTACAGAGGTAGTAATGTCAGATCAGCATTTCAGTTTCAGAGTTTCTTTACATTTTCTGCAGTACCATACAGACTCTATTTTGCGCACACAAGTTCCAGCTTCTTTAAGCCTGTGATCCCAAAGAGCCCAAGTGCACCCTTTCCAACTTTGCAGGAGCTGGTTTTCATTTACTTTCTCAGGAATTGCCATATTCAGACAAACACCTACTGACACTTATTCAGAATAGGCAAAAAAACATTCCAACATTCTGTACAAAGAAAGCTGCACATCCCAATTTGTCTCTTCTCTGTCATCTGTTCCATTGGAAAAAAAAACACCAACAGTTTTGGTAAGTCACGGTACTGATACCAGATTCAGAGTGAAACTATTATTTGAAATTTCCTAAACCTCCAAAAGAAGTGTTTTGCCAGTAATTATATATGCACATCCAAGAGTATTTCACAACCCACTGACTTACTACAGAATCTGTACTGGAGAGAAAATACGAAGAAGAACACTATTTAAGACTGCCCATAAAAGTAGAAAGGATAGTGAATTTCTGTGTTACACACCGCATCTCTCCCAAAAAGCATTATTTCTTAGAATAAATGTAGCCATCTCCCAGCAAACAGCTTGCTGCCATTCCCAATGTCATCCTCTTATTCTGGCACAGACACAGTACCAAAGGCAAATAAACAAATTTGTTGAGACAAGCACATTCCCTACAGCAAGAGAGAAATCTTCTAAATGGCCTTTTTAAGGCATTTATAAATAAAATAAGTATTTGTAAGAGTGAACATTACTTCCACAAACAAACAGTTTAGTGGGTTGAATGTTTTTGTTGACATACACCAGTGTAAGCACGAGGTTTCTGTTGAGAAAACAAAACTTGGATCAACAAGCTAACTTTTGTTTAGCAAGACTTTCAAAGGGAAGGAAAGATGGGGAAAAGAGGCCCCAGTGGCCACCAATTACTCCCAGTTCTTGGCTCCAATTAGATCTCAATTTCCAGAAAACCTGAGTAGGCTGAAAATACAAACCAGGAACTTAAACCACATTCAGGTGAAATATTCAGCTGCACAAGATGCTCAGTGATAATTCAGTTCTCTGTAGCTGCCTGGGATGTCCTGTGGTTGCCACTGTGACAGCACCTTAGAAATCACAATAGGTGCAAAAGTGAAAGGCACAAAATCAAAAACCCAAATAAAAAAACCCACAATTCAAACGAGCCTGTGACTATTTGGACACATTTAGACTCTTGCTTATAAAGACTGTATAAAACTGGAAGACAAACTGGATAGGTACAATGCTGTATTATGGTAATTTGGAAGTAAGAAGAATAACAATTATAAAATCTAACAGTCAGGAAAAAAGTTCAGGCAAGTCTGAGGAACTGGGTAGTCAACAACTTACCAGCTGAAAGCACTAAAAAAAAATTTAAATTCCCAAAATAAACCCCTCTCTACTGCTTTCTGCAGATAAACAAAACAAATTACTCTTCTGCTGGCTGTAATTTGCAGCTAGGAAGAAAATTCTCCTCAGCAACAAGCGTGTGTGATATCCTGATCAAGGAAGAAAACAAATCCGTAATGTTTTTCACAGAAGCTTTTGCAATTTGATCTTGCCAGCTTGCACACAATCTTTCTCCTCGCCAGTGTATCCAGAGACAAAATTGTAAGACAACTTTGCACGCAAAGAACCCAAAAGTGGAATGCATTCTGAATGACGTTAAATAAACTTACATCCCAAAAAAATGAAAGTTTTCCCATTTCAGTTACCTCATTCATACTTGCTCCAAACAGATTTCCCTTTTGCAACAGCAAATATCACTACTATTCCAGTATCCTCATACAGGACAGAAATAGTTGTAGCTGGAACAGGACTGTGGAACTGCAATAAAACCTGGTTTTAAGTGAAGCATAACCCAGGCTTCATTTTCCCCAGTTGCTACCCATCCCCAGTGATGTGGGCACGCTGGTACAGATCTCCATGCTGTGGATTACACTGGGAATACCACATATATGAGTGGCCATAAAAAGCAACACAATTTGAGATCAGATTCAGCACTATGAAGAAACACCTAAAAACCCCAAAATATTAAATCCAGCCTGTTCAATTTTTCCTGGCTTAGAAGGTTCAGNAAAAAAAAAAAAAAAGATCCCAGCAATTTTAAGCTTTGATTCTGTGTTAACACATCTGTTCTGCACTGCAATACGGCGAGGGGAGCTTTTGCTCCCAGAGAGCAGTGCAAACAGGGCATTTCTCTCAGTAAGAGCTGCAGGAGGACTTAAAATGTGCTAGTGAAGAAGAATCGAAAGAGCTGGCAACCTTCAGGTTTCACCACATGCAAAATAACTGCAGCATTACAAATCCGGGACGCCAGAAAAAGGATGTGCACCCTTTTCCCTTTTGGGGAACACAATTATGTGTAGTAAGCAAGCCCGCCCAAAGAACACAATATAACATGGTTCACTTAGTTTGAAAAAGTGTCTGCCAAAGCATTAGGCACTTTACAAAAAAAAAAAAAAAAAACAACCAACAAAAACAAACCGAAAAACCCTCACATAACAAAACTCTCAGCTTTACAAAACTAAGAGGAATTTGTAGAAGCATTACCCCAAAGGCAAAACTGCTAATCGCAGCCATCCAGAAGAGCTGTGGATTTTGTCTAAAAGCTAGCTGAGAAGCTAGCACTTATGAATACAGCTCTTCAGGACAGCATTCCCTGCTTTTACAGAAAACTCACAGCAAATTACCCGTTACAATAATGGTTCCTTTCTCTCCACAGCACTGTATTTATTAGTTGAAAACAGCACACAAATACACTGCATGCTTACACACCTGCACATCAACACTGGGCCTGAATAATCTCACAGTATGAGATGACAGAGAAAATGTATTACAACCCTGAGTGGCAACTGAAGCATCACCTCCAGCTTTACAAATGGAAACCTACACTCAATGCCCCCAAAAGGTATTTGGGCAAACCCACTCCCATCACCAAACACAGCAAGAAACAAGGCAGAGAACTTGGACCGTGATGGCATCAGACCACAGCAAGTGCAAAGGCAACCAGCGACAGAGCCCTGCTTTTCCTCATCCCTGCACTCCAACCTTTCCTTCCAGAGCTAGAGGTAGAATATTTCTGCACCTGTGACAAGCAGAACTAGCAACACGCAAGAGCAATCATAACAAAACAAAAAAAAAAGCCAAAATCAACAAATACTGGACAAGATGTATGGAATCTGATGCTCTGCGTTAAACAATTCCAATTCCAATAAAAACTGGAATGGTGGTTTTTTTTTGTTTTCACTAGCTTGAAATTACAGCAACAGGATGCTCATTTAATGTTTAAAAGAACAAGCATTTTTTAACTGCCTGAACTGTTCTGCAGAAGCATAGTCAAAAAACTGAAAGGTACCAAAAAACAAAAACAGGAAGGGGGAAAAAAATCATTAAACATGCTTCATTACCTACCATGTCAGCACCTCTGTAGAAAAACTAGAACTATGGACTGTATACCAAATCATTTTATATTAACTTACTCAAAGCATTTCCATTGTAGAAAATCTTGCATTAAACATTTTTCTAAATTAGAATTTTCTGCAATGTTACGACATCCTTCTCCTTAATCTATTCAGCGCAAGAACTTAATTGCCGAGACATCTCACTGTCACATTCCATCCCACGAAGTAACGAGGACAATCATTTTTCTGCTCCTTCTTATAATGGAAGCACTGCCAAAGCAAGAGCTTCTCCTCCTCCTCCTCCTCTCCTTTGTGGTGTCTCTTCTTGAAGCTTTATCAGCTTTTAGTCTCATTTTAGAGCCTTAGAAAATCAGGAAGCTTGTCTGCAAAGCAGTACTCTGGAGAAGTTCACAGTGACAAACTGAATATGTAGTAGCAGCGAGTGCCGAATGACAGTGTAAATGCTCTCAGCGAGGTGCAAGATGTTTTTAGCACACTGCACTTGAACCTTTGAAGATTAAGGAGGGTAAGTCAATATGGAGCTTAAACTCCCTTCTTAAACGTCCTCGTACACACGCGTGGCAAAGCAAAGAAGGGCCGTTCACATTAACAGAAATGGAGCACGTTTCTAACATGGAATTTTGAACGTTTTGTGCAAAAACTCTTGGCGAAAGTACAAGATTTCATTCTGCACAACTCCTCAACTTTGACTGCCACGGCCGGCTGCGGCAGCCCAGACGTGGCAGAGCACAGAGCCTCTTCCTTCTGCAGATGTCACCGCATGTCCCAGCTACTTCCTCACCACAGATGGGTCCCGGATGCAGCCATGGGGCTTTCCCATGTTCCATCTCAGCGAAGACTGCCAGCACATGCTGCATCTCTATTGTTAATAACAATAAACAAGGATTAAACAGTCTCCTCTCCCGGCAGGCCGCCGCACGGGACACTATGACTCTGTTACCCTATGTCCTGGCAGATCTTAGATATTAAGAAGAAGTTCTTTACTGTGAGGGTGGTGAGGCACTGGAACAGGTGGCCCAGAGAAGCTGTGGCTGCCCCATCCCTGGAGGGGTTCAAGGCCAGGCTGGACGGGGCTTGGAGCAACCTGCTCTGGTGGGAGGTGTCCCTGCCCATGGCAGGGGGGTTGGAACTGGATGATCTTGAAGGTCCCTTCCAACTCTAACCATTCTATGATCTTTATTTTCAAAGTTGCAGTTCCTTCTTGTTTTCCTTTGTCTCGCCGGGTCTGTGAGACTTCTTAAAGCCAGAGAGGCTCAGCCTCACAAGCACTTTGTCACTCCCATACACGCAGGCCAGCTCCACCACAGCACTTGGAAGAACTTTTGCCCTCGCTCCCGAACCGGGCCGCCCCGCTT
>VXBW01002116.1:70022-109477 GCA_013400375.1 Thinocorus orbignyianus | reverse complement strand
GGCTGCCCCCAAACCGCCCCCGCGGCTCCTCCCAACGGCCGCCCCGCCAACGGCCGCCCCGCCTGAGGTACCGCCACCCCGGCGCGGGGGGAACGGGACACCCCTCTCCCGCCGCCTCCACAGACCCCGGCCGACGAGGTAGCGACGGGTCCCCGCAGCCCCTCAACTTCCCCCCGAGCCCCGCCGCCGCCAACCTCCCCCGCTCCCCGCCTCACCTGAGGCGGCGAGGGCAGCGGGCAGCCATCCCGCCTGCCCCGCAGCGCCCGGCACAGCAGCACTGCCGGTCTCAGCCCCGCCAGCATCCTCCCCGTCCTTCTCCTCCGACGCCGCCGGCGGCGGGGACCGGGCCGCCTCCGGGCTGGGCTGCCACGCCGTGTGTGGGCGAGCCCGCTGGGAGGGCGTCTCCTCCGGGGCCGGGGTGGTGGTTCCGAGTGTTTTTCCTCTTTCTCTTTCCCTCCAGCCGCCGCGGAGGGGATGGGATGGGTTGGGGAGTGTCTGCCCGGGTGTCCGTCTGTCTGTCCGTCCGTCCGGTGCAGAGAGCTACGGGCCAGGGGGCGGCATCGGTGGTAACACCTTCCTTCTTCCTTGCAAAGGGGTTTCCATAACTGTATTTACAAGTGAGATCAAAGGAATCGCCAGGTTCTGTCACGTAGCTGAGTACTGGAATATTCACTTTCCCAAGCGTCTGCTGCTTCTGAGGGATGGGGCTGGTGGTATTCACCACTTTGCAGTGGAATAAACATATTCTGGAGCCACACAAATGGACAGCAAAGCACAGAAGGGAAAACACTCCTGGAGTTTGTTATTTTACAAGAAAGTTCCCGGTAACAGCAATCAGCAAGGCTTAACTTTTCTACTCAGTCATTTCTTTGGTATCACCTTATCCCACAGACAGGGGGTAACAGTTTTAAATTGGAAGAGGGGAGATTTAGATTAGATATTAGGAAGAAATTCTTTACTGTGAGGGTGGTGAGGCACTAGAAGAGGTTGCCCAGGGAAGCTGTGGATGCCCCATCCCTGGAGGGGTTCAAGGATGGGGCTTGGAGCAACCTGGTCTGGTTGGAGGTGTCCCTGCCCATGGCAGGGAGGTTGGAACTCGATGATCTTTAAGGTCCCTTCCAACTCTAACCATTCTAGGATTCTAATCTCCCTGCTCACAAACGTGGGGCTTCACGTTCAGCACATCAGAGCCCTGGCATTATATCAGGAAAACATACAGGAAAGCGTTGCATTCCTCTGGTTTCCCTGCCCCTTTGCAGTATTCTTCCAAAGCAACACTGCACAAAACAAAACAAACTTTACCCCATGATGACTGAAGCATTTTAGAAACTGGGCTGTTGCAGATCTGAAAGACACTTGCTATGATGGAAAAATGCTACAACTGATTGCACACTTGATGGATCCGGGGGACTCAAAAAGACCCCACTTGTGACCATCTTCTGAGCTCTGGAAGGGAAACGTTACGCAGCTGCGATCATTCCCAATTCAGGTCCTGCAATCTATTAAAGAGTCCCAGGGAATGGCAGGAAAGGTTGTGCTGCTCACAAGCACTGACTCCCGAAGGCATTAACATGTGATATGACCCCTGTATCACAGGGATTGCCTGACTGGGAACCGAGACTCTTGTATTTTTTTCTACAGGCCAGGGGAAACACGGGAACATTTTACTAGCTGGGTCTTGTGTCAGTGCCAATTTTAAAGTAATGGCTTTGACTCTTTGAAAAACGTACCCTACCTTACCTTTCACACTTTTCAAACTGCATTATGAGTCAACTCCCTCTTTGTTTGCTAAGCAACATGTTTTGTGTCTTACAGTTTCCACTCTTAAGTACTCACTGTTCACTGTAACTTCATTTCTTTTTTTTCAAATCATACCTCAACACACTGGAGTGCTAAAGCAAAGTCTGGAGCTGAAGGCTGTTCAAGGGGGAGAGCTTTTAGAATTATTAGTTCCCAAACTTTTGCCTTTTTTGTTTCCCCTGTGCTTACGATGTAGTTGGTAACAAGGAGCTGAAACTAGTTTGGAATGAGCTTTCTTCTTCTGTGCCAAGCAAACTGATCTCTTCCCTTCTGGTTTCTGTGTGCTTTGCCAATAGGAAATGGCACCTGAAGGAGAGTGATTTATGCATGTGCAGCATCAGGGTTCTTGTCTTCGTATGATCCATAAGTGACTGGCCTCAATTCTAGAAAGAAAATAGTTAGGAAAAAATAACTGGATTTAATTTCAAGTCATATTCTCAGAGATATTTTTTAGAACGGAAACTATTTACTAAAATAAAACCAGATGGAGTTCTAGGGAAGCATGAAACTAAGGGAGAATACGAGGAATCCTGGCTGCAATGAGTGGCAAAGGATCTGTCTCAAACCTCAGAGTATTCATTTCATATATTTGCCAAGGTAAAAAAAAGAAACCCAAACACCAAACAAACATACAACTCCACCACCACAATCTTTAAGATAGAACAGAAAGACACACATGACCTTCTGAATTAATATTTTTTTCCTCCTAGACAAAATATCAAGCTCTCGAAGAGCACCCTAGCTCCAGACAAGTCTCACCACTGGAATGTCAAGGGCACAAAGCTACAAGAAGAGAGATCTCTACCTTCGCCACAGAGAGGAACATGATGGAAGGTGCCATGCATCATGTTTCAAATACGTTCAGAAGGGGAAGGCACACAGACTAATTACAGGGCACCCATCTTCACTGGACAGCTATAGGAATCCAGGGGAAGCCAGAGCCCTTTTCCTCATCCTCTGTCTTAACTTCCTTCATCACAGTTCTTTTAATGCTACCTTGTTTGTTCACAGGTGCCCTTCCTGAGCTGGAGGGTAAAGGACAGAGAGCAGGAAAAACTTGATGACAAAACTCAAAGTCCTCATCTGTCCAACAATACCAAACCCGTGACAGACAGCTTGGTGCTCCCTCCCTAGGGCGGTTCCATGCCATCCTCCTTTAGTAAGCAGGATTTCCTCCTCCCACTTCCAGCATCCCCAGGAACAAAACTTTCCAATGTATCTTACTTAAAAAGAAAACCTCTAGCTGTTGGTTTTCAACTACTGCATAGTACAGTTTGAAACAGAAAATGGAATAGAATTACATGATACCACCTTCCAAAAACCATGTCTCTACCGAGAGATTTATCTCACCTCTGGTCATGAAAAGCTGCTGCAAAATCTCTCCTTTTCAGCTGCAAATAGGAGCTAAAATCTGGAGCCTTGCCTGCAGAATTCCAGATCAGGCCATTACGAGTCATAACGAAAGAGTCTGAATTTTCCCAAAAATCACAAGAATGAAACCCAAACTCCTGTCTTTTCCTAAGGAGGGGAGCACACAAAGTTCTTTTGCTCCTTCTGGTCACGGCAACAGCACTGCAGCCAAAAGACAAACTTTTTTCACCAGGGAAAACTACATTCCCTTCCAGCACACAGAAAGCAAAAAATCTCTTCAAAGTATAGAAGAGGAGCTAATTGCAAAACATCAGCTCTGCTGATATACTAATCCTCCTGGCTCTAGTAAAGGAAAAGTGACTTGCACAGAACATAAGACAAAAGTTCTGTATTTTCTATAGGGCAGTGGATCATGCCTGTAAGATTTCCTCAAGAAACTGCTAGAAAGTGTGGTGCCACATGGGAAAAGACTTGGACTCCAAGTACAGAGATAAACTCTTACTCAAGGAACGAGAAGTACTTAGATGAGGTGAAGGATCGTAAATTATACTCTTATTAGAAGTTGCCAGGCTGTCTAAATTGCGCTGGAGCATTAGCAGTAAAGCAGAGACTTGAGTTGTGATTACAGGGAAGTTGCATCATCCCCAGTCAGCATTTTTTCCTCTCTTCTGAGACTTTTTACTGTCTCATTGTTTGCTTAGGCTTTCTTAGGTGCTTTCTCTTGCTTATAAGTTCATCTTTCACGCATAAATTATTGCATTTAGGGACACACAGGATCATCTGACAGGCACAAAAGTCATCCCCCCCCCCCCCCCCCCAAAAAAAAAAATAAAAATCACAGCTAAACAGT
Source organism: Thinocorus orbignyianus (assembly GCA_013400375.1). Lineage (NCBI taxonomy): Eukaryota > Metazoa > Chordata > Aves > Ciconiiformes > Thinocoridae > Thinocorus > Thinocorus orbignyianus. The sequence continues at coordinate 105,456 of VXBW01002116.1, read as the reverse complement.
AAGCTATTGCTCAGATAGGCACTGCACACACAAACATGCACAGAATATGGTTCAGAGCCTATCTCCCAAAAAAGTTCAGGGTAAGAAAGAACTGGCCCAAGAGTGAAAGGCTGCAGCTTGGCGTTCAGATTGACCCCAGTGTGATAACACAGGCCAGCTCACTGGAGGAATTCACATAGCACCTATGGCAAAGACCACTGTTTGAGTACAATCATTAATATTAAAGTCACATTCTAGATATGGAATCAGAGTATCAGTTCTTAATTTTGTGTTTCCAGTACAAATCTAGCAGCCCATTCAGCCTTTGTGCAGCACGTACCAACACCAGCACATCTCTTCACCTTCCTTACAAGCCCAGGGAAGGACAGGGCCACATAGAGAAAAGTCCTGCTCATTTCTAGATCCCCATCACTAACATCTTTTCCAGGGGATAAAATGAAGATTGTTTTCTGCCCCTCAAGGTGCTGAGCATTCAAAACCCTGCAGGAACAGCCAGCTTAAAGAACAATAACAGCCTATTTCATGTGATGTGAAAGCCAGAGGCATCCTTTGAATCTTTGTTGAGAGTTTATTTGGCTGCCCATTTGTGAATACCCGTGTCTCAGGACAAGCAGTCGCACAACTGCTGCTGCTGACATGAGGGAGGCAGTGGGAGCACGTGGGGACAGGGCAGAGATTGCCCTTTTGGCAACACTACCGAGGGAGATCAGCCTGAGCTGCCACTGCAGGCACAGCTCCAAGGAGAAATACACAACCAAAAATATGGGTGGAGATCTCCCCCTTAGGGTTTCCCAGTTCTGGAGCCGTTCCACATCCAGCCCCTGCTCCGGGCAAGACGATCTGTCAGCAGAGAGCAGTAGCACAAGGGATAAGTTCAGCTGTTCCCTTTTCCCTGGATGCACCACCTGCACCAGGCAGAGCTTCAACACCTTTCAGACTGGCTCCTTTTGCCCCAGCCTGCCACGGAGTCAAGTCTTTAGCCTGGAACCTGCAGCATTAAGAAGAGTTTAGAAATTTACCTAAGTGTTTTTCCTCACTCAGGCAGTCATAGAATCATAGAATGGTCAGAGTTGGAAGGGACCTTAAAGATCATCAAGTTCCAACCCCCCTGCCATGGGCAGGGACACCTCCCACCAGAGCAGGTTGCCCCAAGCCCCATCCAGCCTGGCCTTGAGCACTTCCAGGGATGTGGCAGCCACAGCTTCTCTGGGCAACCTGTTCCAGTGCCTCACTACCCTCGCAGGAAAGAACTTCTTCCTCATGTCTAATCTAAATCTCCCCTCTTCTAATTTAAAACCATTACCCCTTGTCCTATCACTACACTTCCTGACAAAGAGTCCCTCCCCAGCTCTCCTGGAGCTCCTGGAAGGCTGCTAGAAGGTCTCCCCGGAGCCTTCTCTTCTCCAGGCTGAACAGCCCCAGCTCCCTCAGCCTGTCCTCACAGCAGAGGTGCTCCATCCCTCTGATCATCTTGGTGGCCCTCCACTGGACCTGTTCCAACAGTTCCATGTCCTTTCTGTGTTGAGGACTCCAGAACTGGACACAGGACTCCAGGTGGGGTCTCACAAGCGCAGAGCAGAGGTGAAGAATCCCCTTCTTGTGACCTGCTGCAGTCTTGGAGACCTACACTAGACCTCTGTATGATTCATGGCTTAAAATGTGAGAAAATGTAAATTTAATGTCATCAGTGTGGGACAGGAAGCAACGGCTGCTCAAAACACCACGATCCCCTTCATCAGGGTCCTCCGTGAAACCTCTGTGTAAGTTCTCAGTGCTGGGAACCTGGGGGTCCCGACAGCTCTGCACAGCTCCACACACTGAAGAGACCCCGCAATCAAGGTGACAGAGTGGAACTGAAATAAAGAAATACTTTCCATTCCCAAACCTGCAAACAGCAATATTAAATGACTTCTCAAAACAAGCACAAACATCGGTTACAGCAGAGGAAGCCATGCACATGGAGATAACACAGGTTCTTTTTGTTTTGGTTGTCGTTTTACATCAGTCATTACAAACGAACACCAGAGCCGAGCACTAACTCATAACTCACTGAGTCACAACAGTATTTGTTCCAAAAATTGACTTCCTGCTTTATGCAAATATTCCAGGACCTGAGCATCCACTCCAGCCCCACTCACGTCCCAGGAAAATACACTGGGGTTTTGTGGTTATGTTCTCTGTTTGGGTAATGGTCCTTCCTCCCTTTGGGATGATACCGTGTCTCCCTGCTACTGTTTTAGGCTAAGGAAGAAAACCTGTCAGGAGCATGACAAGGTGTGTCAAATCCCGGCTGCTAAGCCATTTTACATGGAATTCACGTAAAATCCACAAGTTAAAGCTGAAGGACATTCCTAGAGGTCCTAACTCTTGCTTAAGTAAGCCCCACAGTTCTGCCTACACCTTTTCTCCAACATGCACAGTTTCTGCAGGATTTTGGTTACTTCTCATTATTTTTTAAGCCAAATCCTGAATTCCAAAGTAAAGGAGCTAAAAGATTCTTCCTGGTACCTTAGGAAACTGCCATTGAAGATAGTTCACAGGTTTGGGTTTTGTTTGATTGATTATTTTTTTTTAAGTTCTTTAAGGAAGCTGTTGAACAGAACTTTCTTTTTTGTAGCACACGCTTATTTAAAGAAGCAGGTATTCCTGTTAACATACCTCACTGTATTGTTAACAAGAAATTAGGATGAAAAAGAGTAGAGAAGGGAGAAGGCTGGTGGCTGATACCCACCTTTATGTAAATCAGCTCAAGCAACACCATTTGCATGTTTTGCATAGTAGCAGGCACCCGATCTCAAGCAAGAGTCTCCGCAGGTGATATGAGAAGACAGATTAACATCATCAAAAATTTAAACGTGCTGAGAAACCCAAGGCCTTAGAAAGCAATTTAAGGGGAGGAAGCGATAAGCGAGTATCTAAGAAACAACAGTTTGGTATTTCCTATCATCCCCAGCACAGGAAGCTCCAGAGCATTAGCATTCAGTAACTTTCAGATATAATAATAGAAAATTTTTCTTTGCAGGTCGTTAAGTTGCCAAACTTTTCATCTGGAGAAATTATACAGTCTAAGATTCACAGTACCCAGTTATTCTGATTAGCAAAAAGACAGCCTGGGGTAGGACACACTGGGAACTTCTCACATTTCACCCCAGACCATTGGATACCAGCCACTCCAAGAGGAGACAGGACGCCGGGGCAGGTGGAAGGAAACAGCCGCTCCATGATCCAGCTGCGGTTTGACAATGACAGAGCCCTCAGTGCCGCTTCTCTCAGTGCCGTTCCTCCTGCAGAGCCAATCCCTCTGCTAGAGTTGCCACAGTCCTGGTTGCAGAGGCCTTCTCCACTCTTTTTTGTTTTGTTTTGTTTTTCCCCAGGAAATTAAACACGTTTGGAAGGCTGAAAGATGTCACGTTTGCTCTCCAAGAATAGATAATGCTTTTGCGTGAACAAAGTATTTATGGTAATTAGTAATAAGAGTTTGGGTGGGGGGAGAAGGGAGAGCTTGGAAACCCAAATGGCTTTTTATTTTGAAAAAAATAATAAAAGGCACTTAGAAATACACAAGAAATTGTAAACTCCAGCCTTTCAGAGAAGATATCCAGTGTACATACCACTGCTTCCAATCCTGCTTAGACTCCTGGCTTTCCCTTTGCTCTACTTCAGATAACAGAAGCCGTGTATTTAGCTGCCCAAGAGACAAAGCAAAGCAGAAAGAATTCCTTAGCTGCAGACAGCTGCTACACTTTTTATTTTTCTCTTTGCTTCAGCACGAGGTCATCAGGCAATCTGTAGTCACATTTTCTATTCAGAAAAGCTGGGATTTACAGCCTGTAGAACTTTGTTGAAAGCATCGCATCTACAGAAGTTATAACAAAATACAGTATTTTCCTAAATGATGTTTTAAAATTGAAATCAAATATTTTGTTAATTTTTTTTTAAAACATCTTTTCAAGTAATTTAAAGGAATAACATTTCCCACGGCCAGCCAGTAACAAAGATGGTGAGTTATTACCAACTGCTCCTCATGCTTGAGGGCTCTTGTGCCAGCAAACACGCTTCACTCAGAAATCCCACAAAGCCTGTTTCACAAGCAGAGATTTTCTATTCACGTTGATAAACAGAAGAAAAATTATACCTCTTGCTAGCCAATCAGTGCTTCTTTCAACACTCCTGACCTTTTAAAACTTGACCTTTTCTTTTAACGTTAACATGATTAAGGGTGTAATTGGAGAGCTGCATTTGCTGATGCCTCCAGGATGGTCTTCTCTCAGCATCTGAAAAACCCAATACACCCACAGATGTAGCTCTAAGAAAATATAAAACAAAAAGCCATGAAGGTGAACAGGTGCAAGGATAACAAGATTAAAATCTCATCTCCTCTTCATTTTTATTTTTTTTAAATAGGTTCTGAAATAATTCCAGGAGTTCTGTCATCTCTGTTTATCTTCCGTAGAAGCGTGCAACTGCTAAAATCTTGTCCGTGACTGATACTCCAAATTAGGCAGCTCCATCACTTTTGCTAAGGACTTTCAGAGGAAAATAAGAATAAATTATGTGAAGTTTGATATTTATTTTTTACTTTTCCAAATTGTAAAGGAAAAGACATCAAAGGAACAGAAACTGAAGCAGCACCTGTAATGTGGTTATTTGAATTCTCATTGCTCTCATAATAATCTGTTTCACATGGGACTAATCCTGTGAGAATTCTCTTGCAAGACTCAAGTAGGATGCCTTTGGATTTTTCATGAAAAGACATCATCAGTAGCTTGCAAGGAAAAATATGTTCTCAAGAGATTTCAAATCCCTGTTACTTCATAGAATGGTTAGAAGTGGAAGGGACCTTAAAAATCATCCAGTTCCAACCCCCCTGCCATGGGCAGGGACACCTCCCACCAGAGCAGGTTGCTCCAAGCCCCATCCAGCCTGGCCTTGAACACTTCCAGGGGTGGGGCAGCCACAGCTTCTCTGGGCAACCCCCCCCAGTGCCTCCCCACCCTCACAGGAGAGAATTTCTTCCTAAAATCTAATCTAAGTCTCCCCTCTTTCAGTTTTAGACCGTTACCCTTTGCCCTATTATTGCACGCCCTTGTACAAAGTCCCTCTCCAGTTTCCTTGTATTTGCAGCAGCTGTAACCACACTTTGCAGACTCCTGCATTTGAATATAATGTAATATCAGTTTAAGTAAAGGCATGCAAGGCTGCCAGAAACGTGGGGTTTTTTTAAATTCTGGGAACTGACAGTTAAAGAGAGATACATCAATGTATCATTCCAGTCTGCCTATCCCACCTTTAAAATTCCCAACACAATTGTACCAAAAAAACCCCTGCTTTTTACCTGGGTCCAATGGCCATTACTGTTACATTCTTCTAGTTAGAACTTAACCTTTGTGATTCTTTAATAATTACATTCTATCTCATTTATGAAAAACTGAGAAGCAATAGTGTATGTAGACACCTCTCCAGCCTTTTCATAAATAAACTAATAGAAATTATTATGTAAAAACAAATTATATCTATTAAAGCCAAAGAACTGCTTTTAAACAAAAAGCCACTAAAGTAATTTTTGATGGAGTCAAAAGTAAAACTAAAGTAAATTTTGATGGAGTCTCAGACCTCTGACCTCGCCGTTAGTGAAAGTGGCTGCTAAGGTTTTGCAGGGTTATACAATGAGAACAGTGCCCAGGATACAGCCCTGAGACAAAATATGCTGTAAAACTCAAATCAAAATGAGATTTTTCCAGACTCTCATGCATGAGTTAGTACTTCTAACTAAGGAAATAAGTGACTGAGGTTGTAATTTTTCCTTCATAAAACCGTCCTATTAATTGAAAGTTTTACACAAAATTATTAAAGTGTATTTGGTCTGAAAAAAAAAAAAAGTAAGACACCACATTTAAAATTACCAAAGAGTTCTTGATTTTCAGGTTTACTAACAACTGACTCTGGTTTTTCAAAAAACAACAATAATGACAAAAACATCTTTTCAGCATCTGACAAAATCTCCCAAAAACCAAAGCCAAACAAAATCACCCACACCTGGTCATTTTTTCTCCACTGCTATGAAGGTCTACATCAAGATTAATGAATAGGCTTGTTTCTAATAAGCTTAAGAATTGAGCTTAGTGGTAATTCTCTGGGAGCTGCATCATGCATCTTACCACTTTCAGAGCCTCCTGGACTCTAATTTCTCCAATAGGAACTTCTATACGACTTAATTGGTAAAAGAGGTACAGGGTGGTGTGTTTTAGAGCTAAGACATGGAAAGGGACACCTCCTGCCAGTACTCAAAACACTGAGAATTTGAACTGGTCCCCCAAAGGCTTGCTTAGCTAGGGCTGGGAAACATTTTAGCCTCCAAATCTTAAATTTCTCATGAACTAGGCATGATTGATATTATCCAGTGTTGAAGGCATAGTCCCTATCATGGCTAGAGATCCTTTTTGGACAGACCCAAAAGCATGCCCCTTAGCTCTTCTCCAAAATACTGCTCAGTAGGCAGAATGCTTGTTGAGTTTCCCAGTGCATCCCTCGGTAGGGATTAATCCTTTGGTGGGTACCTTTTGGTACAGTGCTGTGATCCAAACCATTTTAAGTACAACTGTTCAAAACACTACATCCTGAAATGTTTAAAATTTGAGATACTTCTACAAGACTTCTTAAAATTTAAACTAAAGATCAGTCAGAACGGACAGGGACTCTCGATTCTCTGTGCCATGTAACAACTTTACTGAACAAATAGCTCTCAAGATGTACTTTTCATCATTTTTATATACAAAAACCATAGAAGAATAAAGCTTTAAGTAATGGTTTTACAGAATATGTTGCAATTAATCATGGCATAGTATATTCCCAGTTATTAGATACCAAGCTCACAAACCAAGAAGCATCTATCATGGGGCATTTAAAATTGTAACATGCTCTTCTCATCTCTGCAATTACAAATGATTTTCAAGACACCCCACTCTGCACCAGCACTGAGCTTTCACCCAAAGCAAATTCATCTACAGACAAGTACTGAAATCCTGCAGGTCTGATTGAGGGACAACATTGCCTCAGACATTTATTACATGATCAATTAATTTACTAAATGGAAAGCTTCTCTCGAGTAATCTTTGGGTAATTTAAACACATTTAGTTAAGGACGACACACAATTAATTGATAAAGTATCTTCTCCAAACAATGAGTTTGTGCTAACATGCAGAGTAACACCACTTGCAAAACGTAATTAGTGCAGCTTTTAAAGCATTTGCCATCCATATCTCATACTTTTTTTCTTGCCTATTTGATTCAGGGGGTATGGCAGTTAAAATGCAATGTTAGCATTTCCAAGGCTACTTTAAAAGAAACTGTAATCTTACTAATTATCATTTAAATTTTTTGTACTTAATTATTTCATTGTAGTCACATTTCATTAAACCAAACAAATAAACACAGTTCAGAACAGTAAGTATGAGTGACTGTACTTTTGTGAATTATTTCTAATAAGCCTCTAAGAAAACCAAACCAAAACCATCCCAACCTAAGAACCAAATGAGAAAAATCTAGGATAAGTCTATCCAAAAGCCCAAACCCCTGAGTTACCAAAACATTAGCAAGAACAAAGTTTCAGAAAGATGCAAGTGTGATTACATTTTGAATTTTGACATTTTCAAGCCTCTACTTTCACTGATGTAAGGCAGCTAATTTTTATACCCCAACCTTTTTTATTTTCCCCTCCTTTGGAGCACAGCAGAAATCAAATCATCAAGCATGAGCAAATGATTCCCCATGCTGACTCTAAACTGCAGACAACACAAGTTATGGAAACCTGGACCAAGACTACAGTAGTTTTTACAAAACATAAACCAAGGTTAACAGATATGCCTTCTCTAGGGTAATATATCAGAAGGGTTTTAGGTGCTATTTATCAACGGCTCATTTCAGATTACGCAGTGATTTCTCCTCCCTTCCAGAGATCTGTGAAATCAAATGGTAAACACCTTCTCTGTAAGAGTTTAGTTGCAAAAAGGTTATACTTGCATAAATATAAAAACCACATGATAAAGCAAAATATTTTAATTAGGAAGCCAATTATAAATAAATGCACCTAAAATTAACAGAAGAAGCAGCTATGTCCTTCCTACATGGGTACTTCTTTTAGCATGTTTTAATAGTCAACTTCATTGTCTAGCCTGGGACAAAACAATTCATCATCGAGCACTCAACAGTTCTGCACACTCAGCTAAGTCTTTTTTTTAGTTACATTTTTTACACTTTCTTTACAAATGTGATACTTATGTACATTATATATTTTATTTCTACAGTTGATGTACTTTGCTGAAACTCTACAACTTTCACAGGGAATTCGCTAAAGTCTTTAGTAAATAGGAATCATTCCTTTTAAAAAGAAATTCATATAAACAACCAACATACAGGACTGCCCTTTGATTAAGAATTTGGATCTGGAAGGGCTACTATAATAAATGTAAAAAAAAGGCTTGGTCTAATTGTGTGTTTTCTTAAGAAATAGCATCCCACACAGCTACGTAAATTCACCAGCTTGCACTAAACAGAGCACCACACTGCTGCGCAACTGGAAACCTGTAGAAACCAATTTGAAGTTTACTACTGGGACAGCTTCATCGCTCCTAGCACTTTGAGACTGAAGGAAATCTGCAAAATTCTTTTGGAAACATATACTTCTTTAGCTGTAAAGCTTCCAGGACAGCGCTGCTCACTGTATGTTGTGAAGAATATCCACTCCTGCAACTTCCCACACGCTTCTCTTGGACCATGTTTCTATCTGAAGTCAGGATTCTTCTTCTGTTTATTCCTTGGTCACTTACAAATCTGCTGTTGAATATTAAGTAAGAATTCATAATATGAGAAAGCTGCTTCTGTCCGATCCTCAATTAAATGTTGAAAAAAATCTGTTTTGGCAGGGTTCTCATCTCTGAAAGAAGAGGGGAAGGTATTTTAGTCCAAACATTGAGAAAAAACTCACTGTGAATTCAAGCAGAGCCATATGTTCTAATGAACTGCTTACTGTCCTTTCGAGTCTGAATACTACAACTGCAAATAATACAAAGTTTAGTAAAAATCCCTAAAGCTTGTACTACACTATCAAACAACAGTATCTTTTTACAAAGAATAAAATGGTAGAAAAGTGGGTGAAATAGCATTTAAATTATCTTGCAGAAAGACACAAAAGGAAACATAAAAATTATTTTGCTTTAGAAGCAGGCAAATATGCTGGTGGCAATGAGTTCTGAAAGGGTTAAATTAAATCCTGTTAAGATTAAATAACTGGGAAATTTACATCTCTGGTTGCATATAATCTCAATGCCCTTCCCAGTTACTGCAAGCTGCACCATTTCCTATGGTCTCTCAGCACTGGCAATACAAGCGGGAGCCACACCACCAACAGCTGAAAAGCTTCAGTCCTGTATTTCAATATTATTTGAGTAAGAACATCATCACATTCCTCAAAACGTGAGCTCCATCAGGCTCAGTGAACTGAGAACTCTAGAGAAGACAAATGTAAACTCAAGTGTAAACATTTTAGAGAATTTCAACTTCTTTAAGTAGGTCATGGCTTGAAAATGCTTCAGAACTTGCCTCATATCATAAATCAGCCATGGTCTTTATGGAGCTCAGTAACAAGTGCATACAATTATTAAAACATTTACCTATTATTAACCTTACTTAATTGATGTTTTTTTTAAACATGCAGGTATTGATATAATAAAAGTAATACCAGAAATTGACCCAGTTAAGCCCACTGAGCATGAGGTTATACACTACTTTAGTACATCCTTACCAATATAAAAACATGCAACTAATTCCAACCAATAAAACTATGAGTAACTGAATTTGCACCAGTTTCAAAGATGAGCTTTGCTGCGAAGGGGTTTCGGATAACAGCATGATAGCAACCAGAATGATTCAGTTATTCAGATATTCCCACTTTTCATCAGTGTCGGTTACAAACTGTAAATACAAGAGGCCAGCAATTACTCATTACCTTACAGAAATACTCACTTTATTACTTGAAGAACCGGACTTAAAGGTCTATTGTCTCTAAGCCAAGATATAAAAGATCGCGTCCGTTCTGAAGAAGGTGCATCCACTTCAGGAAGCTGCGTCTGGTTGAAGGAAATTGGAAGCAGTCAGCATCTTTTACTGTCAAAACTGCTTTAAAAATAGATCCTTACAGACGTAGCAGGATTCAAGCTGCAATTTGTATTAAGAAATTGCTAACCACGGATTACAGCAGCATTTTTTTTCCTTCAGGTTAAAATACAAACATTCAGTAATAACTGTTCTGAAGGAAGCAGTGCATCTTTCAAAAATGCCTTCTCAATGCAAAAGATTTTAGAAAGCAAGCTCATTTAAAAAGTCATCTTTTCAAAATGCTGCTTTCACAATTTTCTTGCCTATCTTCTCCTGTCAATCAAATCCCCACACGTTGTATCACTGAAAAGATGAACAAAACATGAAGTAAAAACTGAATTGTAAGCAAATTTCAGTGCAAAGATCATACTGAACTATTTGGTTTGGGAATGTGCTGGGAAAAAAGAAGAATTAAAAAAACCGTGAGACATTCACTGAGCTAAATATACCAACTCTTAGGCCAATATAACCTTTTAAGATAATTGTCGTGACATAAAAGAATTTATTATAGATTTAAAAGTAGTTGCATTGTTACCTTCATAATAAATGAATGCAAGACATAGCTTAAAAGCAAAGATAACTTTGATATTAACTTTTTTCCACTGGTTACATAACTTTTATTATAATGAAAATGAGAAAAACCCAAATCTATCATCCCTTTTTATCCAAGTCGTTCCTGAGAACTCTCTCAACCACCAGAGGTAAGGGAGTAAGGGAATCAAAGGGGACAGTTTTAATTTGCTAATACAAGCAAAACAGCAAACTCTGAAGCAGCAGTCCAATTTTACAGTAGTCTTAAAAGTTCATCACTATTAACCTGTTCTTATAATTACCACTTGTCACTTACTTTTCCCCTTCATACTATGCAAGTTTTATCAGCAGGACACATCTTCCTATGGTTTTCTACAATGGTACTATATGAATATAACTATTTAATTCTGAACTTTATTCTAGAGTGTCTTAAAAGTGTTTTACCCGCCACTTACTGACATTTTGGAATCACTACCCACAGAAGAGGGGTTGTCTTTTCAACCATAGAATGGTTAGAATTGGAAGGGACCTTCAAGATCATGGAGTTCCAACACCCCTGCCATGGGCAGGGACACCTCCCACCAGAGCAGGTTGCTCTAAGCCCCATCCAGCCTGGCCTTGAACACTTCCAGGTTTAATTGCCACTCTGTTTTATGCCTAAGACTAAAGGTACATCTCTGGCATTCCAATATGTAAAGAGTTTCTTTTCAACATTAACTCAAAGCTTGGAAGATGAGCAAACCTTCACTCTTACCTTTTACTGACAGGCCTATCACCTCATAGTATAGACCTGGTATCTTACACCAGGTTTGGAGAGCACAAGGCTGCTGAAAACCATGATATCAAAACAACTCTCATCTTAACAATTAACACATCTGAATACATAATTTTTGTATTCATTCTATGAAGTTCCATCCTATTCTTGTAAACCCACATGTATTTCCATAAAACAGTAGACAATTTTGGCATTCCACAGATGCCAAACTTTACATGTTTGCATTGAAAACATCTGACAACTTCTGTCTTCTGTGAAGTTGGCAAGAGGTTAGAAGGTACCCAATAAACTCCCCCTAATTCACTTATATAATTAAAAACTGAAATTGCAGGAAAAAAAGAGATAAAATATAGATTCAAAATGTAAGCCATATACAGGGCAGCTCATTAAAACACTTACCATTCTCTGTGGTACTGACGCATAGTTTGGGTACCCAAGAACATCTTTTATGAAGTTGTTATCACAGTTTTTTCCAATCCAAATGTAAAAAATCTGTTAAGAAGTCAGAATCAGTTGTAGTAAATAAAGGTCATGCACACGTTTCAGAGACAAGCGGTGACATAAATGGTCACGTAAATGACTCAGTTCAGAGCTCCAGCTGCAACTCATACATACATCTCTACATTCATTATTTGTATGTTTATTAATACATTGGTAGCATTTGGAATAAAATCATTATATGCCAAAAAAAAGTATAGCTAGAATGCAAATACTGAAAGAATGAGGACGCAGGGCATGTCTATATTGGAACAGTTAATGCACTAACTCCCCATGTTACCTACTCAAATGAAGAACCTAAAATTTTATGAGGTCACAACTTAATGTATCAGCTACTGCAGTGAGTTCCCAATCTAAAGTCATAAAGGCATCAATTATGAAACCACATTATAGTAATTATTTCAGACATCTGGAGACAGAAGCCAGTTTAACACTCACACTCAGCCCCCCAAGTCGTATGAGGTTTGAAGTACTTCCTAGACGGCCATTAGAGTATCACCTTATTCAAGTAGCATAATCCTTTATCCAATTAAACACACTTTAGTGCATTTCTACAAATACCTTAAGTTGTACCTACTGATTTTGGTAACTTCCCACAACTGTCTCAGTCTTGCAACTCATACAAACCACAAATCATAAAATCACTTATATTTGTGTGTAACTGAGAAGGTTCATGCATCAGTGAGAAATGCTTTGTCAGAGACTGTAATACATACAATTTAATAACCATTAAGAGAAGTTTTGGAAAATGGAAATGCATTGTTTACAGAAAAAAAAACCCCAAACAATTTGACGTGAACTCTTGGTATATTCTGATCAGTCAAGCATGGAAAAAATTAACCTCTTGAAGCCTTAATATGCTGAAGATACTCCTCTGATCGAAATATGAAAGTCTTTCACTGGAACACAGATTACTGCCAGGTTCCCTGGAATGCTGATTCACTGCACTGTTATTGTTGAGAACTGACTGCTTTTAATAATTCTGCAGTTTGTTGGTTTGGTTTTTTGTTTTGTTTTGGGTTTGTTTGTTTGCTTTTTAAAAAAATGTATGTGTGAAACTGGTAACTTACTGAACCACAATCCATAAGAAAAGCTCCTTCTCGGGTCAACTTCTCTGCAGACAACTTCTGAAGAGGCGGTTGAGGAACAACTCTGTCGTTTACATGTATGGTGCTCTGTAACAAAAAACAACCCTCAATAGCAGCAGAATATAAGTAAATCCTATTTTGTATCTTAACCAGGTAAAACAAAACAGGAAAAAACACTACTGATCTCTAGCAAATTTTTGAGGATTCTCATGTAACAAAATACCATGTTTAAGCTTAAGATGATTACATACAAACAACTCTGGAATGTTATTAACCTAAAAGTTACCTTATTATGTAAAAAAGAGTAATGCAAGCTCATTTAGGTTGTGCATGTAACTTTTCTTATGCTGTAGATGCAAGGATTTCAAAAGAATTCTAGTGTTTAAACTAGACAAACAATCTCCATGGATTTTTTTTTTTAGTGCATTCAGTTTCACTAGAAATGTTGCAAGAAGAGAAAAATATCAACTTCTACTCCCTGTAAGTAGTATTCTGCATTCAAGTAACAAAGCTCCTTGGTTTAACATCCTGCCTGAGGCCATACACGAGTTTGTCCGAAGCACCATGACTGATCTGATGAAATGTATCTGGCTGTAGCAATAACACTGTTAAAAATATTCCCTCTCCCCCTCAGGAATAAAAACAAAACCCAAACCAAGCATAAAAAACTTCAAACCCCCAGTATTTTCAGATCAAGGCTGCTCCCCCTCCAATAAAAAAATAGGCTGAGTATATACCAAGAATCTGTGAAGCATTCTGTAAATGAAGTAGGAAAAAGCAGTCTAGAGACTAAGCACATCTCCTCCACATGGTAAAGGATTATTAAAAAAAAGAAATCACTATTTTAAGAATTCTGTATTATAACGCAACAGATTAGAAGCTTTTGGGGATTTATATATAATGATGAAAACCAAGCTACTGAATTCCCCTTGGGAAAGTTCCAGGCTTTACTCAATGCTCTCAGGAATCAAGTGTTAAGAGAAAAGCAAACCAGCAAAGCCATTTTAAAAAACCCTGCAATATATATCTATACAGAATTTTAAGAACAGCCTCTGTCACAAATACTTGAACTGAAGCAGTACTAAATAGTAGATTAGCACTTCGTTATATTATATAAAATGTGGTTTGTCAATTGAGTTTAATAGGTCAAACAATCCTTACTTTCTGTATTATTCTACTAGAAATAACTGAACTAAAATCCTCTGCTAATAAAACTGGATCTCCCAAAGACCCTGGTGGCTCTTTACAGCACTTGCACAGTGAATATAGTGTTTCAACATAAGCTTCACAAAAAACTTCAAGTTAGCTGAAGAAGCTGGCTTCTTAAATACTGGGGGAAGAGTATAAAAAGACTATATTAATCAATTCCACTGAAGAACACCAAGTTTAGACATGCATATGTGAGTTTATGAACTACCTTAAAAGAAACTTTGAGACTATAAATAGTTTACAGGTTGTGGGGAACAATACCAACTGTCAGAGAAACTACTCAAGTTCCCATATAATCTCGTATGACACGTAAAACCAAACTCCTACATATACTTTTTCAAAGCCAGTGACTAACAAGCTCATGAAAACTTACTTGTACTTCCTCAATCTGATCATGACCACCTAGAAGTACAATTCTGTTCCAACCACAGCAGTCTGAGAAACCACTGGAAGTTTGTTACTGCAGGCAACTTTACCTGGTTTCATTATACAAAAGCTAGAATCCTTCAACAGACCTACTTTACTCATTTCCCCCAGACAGTTCTATAACACAGAGCCACCCTGGAGATGTTTCCAGCGCATACAACCTTCTCTGCTTTCTTTGTGTAATAGAAAAACATGGGGTTATTATGGTCACTGAAACAAGGGAAAGCCAAAACAGTTCTGCTCATAACACACTACTGTACTTCCAATTCAAAACTTGAAATGTTTTGGGTTTTTTGTTTGTTTGTTTTTTCTTTTTTATAACCTATAGAAAGAAATGAGTTTACCTTACAATAACAACTTTAATTAAACTACTGCAGCACAATGTCAGGTTTAACAAACCATTAAAACCAGAAGATGTTCTAAAGCAGGCTTCATGCATTACCTCATCAATAAGCTTGTCTATTCTGTACAAGTTGGGATGTATCATCTTCATCAAATGAATGAGGGGCTGGCTCTTCATCTGGCACATCGCATAGACGCGATCATCCAAGCGTGTGCTCATACCTGTTCTAAATGCTTTCTGGAAGAGAACAGTGCTGTTACTCAAATAAATCCTGTCTTTTAAGTCACATCTAAATGCTGTTATTTCAGATTTTTTGAAAGTGTCAAGCACAGATGACAAAGCTTTTGTAAAGAAATGCATCTTATTGAGACGCAACAGAATCTCAATCACATACAACTTGAATACAATACCTTTTAAAATTGAATTCCTTCTCCCTCCTTATTGGTGACTGAGAATAAAAAAAAATTCCCCCAATGTGTAAATTTGTACGTCATTGGGCCAGCATTTCTCATTTTTATTCTTGACAAATGTTACTGGTCTGTGAAACTCATCAATGAAAGATATTACAGGAAGATACGAGCCCAGCAGAGTTCAAAAAAAGATACTTCTGTGGATCAGATGATCCTTGCTTTTAAATTAGTAAGAACTAAATGTTAAGGAAAAGCTTTGGAAAGGAAATATACTTCTGTGTTTTACAGAAAAAAGTAGGCTCTCACAGGATAAAATTTTTTTGGTAATCTTTTCTACTGGATTTTTCAGATCTCCTTTGGAAGCAACCAGTAAACAAACACTCCTTTGTGTTGCTTCTAACAGTAAGTACCATATTCTGATTCAATGGAGAATATTCCTACGGCACAGCTAAGAACATCACTCCTCTGTCTGTCACAAGTGTTTTGTTTTCTCTACACCCCAGGCTTTTTTTATTATAAGCAAGGATAGTAAAAAACCAAACCTTATTTTCTTCTCTCTTTTACATGGATCCTCTCAGTAATAAATGGCCTGGGTTTTACCTTCCATTAACTGTATTAATTAAGCAAGTACCAAGTGAATTCTAATCTGAGGACTGAAGTAAAGACTAAGCCAAAGAAAATAAGCTATTATTATGATTGAATTTCTGTCCAAATTTGCCTAAAAGGTTCATTCACAGAACTGTCAGACATTAAAATCTTTGAGTTATGAGGCTTACTAATAACAAAACCCTGCAATAAGTTACCTTTTTAAGTATGATCTTTGTAATACAAAGATATTAAAAAATAATACATCAAAAAGTAGTAACTACTTCTATATGAACTTTAAACTATATCACTTCAGTTTCTGTAAGAGGTTTAATTGTATCTCCACAGAAACTTTAAGCACTCAGAATATGCATTGAAAAATATTTGCTTTTTTTTCATAAAATAAAATTGCAGAAGTATTAATCAGTGGTGCCCAACAGTATGGGCAACAGCCATTAGCTGCCAAAAACTGAGAAATGCCATTATTTTCACTGTAAAACAAAGTAAAGACAAAATATAAAAAGTCAAAATCAAGTCAATGATAAACTGTTCAGGTGCTAATAATTTAAATAATCTAACATAATGATCTTTAACAGGATAAGCCAATTTTCATATGGAAAAATGTAGACACTGCTTGACCTAGAGCTGAAGAATTCCTCAAATGGAACAAGGAATTAAGTACCAAATGCTAATCTGCTAGATTACACATACCTGTTTGAGAAGGGCCAAAATATACAGTGGAAAGAGCTTGAGGGAGTTTGGTGCTATGAGCATGGACTGCTGCAGATTTGAGGCAGTTGACATGTACGCTGCCAAGGAGTCCACCACGGCGTTAACTAAGGCATCTCTTGCATCCGAAAGACTCGATGAAACTGAGCGATCCACAGCTGTTGAGTTAGAGGCACACAAAAATTTACTAGAGTTGGCCTCATTTGTTCCCCTTAATTTTGACAATATCGGTTGTGCTTTGAAGTGAGATTTTAAGATTTAAAAAAAACTAAGGCATTCATGCAAAAATTCACTAACTCCTCTTCATGAGGTTCAAACAAAACACAGTGTGGCTGATCACCACTCCCTAGTTCCTACTCCTGGAGAATTAAAAAAGTTGTTTAAAGCTGTGGTATATACTCAAGACTAAATATAAATCCCACTTTAAACTCTTATCCAAATTATTTAGCTATTGCTGAAACTATCTGCTGTCCTACCTCCAAGGTAAGATTTGCAGCAATTATTTTTGATTTTTATTTTTTTTTTATTCCCACAGGAAACTTCTTCCATTATTTCAGCGGCATAATTAGTCTAAGTGAATCTTTGCCTTCCTCTGCTGAGAAAGGGCTGCAAATCCTTTGGTTGGAGGAAGCCACCTGCTGGACTGAATGCGCATTTAAGATGAGATACAGAAATACTATTTTTTTATTTATTCCTGATTTATTTGACTATAAGCTCACAACATAACATATACTAAAACGTTGCAGAGCCATACATGTTCAATAGCAGAGATCATAGTTCAACAGCTACTTATGATCCCCAAAGTAGGGGGTAAGTAAGGATCCTCAAACCAGCAACAGGACAGAAGCATAGAAATCAAACACATATCCTGGCACACACGTCAGAAGTTCCCTTTCAGTCTTCAGAAACTCTCTGAACTGAATCACTCACTCTCTTTCATAAGGAATCCTAAAATGCTAAAGTTGGAGATAACAACCACAATGATTGTGATGCAAGAAATAAGTTTTGATCCAAGTGTGTTATGATTTTTTGTCCTTTAATAAACGCTAGAAAACAATGTAAGAAAGTTCTCCTTTTGAACAGCTGAAGTCAACTGAGTATTCAGGGTAAGGAGTATCTCAGTTAACAGTTTTTGTAGAACTCTGATTTTGCCATCTTTCCTATTTTCAGGCTACACAGTGCTCCACTCTTTTGCACACAGAAAACAATAGCTAATTATCACAGATGAATGCCTGGTGTTTTGGAACAGACACAGAGACTGGGTGAAGATCCAGTGATCTGTGTTCCCATGGGCTCCGGGGAGGGGGATGAGAAGTGAGGTGGCGGATGTGCATCCCATTCTCCCGGTTCCCATAGGAAAGGTGTTCTTCATAAAGAACAATGGCTTGACCACAGGCCCATACACTCACTCTGCCCCCAAAAAACCAAGTATTACTCCAATTTTGTGCCTAAAGTTGGGTATGAGGAACTGACATCAAATCAGAGGGACAGACTGAGGGCTTTGTTCTCCCTGGCTCCCCCAAACAGATGTTGACTGCTCACCTGGGAAATATCGCTAAAGCTATACAACTATCCTGCAGTTTAGTGCATTTATCATGGGCAATCTCAGAGAATTAAGCATTGCTTAAGAAGAAAATGTACTATTTGTGCACCAGACTGCTTCTTTGGAATGTGGCTAGACCTACAGTATGTCTGATGAATTGTCTAGAATGCATGGGAATTCACCTCTTAGCAAATGTACCCATTCACTAAATGCAACACCACTCCAACCTTTTCCTACAGTACCCAGGCTTCATTCACTACTTCATTTGAACACATAAATTAAGAACTTACAAAAAGGGATTTGAATCTTCCTGCTCTGTACTCACCCATGTTTGCTAAGAGGCATACAACAGCTTGCACATCTGCTCCTGCATATACATCAGCCAGTGAGCTTACTACAGGCAAGCAAAGCGTGTGCACTCGAATTCGACGTTCACCTGGTAGAAACGAAGAAGAAATCATTATACAATAGCTCCTGGTAGAGGTTTATGAGTTCAGTCATTACTGCAAGTCTCCTCTCATCTAAGATGCACTCATTTTGTAAAAACACACCAGTCAGAATGTTGCTCTTACACTATCTCCCAATTTATGTCTCTTAACCTGTTCAAACTCTGCAATGCTCTAAAGCATTCAACTTGTGAATCAGCACAAGTTATAACAAACTAGCTTATAACATCCATAGTAAGTGTCTTGATCCTACAAATGAAGTATATTGATTTGCATCCACAAATTTTGTGGCCTTTTCTGTAACTGAAAGCAGCTGCTATTCTTTATGCTCACCCAGTGTATGAGCAACTTGCTCCAACCCATCACGGGTCTGTGATTTCGCACAAAGCGTGTGCCAAACAGCAAAGCCATCTTGCTGAATCATCTCCACGTCAGATGGCAACAAACGACATTTTCCCATCAAAACAGAGTTTATAAAGATTTCTGTGATTATATGACAGTCAAGCAGGCTGACTAGCTTTGAACAAGATCCTCTTACGGTACAGAGGCAAAAAGAAGGCTGTGAACTAGCAATACAAACTTCATGTTAGAAAACAGAACACAAAGCCCAGTGGCCAGTTCATTTGAATTTATTTACCTTTGCTGGAAGTATACAAAAGAGCTGTTTGAAAACAAACCAAAGATGTGTCAGTCAGACTTTCCTCGATGGACATTTGTACTGCAAATCCAGCATCAGGATTGACATTAGCAAGGGACAATAAATCAGTAGATCGTACAAAAAAGTTCCCATGAAAAGTGTGTATTGAGAGACCTAGAAGCAGATTAAAAAAATTCAGTAAGGTTAAAATAGCATGAAAAACTCTTATAAAAAATGAAAGCCCTCAAGCTATGTTTAAAGAACAGTAAAAACACTTAATTCTATCATGCAGAATCAACTATGGGATTCATTAGACATTTCAGCATGATCCTGTGGAGTTCATGTTCAGTTCTGAAGACCTCAAACTAAATGGTAGCCTTACACCACGTCAACTTAGTTGAAGTAAGATGATGCCATCTCAATTAAGAAACAAAACCAAAAACCAAATGGCAAAAGCTAACATCACCTACATAAAGAAGGTAACTACCTTACTCTTCAGTGAAAGAGAAATGACTTGAAATCTAACGTTGCTAAAGACTAAACATGTTCTAAATTACAGTTAACATGCTTAAATCAACTTTTTCATACAAACCAGGATTTAAAACACACCTTTTGTACATCTAATGCGCATAACAGCTTCAAACCCAATCTTTCTTGTAAGGTATCTTTTAAGGTCTTTTTGCAGCTTCTCAGCCTGAGCAGGATTATGGGTATGATGGAAAGATGGATAGTAATAGATGCATCCAGCAGAATATTTGGACATGCAAGCTGTGAAGGATGAAAACACAAGGTTAAGAGGTAAGTCAGGACACAGAGACAAATCTTGGTTTAATACTGAAAGATGATAACCCTCCTCTTCCTCTGTGATTAACTCTATGAATTCCTTCCCAACTGGCTGTTTCCTGTTCTTGAGCAGGAGAGAACCTTCTCGTTTAAACTGTGAAGTCCCAGAGTAAATTGTTTGGCATCACCAATCCAATACTGCTGCTCTTTACAGTGATCAGCTTCAAAGTCAACTCCTCTGCAGCATCAGCTGCATTTACAGAAGTTCAAAATGATTTGCATGCTTTAGGAATTCCTGAAGTAGCCTGTGCTTCTGAAGGCAGATAACAGTGTGGAAACAGTGAATGCACACACTACTTACCAAGAGAAGCCAGATCAGAATATTGGGAACTTAGGAGAAATAAATCCACAGCAGTCTGCTGGCCCGAGCAGTCTAGTGCCAACTTCTTATAAAAATCTGTTGCTGGACCAAGATGCTGGACCACCTTTGGGGAATAAATGGTACAGGAAAGAATTAAGACAACAATCACGCTCTCTTAAGACTTCATGGAACAAAAGACATACTATTCAGTAGCAAAGTATCTGAAAAGAAAATCTCCTTTAAGCAATAATTTACAGGCATTTCCACCTGCAGAAATTCTTTGCCTGAAGCTCCATATTCTTTTAGTTTGCATTTACAAGCAGTTATGATCCCACTTTCAAGGAAGTTTATGGTCTCATACAAATAAACACTCCTGTAACTATGTAACACACTAAATGCTGTAAAATACAAGGCTATTAAAATATTAAGAAAACATGTATTAGGTCTAAAATTTAATATATCCAGACTTTGGTTCAAAATCCAGCCTTATATTAACTAAGTCAGCAACATTTGTAGCTTCTTTTGCTTTGAAACCAGTAATATGCATATATGTATAAAGTAGTGATCTTAAATGCACGTAGACATTGAACTCCTAAAATTCAGTGAATGGCTATAAACAAGAACTGAGAGTTGATCTGCAGAACTATGCGAGTCAGAAATACACTGCAAATCCATGGTTTCCCGAGAGGAACATTAAGTTTTCATACCTTTGTGCTTGATCTTTGATTGGGATCTTCTCGAGAATGCAAAAGCCCTGCTCCCAGAGATGGTAACTGAGTTTGGAACACAGATATCCGACCACCCGTTGGAGACATGAGTTTAAATGCAGCCTGAAGAGCGGGGCCCAACGCACTGTGTGTTTCTCTTGTATTGGTGAACATGTTTGGTAACGCATTCAACAGATCCTTGATCAGCTGCAGAGCAGATTGAAAAGTGTTTATGAGACTTCCCAGGCTCGAGATTTTCCACTTTTCCTAAAAAGCTGTGCTACCGTAACTGAAGTGGAACAATCACTACCAAATATTTCAGTTTAGTTTCAACATACTACAGAAAACAAGTCATAATTTAAAAAACTATGATGCAACAAACAAGCAATATGTAATACTTCTATAATTAAAAAGTACCATTATGAATTATGAAGATAGTCTTGAATTCAAAGTTTAAAAGGAACATCTATGTCGAGTACTTAACTCTTTGAATTTAATGCTGTATTTTGAGCAATCATACCTCTTTGCTTTCATGGAGATTGACGAGTAAACTATCTGGTGTAGGTAAGAAAATATCTGGAGGGAGGATGGAAAAAAAGCATTTTAGTGAAGAAAAAAAAAACAAGAAAAAAAAGCATTGAACCAAAACATTTCACTGCCCACTGTTAAACATGACTTGAAATAGTCTACTTTTCTGATACATGTATACAAAGCCTGGTTTATTCAAATCAAAATTAATATTTGAATTTCACTTCTTAAATACCACCTGCTCTGTAGTTAGTATAAGATTATTTTTAAAAATATATGCCCTAAACATTCAATAAAATTGACACAGTATCAGAATATTTGAGTTTCTAATGGGGGAAAAAAAAAGGAGCTTCTCAAAAATGTAGTTTCCATTTTCATTCTACTTACCATCAATATCCGAGACAATCAGCATCTGAGGCTGAGATAAACCTTCCTGCAAGTTGTAAAACTGAACAGTGCTGTCAAATGTTATGAACCCTATTCTTGTTCTTGAGTCCCCCGGCAGTCTAAAGCATTAAAAAAAACAAAAACAAACAATTAAGCCCTAAATTTCTCTCTCAAGACACATACAGACACACAGCTCTCGCTGATGTTAGCAGATACTCAGCTCATGTATACAGAGGCAAGGGGAAAACAAAAGAAAAGAGATCTGAAACATGAATACTAGTAATATTTCTTAAGTGCTTTCTGAAAAGCTGGGGTAATGATACAATTCACAGGACTCTTACAGATAATCACTCACTAATATATTGATTTGTTCCAAGAGAGAACTTAGCAGGTTCATTTAAACATTACACTGACAAATGAAAGAAGGTAACCTTCTCAGTTCTTAAATAGAAGACAGTTCTAATTAATAACCCCATTCACTAATGGAGTTACAGAATAACTACATCATCTCTACAATGCAACATACTTATTTCTCAAATTCCTATGTATGGCATTAAAAATACAAAAAGGAAAACATAAAACAGCAGCAAGTGCTGAAAACAATGATGGTGAACAAAACCAACAGAGGCAAATACTGGTTTTGCCATCTGGGTTTATAAACTAACAGGATGTACTGTTTTTCCCATACGTTTTGCATGGAATGAGTTTTCCTAAAATAATTTAGCATGTTTCTGAGAATCTGTTAAAAAAATATCTGGTTTTCAGATACCTAAGTTGCACTTAAGAATCTCAAGCAACTTCTCCTTTAGGGACAGAACATTTAAACACTTTATGCAAGTTTTCTGCAAAACTGTAATTAGTGTTATTCATTATAAACCGTTAACTGATTTGAAAAGGTTACTTATATTCTTACTTGTCAAGGTTTTCCAGCAATGACTGGCAGACTATTGTCAAATATCCAGCTTCCACTGCGTTATGAGACACATCTAAAACAAATAAATATACCGCAGGCTGAGGAGGACGAAGCTACAAAGTAAAAAAAATAAAAATAAAAAATGTTCAAAAATCATATTTAAAGAAATGTTAAAAGTGATCAGTCATTACAAAGGCAAGTGGGAAAAGATAATATGTAAGAAAACCCCAAGGTATACATTTTGCAACAAAACCAATTTACTAAGTCATGCAGATAGACTTAACCACGATTCCCAGTGGTCAGTAATTCCCACTTGTAATAAGCACAGAATGTTATAACAGAAATTGGACATTTTAGTCTCTCCTTCCAACAGTCAACTCAAACATGACTCTCTGATACCAGAGATGGAATTCACTCTTCCAAATACCATTGGCCTTCCAGTGCATGGGCAATGTAATCCACTAAATAGGGTTAAAATATTCACCTACATCCTTTCCCCAAGCATAGAACAAGCTCGATCTATTGACTGCAAATGTCTCAGCCACAGTGATTCCATTCAAAGACCAGAGAACAACTTCTGTTAGCTCTTGATTATCTTCCCTGGAGACAAAGCAACTGTAGGCTGGCTCCTAATTCGAACCTTCTCTGTGACAATTACTAACTCAAAATTTGAGCCCAACTTAATTCCCTTGTTATTCCATTACTGGCCTTTTAAAACCTCTTCAAAATGAGGGAGAAACCAAGAAGGCACATTGAACTACACCGGACAACTACGCATACTCCAATTGCCTTTAACTGACAAGTCTGAATATCCCTATTTGCCAAAACTCAAACTATTCTTTGGTGTTAAGAGGACCTCCCCAGGAAAATTAAAACACACCACTGGAGCAACATGCAACATTGATTTCAAGAGCATTTATAATAACATGCAATTACTGTTGAAGTTACCATGAGAACTTTTTTACCATATAGTCTGAAGAAGCAATGAACTCCACTGTAGAATTTTGGACCTCTGGTCGTTTGTGAGGCTCTCCATAAGATCGTGTCAGAGGGTTATACATAAATTCTTCAGGAACTATTAAAAAAAAAATTACAAAATATGTTTTTTCCCCAAAAAAAATTTTATTTATTTGTCAGCAAATAAAAAACATTATGGCAGCTACAAGCAAATCAATGCAGACATATTTCAACTATCACCAACAACAGGAAAAATAAAATAAATCACATTAAGGATACGTAAAATGAAGGAACGTTTCAAGTATCCCAAGCAACACCAAACTTAAATCACGGGAAACAAAACCCAGGTTTATTTTAAGCAGCAATATATCCCCAACTTCAAAATAACAATGCAAATAGAGCATTTCACAACACCAAGCTTTGACCTGTCTTCTTTCTCATCACCTATGGCTTGGATTGCAGGCAGTACTGGCTGTCATCGCACTGCCATTTGCATATTGCAACAGCAGTTAATGGAGTAAGTTGATTTCACTATATAAGTAATCAGGATAATAGGATAACACTTACTTTGTCTCTCAGAAAATTTCAAACCACACTTCTGCTTCAGAAAACACACAGCACATCTGACTTACGACCCAGAGATTTAAGAAAAAACATCTTAAGAACACTGTCATTTTAATCTAGAGTATGCCATGGATTGATATGATGCAAATACTATAATTGCAAGCATCTCTCTCTATAAAAAAGCAAACCAACAAAAAACGTACCGTCATTAACTCTATAGCAGAGATTACATTTCCACCTCCTCTGATCAATGAAAGAAACAAAAGGGTTGATGTATGTCCTGCATGATCTGCATCTCACTATTGTGCTTGATGTTATTACTGGTAATTGCTAAAAAGAAACAATGGGAAGCTGTAACAAAGGTACATGATATATTTCATGGAAAACACTACTGTGGGGTACAGTGCAGAAAAGCTTCACAACTAGGTCTTCTATCATCTTTTTAGCTCAATTTCATACAGAGTAATTATGAAGCCTATTAAATATATCCTCCTCCTTAAAATCAGCAGGAATAACATTTAATTATTGCCTTAATCCAATCTCACAAATCAAAGGTGCGGGAAGTTTTTTAATGATGTTACTTTAAATTACACAGTTACAAGAACACAACTACTACGGCAAGAGGAATTATGAAAGACAGGACAACTTTGGGTGACTAAATATGACAAATGGCAAACCTTACACAAAGAACACACATTAGATGTCAAGAATACCAGACAGTAGTCCACCTTTTCACATAATATAAATAAATTATATGGAGAGAAGCTGCTTAACAGTTATGAACAGAGCTTCAGCCTCACATTGTACATACCTTCCACTAACAGCATTTATCATGCCACTAATACACCCAACACGAGTACCTCTCTTTAAGAGGATAAACACCTTTTCAAGTGGGACCTGACAGTTCTAAGTCCAACACACAGAGCAGCAATTCAGAACTTCAGAGAACCACAGGCAAGCAACTACAACAACAAATTTTTGAAGGACTTGTCCAAAGATTATCTCTTTTCAACTTCAATGAAGGAGTAATTTCAAGGCTTTTTCCCCACCTCGTCTTTAAGTCCCAAACAATTTTCTGCTACTTCTGTTAAATTTAGGATGTACAGCTAATTATATTTTATTGTTTAAAAAAATAGAACAAATGAGTAAATACATTTATTTTTCAATAAAGTAAGCTACTTTACCGTTAGGTCTCTGAAGGGATGCAGCAACAAACCCAAAGGCAGCTTAGCTTTGTTTAACAACGCCTGCGTCTGTGGAATATTTGTCAACGTACATCGAAATGAGCTGAGAGGAAATAAAAATATTATGTTGAAAACAAAATTTGTAAAGAAGTTAAAAACATTGTGTTAACAGCTGATTTTAAAGAATTTTGAAATTTAAATCCTCTTTTACAAAGCTGATTTAATAAACAAAATTAAGCACAAAAGAGATTTTAAAAGCCTTCTTAAAAATAAAAAAAACTCAACCAAAAAAAAATACTTCTCCACTCACAAATTTGGCAGTTTACCAACACAGGTATACCAAAATGAACTGATCATAGAATCATAGAATGGTCAGAGTTGGAAGGGACCTTCAAGATCATCAAGTTCCAACCCGCTGCCATGGGCAGGGACACCTTTCCCTAGAGCAGGTTGCTCAAAGCCCCATCCAACCTGGCCTTAAACACTTCCAGAGATGGGGCATCAACAACTTCTCAGGGCAAATAATAATAAAAACCAAAGAGATAAAACTGCTTTACATACAAAACTATGTAAAATGATGTAATTTTTATTCATTAGAATGATATTTTGGGTGATGGAACTAAAGAAGGAATACGTTGTTTTCTAGTTCTCAGAAAGTATTATTTCTATCAGAAATCAGTAGAAAAGGATCTCAACGACTGAGAGTCACAATCTTTTCTTCTGTGTATGTGAAGTGGAGGATGGACTTAAAAATTAAATAAAGGGCACTAAAAGACCCCAGTGCACCATTACTTCCATCCAAACCATTCAACATCTAAGAATGATTATGAGATTCCCAGCTTCCCAGTTTCCATTTTCTGTTGGGACCATGCATCACCACTAGGGCAGGAAGATGAAGTAACTTTGGCGCAATTAATAAAATTGAATTAGAATTAATATCTTTGGGGAAGAGCAATTTCCATTGTATCTAGCTTCACTTGATTTGGGATAGTGGGTAATACTACTGAATGTTAATTAGAAGGGAAAGGACACATCATGATTGCAGGATTACCACAGTAAAATATACTCACAGTTTATTCAGTGTATTTAGGCACGATCATCATAATTTTCTGGTAAAAATCCTATGCAATATTACAAGAATATTCTATGTAACATACTGCATGATATTAAGGTGTTTATTAAAAGGTGGGGTTTTTTAGATGGATAAAACAGGGCAAAGACTAAGCAAGGTTCTTTATGTTTTAATAAGTGAACTACACTCACACTGCATATAATATTTTCTGATGGAATGACAGTTTCAACTGGGAATACAAAGGATAGACTTATTTTCAAGTGAAAGGGTTCATATTAGCTCACCACAAACATTTAAAATTAGGTATCAGTTTAGCCATTTTTTGACACTTCAAATAATTATTAGTAACTGGGAAATGTAACATGCTGTTTTAGATACAGTGCACTTACTCTGGACTGCAGTTTAACTTCCTAAGATCAGAATTCAAGTTAGGCACAGGTGCTGGAACTGAAGATACAGGCAAAATATTTCTATCTTGTGTAAGGTTTACTGGTCTCAAGCTCTCTGGCTGCTGAGAATGCTGTAGACTTAGACCTCCTAATGAGCAGGATAGCTGGTTCACACCTGGATATTGCTGAAAAAAATAACAGTAAACACACAATAGTTTAAATTACAACCTTCAGTCTTCTTGTAATCCCAATTCTTACAGACATATGTTAAAAAAAATAAAAATAAAAGGACAGATAGAGCAGTAGTTAGTAGCAAACCCAATCAAACAAGAACAGAGTTGCACAGTAGAAAATTAAAAATGCTAAGACAAATGTGATATAACTTCTGAATATGCACCACTGGACAAAATTCAAACTCATTACATAAATCAACACTGGAATCACAGATATTCCTTCAAGTTTTCCAGGCATAAGAAAACAAGCTCTTTCATCAGGACCCTCTGACATGCCTTGCTTGCAAAGTGATTTAATGCTTGAAATCATAGGCCATAGCAGTGCTCTGATCAAATGCACATTCGCTGATCAATACTTCATTAAGCTTCTTCATGATTTCTTGTCAATAGAGCACACCTCTGACACACCAAACCTTAAATCTGTGGATGCAGCTAATAACCAGCAAAGCAAACTTGTTAAGCCTATTTGGAGACACACTTACAATTTTAATTTAAAAGCCTTCTAGCAAGAGATCTACTAAGAAGTTAGGATCAATTACCACATTAATATTATACTTAATATTGTCTCAGAAATTATGAAAATATGTTAAAAAAAGGAGATACTTTTCACGTAGAAAATACTTTCCCTGTGAAGTTACTTCATGAAGTAATTTAAATCAAAACCACAAACCTGTGGATAGTGCTGGAACCCAGGATGGTGTCCTGGATTGCTGGGCTGTGCAGGAGCAGGTGGTGCTGCGTTTTGGTAGCCAGGCTGCAATGCTGGGTATCCATAACCAAAGGGCTTAGAAGCTTTTGAAGTTTGCGGGGCTGATGGAGCAGGAGCTGGGCTGCTGGTCACAGAACGTGTCTCTAGAAAGATAAAAGAAATCCCACAAGTATTGAACATACTTACTGTTTCTTTCCTAATTTAATGTCAACTACTAAATGCTTAACAAGCAACACTTCCATTTATAAGTTTCTGCATTGTCCATCAAGCTTTTTATCTGCACTGACCAAATAAATCAGCAAGGAAGATTACTGCAATTATGCTGATAAAGTGAGTATAGGTGGAAAAATGACCAGACTTGTGTAACTACTAACAAGATGCTATTTAAAAAAAAAAATATGCAAGAATCATCGAACTATCCGGGTTGGAAGGGACCTTTAAGATCATCTAGTCCAACCACCAACCTAACTCTGGTAAAAAAATAAAAAATAAAAAAAGTCATTACACCATGTCACTAAGCACTATGTCAACCCGTCTTTTGAGTACCTCCAGGGACGGTGCCTCAACCACTTCCCCTGGCAGCCTGTTCCAATGCTTGATAATCCTTTCATTTTTCCTAATAACCAATCTGAACTTCTCCTGGCACAATTTCAGGCCTTTCCTCTTGTTCTGTCACCTGTGACTTGGGAGAAGAGACCAACCCCTGCCTCTCTACGTCCCTCCTTTCAGGGAGTTGTAGAGAGCAATAAGGTCTCCCCTCAGCCTCCTCCAGGCTGAACAACCCCCACTCCCTCAGCTTCTCCTCCTAAAATTTATTAAAAAAATTTAAGAAAATATTTCAATGAAACCCCCTTAGAACCACACTTTATTCCAAGATTTCCATTTGATATAAACTGCAAAAGAGAGCATTCATGCTTCACTCTCTCCTGTACTCCCTACTACTGTTTAAACATAAGGCAAAGGCAACAAAATTATTCTTTAAATGAAACGACAGACAGAGTTTTTCTCCAAGTAATGCAAATCCCTCCTATATACCCCTACAACACAGTTTAGTCCCACTATTTTTAAATGCCAATTTGAAGTAACGCATAGACTCAAATTCACGGCAAACTTATCAGTTGTAAAGAGATGAAGACACTCTCTACAAATGTCTACAAGCGTGAGCTAAGTTTCAGAAGAATTTAAGCTTGGTAAAATCCACCAGGAAAAGTGGTAGGTAAAGTAACCAACTACTCAAGAAATCAACCAGCAAGAAATTACCTTTAGCATGAGCACTCCAGAAGAAAAACAGTAATAAAAAAATCAACAGATCAAAGAAATTTAAAGTTGATCCTGTTACTCTTTAAGGAAGACAGAAGGAAACTGTTATTTTTAGAATATGCCTTCAGCAGAACCAAAATGGTTGATTATTAGCTGAGAAATTAGAACTCCTAATCCTGCAGCGACGCCTCTGCTACCTTCACTGCACGAGCTGGCTGTGGACAGCAGTATCAGCTTTTTACTTGACAGATTACACTTTAGACAGGAACCCACCAAACTAAGCAAACTACTGTGACGTTCTCAGAGAATAGAGCAATGCAAAAGAGAGCCAGAGGTGAATGCATCCAAATTAAATTATTTAAAGTATTAGGTAAAGTACCTAAATTGAACACCACCTGCTCTCAATATGACAGCTCTACAGATACTGAGACTGAGGCAGTCTACTAGTAGGTTAATTTAGAACAAACCTGACACTCTTAATATTTTTAGAGATAAAAATAATAAAATAGTAGTCATTTTCTTTAGAGGAAGAAAAACTGAAGAAAATGACTTGATTCAAGCATCTCTGCAAGCTGATATTGTCACTCTCTCAAAAATTCAGTGGCATGTCAACTATTATCAGCTACTAATGCCAACAATCAGACATAGAGTGTAACGTAGAGAAAGATGCCCGATTTCACAAAGACACAATTTCAGCACTACCCTCAATATTGCCGTGGAAAGGATGATTTATGATACAGGGAAGTTTTATTAAATGGTTACTCCAACTTCAGTGTTAAAACTATGAAAAGTGATTCAAAAAGTGAGGTATGCTCTATCTGATGATTGCCCCCAATCCTTTCATATGCATTTCCTTTCACCTATTTGTTAGTTAACATTAAACAACACGAGAAATAGAAAAAGAAACAAAAAACATTAAGAGTCCTTAAACAAACTATTTAGAATCAATATGTGATAAACTGCTCACCTGCATAGCCACCTCCTTCCAGAGCATCATAATTGTTCAGAACAGGAGAGGCACTGCTTGTAGTAGAGGAACTATCAATTGCTGGGGGAGGAAAATAATTTAAAGTTAGGTGCTTCAGAAATGGCAAATTTTTGAGAAACAACAGGCTAAGAACTATTCCTAAAAACTTCGGTAAGAAACTGTCAGGAAAGGTCCTGTGAATAAAACACCACTTCAGCCCTAAGATTTGATAATTATTACCACTGTAAAGAGGAGGGAGAGTGAGACATAAACAAACAACGTGATATTAAAGACCAAACAAGCAAGATGGCCAAATAGCAAGAGAGATCAGTGGGAAAAAGACAAAAACAATGCAAAAAGGTGTTTCATCAAATAAAAAGATATTTTTCTATTAAACTAAGAGTTCTTTCTAGACTATATCAACTGAAACTATCTACAACGTTTGAAAAATAGTCTTTATTTTGACTTCCCTCACAATTGCAAAGAGAAGATTCCCATCATCTTCTGAGTGATTATGCAACACCCTCAGCTTCAAGCAAAAATGACAAATATTTCATTCGTTTCTGTGCTTTGTAATTCAGAGCTTCTTTTGTTTTCAACATGAAGCTTCTGTTTTCCACTGAACGTTGCTAAGAGGTCTCCACCTCAGTCAGAATAAACAGTTACTTTTGGTACAGCCAAAAAGTAACTACATAAAAATAAGTAACAAAAGTTAACTAGCAAAAAGAAAAAAAGCACGTGGACATACAGGTAACTGCTAGTACTGAAAAGACACTGAATGCTTAATTTTTAGCTCACCCAATGCATGTATCTTGAATATCTCACTGCAAAATACTGGAAACCAAAGTATTTTCAAAACATTTCTTCCAGTGTCATTTCATGTGCATTCCCAAAGAAAAAGGGCCAAAGATACTAAATGCATCTGCTCCTTATAACAACCCAAGTCATGAAGTGCAATGGAAGAGAATTAGTATATGGAAGAATTCACAAAACCCCAATTTTATATACAACTTTTTCTGGCAGAACAGACTCAAAAGATATTCACTGATACTGTTCTACTCAAAATGACCAAAGTGACCACACATCCCACTGTGAAGCTGAAACTATTTCAAGGGAGAACCCTCAATGATGGAACATTTTTGAGATCTGATCCTCCTTCAATTGAGATTTCCAAGAGACTCCTGCATATGAAAACATAACATCATTGACATTTGGGACACATTAATACCGTGGCAACTCCATGACTGTACAGACTACTTTTAACCATCTTGCCTTCAAAGCATTCAGCTACAAAACAGAAAACCTATTCCAAAAAACAAAACAAAACAAAACAAAAACAAAACAAAACAAAAAAAACCACACCAAGAGGTACTATTTTAAATAATATATTAATATTGTGAAAATCATGCAGTGTTAGTTTTCAGATTTTTTCTCAACATAAATCCAAAGTTTGTAAAAGAACATAACTGCAAGATTTCTTTTCCTACCAAATTTTAACTTTCTCTTGTAGAAACCAAAGGAAACAGAATTAATTATATTGTTCCCTGTGCAAGAACACAGCTTTTAAAGATTTGGCAAGTCCTACTAGAAAAAACCAAATGTACTTCTATTAAGCCAACAAGACCAAGATTTAAGAACTTTCAAGAAGTTTTTCTTGTCTGACCAGAAGTTAGTTCTGCTTTTTGAAAAATATCAAGAGGGTATAAGCACAGTTGTGAACATTCAAGACAGATTCTAGCTTTCTGATTTAACCCCTATGCCACTCTTGACTGAGTTTTCCCCACAGTAAATTGTATCCATAACATTATATCTATTATAGAATTCCATACAAAATGAGTTTGCTGTTTTCAGTAAGAAGGTATTAATGATACAGTGAGTTGCAAAGAAGTATTACACATCCTCCAAGATTTGCTGTAAAAGTTAAGAGAAACCAATTTGACAAACACATGAAAGAATACATTTTAAAAGCACACTGAAAGTAAAACTAATGCAACTTAGTCACACTTCTAAAAAAAATAAATATCTCTATGCACCATTTCTGACACACAGAAAAGTCTGAGTCAGAAAGTAACATCTCAGATATTTTGAAACACAAATAAGGTCTGCCTAAACTAAATTAAGAAAGTAAATCCTATTACTGAGTATCCCATACAGCTACTGAAGACCTTTCACTTCAGGTCTTTGCTTTGCTTCTACAGGACTCTCCGATTTTGTAACTGTCAGTCCCAATGTCTACAAAAAATACAATGTGCCTTGTTCTACTTTCCACTGGAAAACAAGTACTTGAGTCAAAACCATCAAGTTGTACAGTTTCCTGCAGATCAAAAGTAGATTCACACTTAAAGTTGATCACGTGTGTCGTGGAAATCTCAGATTCTTCACCAATAAAAACACAAGGACTTCCACAAAAATAAACAGCAGTTTTCCTATGCTTAAATTAAGCTACAAGAGCTGTCAAAGTTTACTTTAGCATAATAAGCACAAAACCAGAGAACACACTAGGAAGACAGAAAAAAAAATTATTTATAAAGAAGAAAAAAATACTAGAAAATATCACCAAAACAAAGCAATACCGATGACATGCTTTTACAGTTAACTAATTATTTTATCAATATAACTTTTGCTTTCAGAGTTTTCAAGAACTCTTCAGCAACACAGTTAAAGATCTAACTGGTAAGAACAACAAAAAAAATTGGAACCTACACAAACACAAGCAAACAGATGTCCAACACCTATTTTTCATGTAAGTACTGGCACAGCTGAGCTAGAAACCTGTTGAGAGAATTTGTTTGGGATTTACATTAATTCCTGGAGACAGGGCATAAAGCAGGATGCTTATTAATCAGGTAGTCTATGTATTGAACCTGAGTGCCCTTTCACTAGTCTGTGTAAGATAAATCTAAATATCACAATAGCTCAAAGGCTCCAGGCTTTAGCAAAGTACAAAACTTGAGAGAGAAAGATGGTAAGGAGTACAAAAACTTTGTGAGGTTTAGGGAACAAAGTAAGAAGACAAAGGCTGCGGATAATAATAATAAAAAAAGTTAAAAACCTGGCATATCCTTTAATATGGCCTTGGCATGGGATTAGGCAATAATAATTATCTGTAAAAAATTCAGTAAGTAGCCCTGCAATAAAAACCCCCAAATGCTCTACTACCTCTTCTAGCCTGCTCTTTAGAATGCAGAGTTCAAACAGCAGCTTCATCACAACACATAAAGCAAACTTTATAGCACAAAGTGGATCTGAAGGGAGCTTACAGGAGAGCTGCGGAGGGACTCTTTGTCAGAAAGTCCAGTGACAGGACGAGGGGTAATGGTTTTAAATTGGAAGAGGGGAGATTTAGATTAGATATTAGGAAGAAGTTCTTTCCTGTGAGGGTGGTGAGGCACTGGAACAGGTTGCCCAGGGAAGCTGTTGATGCCCCATCCCTGGAAATGTTTACGGCCAAGCTGGATGGGGCTTGGAGCAACCTGCTCTAGGGAGAGGTGTCCCTGCCCATGGCAGGGGGCTTGGAACTTGATGATCTTGAAGGTCCCTTCCCACTCTGACCATTCTATGATTCTAAGTCTAACCCGACTCATAGCATTAAAACACCATGGCATCTAAAATTAGGAAGTTCCCTTAGATTTAAGAAGAGTTATTCAAGAGTTATGATACATAATTTAATACTAACACTCAGGCCTGTTGAAAGATCAAATGTTTTATCATACAAAGGGTAAGAAAGTAAAGAAACTGAACCAATAATGTGAAATAGCAAAAATTACATAGGATATGCAAAGTATCCTCATACTTGTGCTCCACTAGGGGTGGGAGTAATAGTATCACTTATATTGATGGTGATATTAACATCACCCTCCAAATACTGTTCTTCTCTGGCTGGAACAATGGCAAGTGCTGTCTTTGGCTGAAAATGTCTTCATCCTTGGAAAAATAACAACAGCAACTATTTTCTTCTAATGTCCTACTAATAATTCAACATAAAAGTTGAGTCAATATAATCCAAAGTGTAACATGATCCTATCACACTGTTCTTAATTATGTCCTGGATGTCATCACTGTTTTGCTCCATTCTTCATGACAACATTAAAAGCACATGAAACTATTTTCAGAGTCTTCTGATTTAATTATTTTAACAAAACTTGTAATTATATAGCACTTATTTTTTTTCCCTGTCTAGTTAGAATCTGAATCATAAGCTTAAGTGAAAAGTTACAAAAGTTTGCTATCCCAAATTAAAGCTCAAAGCTGGTACACACAATCAGTAGCTTATCTGCACATGGCATGCACTCCTGCTTCCATCTATCAACAAGGGGAGAAGCTGATGTTTAATCCCAAAAAGCTTTTTACACTGTTTCCACTCATATATACATTACAAAGAGTTTAAGTTAGAAGACAAAAAAAGTTACTATCCAAGAAACAAGGGTGATGAGAAATATCAAACTCACAAACCCAAGCCATTCTGACAAAATACAGGCAGAATCCTTGCACACAAGAATGCAACATTTCAATCAGGACAAACCACTTCTTTAAAAGCAAGAAAAAAATACATTTTAAGTTCCTTACAAAGAAAGCAGGTTAAAACTGAACCTATGTGCCTGACCACAGAGACAAACCTTAGAATGAAAAGAATCCACCAGCACATACTAAATTACTGTCTTAAAAGGCATGCTTATTGCCTTTCAAAATTTACTTTAAGAGTTCCCTATATGTAAAATGAGAAACAAGGTAAACACTGTTCAATGTAACAGTACAAATGGCATCTAGCCGCTTAATTACCAGTCTAAGTTCTAGAGCTAGTAATCTTCCATCACAAGTTTAAAACCTACTGCAAATCAAAGTACTAAAAATATGGGAGTCTTGCAAGTTGTGAATATTACTTTGTTAGATACGTAAAACATCTGATATTAATATGACCAAAAAAAAAAGCCCTTTACTGACCATCACTGAACTCCTTTTTGTTGACTATACTCAAAACAGCTGGGAAATTTCTAGTTAACATGACACATCATGAGTTAGAGTGATGCTCTATCTTAAAAAAAAAAAA
>VXBW01002116.1:52872-70010 GCA_013400375.1 Thinocorus orbignyianus | reverse complement strand
AAAAAAAAAAAAAAAAAAAAAAAAAAGAAGTTTCAAGGGATGGAAATATGGAACAAAACTTGAGTAGGAAGAGAACAAGATACTGGTGTAAAGCTAAAGCCAACCTGCTTCCTCATCCTCCTCATCCTCTTCCTCATCATCTGAACTTGATGACAAGGGAGCTGGTGCAGAGCTAGCTTGATTATTAACATATCCACCATACTGCATGCCTGTGAAGTGGAAAGCACAAACATAAGAGTCAGACAGACAGGAAAGATGAGAAACGAAAGTCACAAATCACCGCATTATATGCAAGAGAAATTAGCCATTCTAGAGAAAATCCCAACATGCAAAAAGTTAAGTGCACAACCCTACCTATAGAACTATAGTTCATATATGAACTATATGAGCAGTACATCAGAAACAGGTTTTAGTGGGCTAGCTTAGCAAAGTATTATTAGCACATGGGAGTTAGCAGAAAATTTTATATGTATTCGTGTGCGTATGCACATGTATGTTAGGAAGTTACACACACAAACTAGAAAGTATGTGAGTATTTAATATCAGTTTGTCCACTAGAACACTTTTGTAAGTTGATTTATAGAAATAAACGGGTTCCCAGATAAATCCAAGTTGTACTGTGAAGACTTTAATATTAAACTTTCGCTTGGCACACCTGCCCCTTTTAAGCCAGGAATAATTCATATTGAAATTCTGAAAACTGTCAGAGATTAATGAAATATACTGTTACTGCAACACGAGAGCACAAACATATACACAACAACTGTCAGTGAAATTTAAGCTATGTAAACCCAAAAACTTGCATGGTCTTATTTTCAAATTAGTGTCAAAATTCAGGCTTGTAGACCCATTTAAGCACATTTTACACTATCTGCATTTAATATCTGGTGACAACACAAGAACTGTTACCACTGTCACCTCCAAACCACAACCTCTAAGGTTTTCTGGTAGCAGGTTTTTTTTTGGTAATAGGGTTTGGTTTTGGTGTTAGTTTTTTCACAATGTCTACTCTAAACATGTGAACAATACACATAAGCAACACATACATATACCATTTTAAAACAGAGTAAAGCATGCAGCAGTGACATAATTATTTTCCTACACTACTTATTACTGATTCAACTTCAGCACCTCCAAGCAAACTTCAGTTTCTCTTGTCATATTAGCAAAGATGTTAAACATGCTTGTAGTCAGGCAGAGGCATCCTAAATAAATGCAAATTATCACTGTTTCTCTGTTAGCAATCCAACAGACTGCTATAGCAAGAAAATATCCTAATTCTTTGAAAATCTTCAAAATTTTTCAGACCCAGAGTTTGGGATTTTTTCCCTGTAGAAGCACTCTGGCATCATTACTGTTCTTTATTTTAATACTATAAAGCACCATAGTAGTGTTGTGTGTTATGCACAATCTGAAATCATGATGGTAATTAAGAATCCCTCCTTCCACAACTTGAAGCAGTTGTATCAAGCTTTATTTTATTTAAACCACGGGCTAAAAATACTGATAGTTTCATTTTTTTTTAAAAAAAAAGGGTTAGTAAACGAACCCAAAAGGGCCACTTCAATTTCACTGAAGACAAAAACAAGAGAATCAAGGTGAAGAGCATCTATTAAAACAGTGTAAGTATAAAGAAAACCGAACAAAACCATATCACCACATTCTTGAGAAGCTGAACTTTCACAGAGAGATTAGTGCAAGAAGAGATTGACATTTTTTTACTTTATCTAGTGCATTAATACCCCTACAATTCCAATCAAGTTTCTCCACCACACAAGTAGACATAATGATGAAGGCAGAAATCAACCCAATTGCAACTGAGGAGATACAACGTTTCAATTTCTCTATGCTGCTAAAACACAGAACTAACTCAAGTCATCCATAGCTCCCTCTTTTATGAAGGCTCCTGGATGCACTTAATAAGGACACATGAAAACCATTCTCTGCGCAAAACCAGACTACAACCTAGAAGACCACGTCTTTTCCCAGGCCTGGGAGAGCTACCGAGGAGTAAGACAGAAAAACCAGATTATTGTGAAGGAGAAAAAACAACTCAAAGTAATTAACATGCAAGTAAAAGGGGAGAAAAGTCAGGATGACAAGAAGAGGTACCACACATAGCCAAAAAAGATAGGCCCAGTGTGAGAGTGCACAGACAGACCTCAACCAAACACCATGTACACAGAGAGGAGAAGAAAGTCAATCTACCTGGAAAGGGTATGCCAACGCAAACATTTCAATGATGGGCAGATGAGAGAAAAAGTCTGAATTAGTCTTTCTACTAACACTACTTTGGAGTCTTTGGAATGTTTCTTAGAAAATAAACTTCTATTGCTAGAACTCGCCCTTTTCCAGTCACACATACATAAAAGATACCTGTGTTCAGAGATAATACAGAAAAAAGAATCATCAACTATGTCACTATGAATCCTCTGGAGACAGGGCTGGTTTGACTCTTACCAACCTTGAGTTTGCATAGATTTTTTATTTTCTTTAACAGTAGTATTACAAATTTCTGCCTTTAGGATACTCCTGAGCTGTGCCAGCACAACTGCCTAGCCACAAACACAATCTGAGAAGTGATTTGGCTGAAAAATAACCTAGTTCAAAAAGTCATTCTCAGGTGAAAAAGCCTCCAATTCTGGTTCACTCCCAGCAATGCCACCAGCAGGCCAGCACAGGTGAGAAAGCAACTTAAGGACAGAAATGGGTGGCTCAAGACAGCAGTTCCACATGTCACCACGTGCCTAAGCAGGATTTCTGTTGTGACAGCTCAGTTCTGCTTAGTATTTTTTACTGAGTTGCTAATAATGCTTAAATCTCCCACTCTTAAAACAGAAAAAAGTTTGTTTTGAAATCATTATTTATGTTGAATGAGATTACTTCATAGGTCTGGCTTAAAAGGCAGCCATGCATTAAACGGTCACAAATTTCTTGGACTGGATATTTCTAAACCCTTCTACCTGTAATATAATATCACGATCTAAGGCTTTATCCCACTATATTTTATAGACACCTAGAAATGTAGATGGGAGGACACAAAAAGATAAACTGTGATAAGAACTCATTTGCCTATGACATAAACCAACTATTCAGGTATTTTAAGTACAGGCATCCATATCATGAAAACTTTAAAACATAAAGTGTACATTTTAAGTGGCTTAAGTTTCATAATGGAGAGCCCACCAAAAATGAAAATGAAAAATGCAAAAAGAAATTATATTCTTAAGTTCTTTAACCAGCTCTCTACCCATGGTCCTTATATTTTCAATCAAATTACTACAGCATTAAGATCTTAATATTACAAATAGCAGTTCTTACAAAACGAACCCTCCTCTTCTCCGTTCTTGAACTCTTTGATTTAAATTGTTTTCATCAACTCATCAGCTCGTCTCACCAATGTAACACCTAAGGAGATCTAAAAATAACATCCAGACAGGACACACATTCTCAAAGTTCATCTCTAAGGTGCCATTTTCAAGTAAATTAGTTAATCCATGTTAAATTAGTATGGATATTGATGTAAGATTAAATAGGCTTTAATACATTTTAAGATTTTGTCTCTCTAAAACTTAGCCAAGCAAACAATTAAGAGTATTTTAATTCTGTATAGGAACGCCCACACAGGAGCTTAGAACAATGAAATCAATTCAAGCTGGCTTTCCAGAACACCTTCACGCAAACCACACTACTCTGTAATAAGAAAAAAAATCAGTCCATTTAATCATGGCAAGAGAAACACACCTGGAATTCTACCAACCAAGAGAAATAGAACACATCTGCTTAATATTTTTTCAGTAGGTTAATTTCTATAAATACCGTTATCACACTTAATTGTTAACAAAAAGGCACTGCAAGAGTTCATCACGTATTTCAACTCAAATGAAACTCAATGGAAAGAGTCTGAAGTCTTCTAATGCTCAGAAAAGTAACACCTGAACATAGAAACATACATGTGTGATGCCATGTACATGGATTTATTATTATATTAACACAAATACAACTAGATCAACACAAACTCCTCATGACTTATCTTTATATCCTGACATAAGAATATTGTTAATTTTAAAGTGTGCTCATTCAGCTACATATTGCATTAACCTTCACTGACATGGGGTTATATGAACTTTGTGAAAAGTCAACAGTGATTGCAGTGATTTTTATTTACTGTACCAAGTGTTCATTCTTTATAGAAGAATCACTGCAAGAAAATATATTTTGCACAGCGAGGCAAGCACAGTTAAACACCTAAAATTCTTTTTCTCATTAGAAAATGCAATGGTTATGGCAATTTCTTTGGAAGACGAGGCAACAGTTTTTTCTAACAAGCTCATCTACCTTACAAATTTTACCCAGTACCAAAATCAGCTATAAAACCATACAAGAACCAAGTATAGTTCCAAAAATTGACTTAATTTCCTTAAAATGGTACATTGTACATAGGACTTTATAGCAATGAAGAACTACTTTTTGCCTGTAAGATACACAGAGCTGACCCACAGACAAGTTATTTCTTTATATTTTCCACTCCACCAGAAAAAGGAGGAAATGGAGGAAAAGGGAAACTTTGGACTTTTATGTCAGAGGACTTTGATATTTAAGAATGAAAAAAAAAATGCTATGACAGTCACACATCATGATTT
This sequence comes from Thinocorus orbignyianus, assembly GCA_013400375.1. Classification (NCBI taxonomy): domain Eukaryota; kingdom Metazoa; phylum Chordata; class Aves; order Ciconiiformes; family Thinocoridae; genus Thinocorus; species Thinocorus orbignyianus. The sequence goes on along the minus strand of VXBW01002116.1, from coordinate 65,367 downwards.
TGAGAATTATTTTGGACACTAGACATATTACATTGTCCTGGACAAAACTGATGCCTACTTCTACCTCACACACCAGGCTTTTTTCTCCGTAAGAATTTAGAATCCTGAAAATACCAAGAGAAAACATAGTTGGGGAAAAAAAAAACCCAAACAAACAAACAAAAAACCCACAAGCAGTGTGGCAAAATAGATTTCGATACTAGATACAGAAACATGTAACATTCACCTGGCAAGACAAAACATCAGGGCACAATTAGCGTGGCTGAAGAAGGCTCAAGACCAAACTTATCTTTTGTCAATAGGCTGCCAATACCAGAATAGGAAGAAGCTTATACAGGAACTCCTGCAGCAGCTTTCCACAGGAGCTTACAGCCATGGAATAAGAAAATAATTCTACAACTTTGAATTTAATATTCAAACTTGATCTGTTTCCCAGTGCTAGTGCTAGCAAATTGCTAGTTTACACCTAATTTTTCAATACAGATTAATTACAAAAGCTATTTTAAGACTTTCTTTCAAGAATTTAAAATAAGTGAGCAGCTTTTTAGAAAAATAAGGGAACTAAAGGGCTTTTTGAGGAGGAGACACGTAAGACTGCCAACAAGACAAACAAGCCAAAGATGACATATGGCTTAAAGAAATCAAACAGAAGAGCTAAGAGAAGCTAGAACAAAGCTAGACAAACCAAAAACAAGACCAAACAAGAACACTAAGGGAGCTTGATGAGATGCAAGAGTTGTACTCCAGTCAGACAAATGCACAAGAGCAGCAATGATCCACATGTGGAACAAGGCAGAAGTCTGTACTGTAACTTCCCATTCCCTTTTAGTACCTTCCTGCAGGGCCGACTCTGGTGACTGTGTAACAGAGGGTGAAGCCTGTGGCTGTGAAGAAAGGCTTGGAGCAGGTGTCCTTACGGAGGAGATCACAGCAGAAACAGCAGATGTTCCAGCCCCAGGCTTGGTAAAGGGAATGCTCTGGCTCACAGAGTGCACAGGCTGTGAAGAATCAACACCACCTGAAAACAACAGCAGAAAGCAGGAATGCTTTGGTTGTATTTGCACAGACAATTGCACAACACAATCAATCACATTTCATTTCATAAAAACACCACAAATAATACAGTACTTCAAAGAGACATGCCTTCAAAGAGGTATATATGGAAAAGCTGGGGTTTTTTTAACTTAAATACCTATAAAGTTAAGACTCAATTAAAATTAGTAAATTGCTTTGACAACTAAAAGCAAAAACAAAAGCATGATGTAGGAAGGCCAAGATTAAGCAGAAGATAAACGGATCCACTTTTGATCCATCCCCACAACTCCATGCTTTGACAGGCTTCTCTTCCCAGATAAGAGGAATACAATCCATGTGGAATAGTTCCCTCTCAATTTTCCTCCCACAGGTAGGAAACCTGAGAGTCAGCCGTGTATCAGACCAGTATCCTGCCCCCCTCACAGGGCTGGCTCTTTGCAATTTTGGTTCTCAATTCTGAGACCCGTTCTCCAAGCAATCTGCTTCAATCAACTCTGAGTATTCTGCAGAACTTCTGATGTGTTTTAAACATCTGGACTAGATATAATCTTCTTAAAAAAGTCAGATTAGTGCTTTGAGAGATTTACACAGCCCAGTTGAAATTCCTATTAGCTAAGGACAATATAACTTCAATTAAGTTAGCTTTTAAAAGGATTGCTTTTTGTTTATAAACTGAAAAAATCAAATTATTTTTCTTTCTAAAAAATCTGACAGCCTAAACTGTTAAAAGAAACAATAGTAAGGAAAGGATTTGACCAATACTACTCAGTAAACAAACACAGAAATTATGCAAGAACAACTTTCACTGTTTGTATTTTTATAGTACTTATTTAAGCTACAGAATTCACTGGAGAATGCACAGGTAATATTAAGTTTGGTTTCTCTGCATGTACAGCAGTACAGCTGACACAGTCTTTAGCTTTTCTTTAAAGAATGGAGTTGATATTTGAAAGGACCTTCTGGAAAAGTTGAGGCTTCCTTTAGAGGGGGAAGAGGAAACAGCTTAAAATGACCCTTCTGTTCATTTAGTGTCAAAATTAATGTTATACATTTTCACCACCTTAACAGAATTTTTATTATGCAGTTTTCAAATATAATATTGAGTATAGGTACGGCTTTTTTGGCAAGTGCTATCAAAATTAAAATCTGTATTTCTGCAAAGTACATACACACAGCATCTTCTATTTAAATTTACTTGCTATAACCTTTGCTTTTACACATTATGTCTCGTAGACTTCCCACAGAAGCATCAGCATCTGTCAGCAGAAACATTCTTGTTACAGCAGCTACACAGTTTCCTCAAACAAGATACACAAGACAACAGGGGAAGTTGAGACACTAGTGTGCTCACCCAGGTTTTGTAGCAGAGAGAACTATTTATGGGGTATTTTCCATACTTCAAGTCAACACAGCAGTCCTGCAACATCAAGAAGTGCTGTAAAGCATGCTAAATGCTCTAATGGCCGTGTCACGTGTTCAAAGCCAAAACCAATTTGTACCTGGATTAGCTGAAGATGTAATATCCTCCCTCCGAGTACTATTATCTACTCTCAAAGTTATCCAAAATATCCTTCAGAATTATGTGGGTCTTTTACACATATTGTAAGAAAACATTTTTAAACACTGAGCAAAAAAAACCCCACACAACCTAATTTTTTCTTAGTACAAAAATAATCCAACCTGCAAAATAACATGTTAAGCCTTATTTGGTGACTCTGGAAAGTTTTTGCAAGCTCTAAGTAATTGTCCAAGTGTTTCCTTTGCTCTTAAAGTTAATCTTTAAAAATACATAGTAAATAACTATCATCACATGAGACATTCTATGCTTATGGTATTAGACTAGTAATTTTTTACCCCCTCTGGCCAAGAAGAAGCTTGCACTCTGTTTTATAAATATTGATCAATTTAGGATGGAGTATTTTAGCTCAAGACAAAGCTGGACTGAACACCAGTTTAGAGTACAATGAGCACTGCTCTGTGCATAGTTTTTAGTAAAACTGTTTGAAAAAAAAAATTAAGACATACTGATAATTCCTAAATCTGCTCTCTGTGACAACGAGTTGCTACAGCTGCAATCTTGGTTTTCTGCCCCAATCCCAATATAGTGATTTACCACCTCCCTGCAGCTTGTTTTTCAACAGCATCCTGTCTCCCTGACTTTCTGCATCTCAGCTGGAGTCCTTCCCCTTTTTCCAACCACACCTATACTAGCAGATTTACAGGATTACAGCCTACATTCCTATGGAACTGGGGCAGCAAGGACTTTAGATCCTGATCTGACATAAGGGAAAGTATGTGCATGAGATAAAGAAATTAAAGCATCTCCTGCTCAAGCAGACTGCCTACAATCACAGTATGGTAGACATGATGCAGGATACAAAGAAACCCACACCACATACCCACAGGAGTTCTCTGCCTTGCTCTTCTCAGGGAGGCAGAGGGGGATCCAGTAAAATTTGGGCATCCTGGCTGACATCCACACTGACTGGAGAGCACCAAGAAAAAGCAGAGTGCATGGATTTCAACTCAAATATGCTGAAAAAATATTACGGAAAGCTACCGACCTAGAAGACAAAAGGCCTAAGTAATACAGAGTGTGTTATTTATACAGCATAGCACTGTTTCTGGACAGATTCACATCAATGCTGTTCTGCTGAAAGACAGAATTTAGAAGTAGAAGACAGCATTTTTGCCCCATGAAACTAATTTAAAGGAACAAGCCAAGAAGTCTGAAAATAAACATTTGTATTCTACTTTATTTATACATCCTAAAGCAAAGAAAAGTATTCTCACCGACTGCTATTCATCAAAACAGGTGAACTTCCAGCAAAAGATGCCTCTTGAAATAAATTTCTTATTTTCTTCTAGTGAAACTTCAGCAAGCTTCACTAAAAATACTTCTGTGATTTCAGCCAGTGGCTGCCAAAGTTTTAGAAAAAGATTTTGCTGCAGGTTTGTGTCCTTAGTATATAATATACAACATCTCATGGGTTCGACCTTAATAGACTCAGTTCTGGGGGTCTTCCAAGGACCCACACAAACTTAGAAATCCAATTTTAAGTCCAAGCCTTCTAATTTTACTGATTCGAGTAGAAAAAAAATTCAGAAATCACCAAACTTCTGAAAAACTTATGCCAGCCTAAGTTTCCTGAGTAAGTCCTGTTTAAACAAACACATTTTACTAAAAACATGACAGTCTTTTATATAAACTGTGTTTCATTTTCATCACAGAGAGCTCTCAGTGTTCTGAGCACACAAAACTGCTACCGAAAAATACATTAAGACATCAGTATCCTGTGTGACAATCTTCCTAAAACCATCTTATTTGTAATTTAAGGATTATGAGGGGTCTTCTTTCACAGCACAGCAGCAATGAACAGCAAACTCTCTTATTGGCACTCTAATAGTAGGATACCACATCAAAATTTCTTTCCATGAACAGAGAGCACGCTTAGGAATTCCAGTATATCGTTTTTTTTTTTAAGTGGAATCAAATTATTCCATCAGTAAGAACAGTACTAGGAACAGTACTGTACAGTAAGAACAGTAAGACTGCACTAGGAAATGTATAAAGCATAATAGTGTGTAAAAAGTAAATCAATTACGCCAGGACTAAACATTTATTCGCCATCTTTTATTAGCCAGGTGTTGTAGCAATTGGATTTTTACTATATTTTAACCAAAGATGTTGAAATCTAGACTAAAAAAGGACGGAAATTATTAGAGGAAGTCCGTCTAGCCCCAGACTTAAAAAATCATTCAAGTGTTTAGAATTTAGTAGTAAAACATCCCAGCTCTTCCTTCAGCCTAGCTACCTCTATTTGCTCTTTCCTAGTTAGTAAATACAGAATCATTTGTATGCCGAGGTTTAACCAAGATTCTGAAGGAAGTTAAATCCAGTTAAATCAGTTCCAGAATCCAGCCCACCGTGCAAAGAAGCACAGGACAGGCTTACCTCAGCAGCTCTACAAGCTCAGAAAGTGTATTTTAAGTAATTATGCCTACAGTCCAGCAAACAAACCAAGCACTGCAATATTCCTTAAGTGTGACAGAAACAGCACTAGCAAAGCTAGTTCTACGATCAACTCTTTGAAATTCAAGTGTAATATTACTACTTTTTATTGAGGCCATGTATTAACTCAATCATTCCCTAAAGAAGAGCACTGAATGGTTCAGAAATAAGACTATCCATTGCTCATATTGCTCTTCATGGTCTAGTCAGCTCCACTGTTTCACCTTTAAAAGAGCTGTTTCTCATGAAAAAATAATGTTATGAACACAAAAAAAAAAGTATTTCAAGATTCCCTCATAGGAAATAAAATTAATAGGCATTTAAAAACTTCTGTAAATAAAATACTAACAGACTGAACAAACAGTATGTCATTTTCATATGACTGCTGCAAATCTTACTATTCTGGAATGATAACTGCATTCTGCCAAGGCCAGCTGTAGATTCCGTGCTCAACTGGATCAATTTTTTTGGACAGATTTTTAAGCCTTTAGTCATAGAATCATAGAATCATAGAATGGTTAGAGTTGGAAGGGACCTCAAAGATCATCAAGTTCCAACCCCCCTGCCACGGGCAGGGACACCTCCCACTAAACCAGGTTGCTCCAAGCCCCATCCAGCCTTGAACCCCTCCAGGGATGGGGCATCCACAACTTCACTGGGCAACCTGTTCCAGTGCCTCACCACCCTCACAGGAAAGAACTTCTTCCTAATACCTAATCTAAATCTCCCCTCTTCCAATATAAAACCATTCCCCCTCGTCCTGTCACTAGACTTCCTGACAAAGAGTCCCTCCCCAGCTCTCCTGGAGCTCCCTTCAGATGCTGGAAGGCTGCTATCAGATCTCCCCGGAGCCTTCTCCAGACTGAACAGTCCCAGCTCTCTCAGCCTGTCCTCATAGGAGAGGTGCTCCATCCCTCTAATCATCTTGGTGGCCCCTTGAAATAATTAATTTTTATGCTCAGCCTTGAAACACCATTAACTTCAGAAGCATTTTAAGGATCTATTTTTCTATTTTAAACAGTATTTTGTTTCATTTTTTTGACATATTAAAGAAAATCATGCAGAGCGACTCATACAGACAGAATTCAAATCTACCAATATTTGAATACTGAACTGAAAGATGATATTCTACATTCTACTCTTGAGAGGAGGCAGAAAGCAACAGCAAAACTAATGCCAGCCTAGTATGGATTGGGCAAGCTTGAACTAAGCTTAACTGTTTTTCTCAGGCAAAGCTTTACCATCATCAAAACCATGTTCTTTTGTAAATCTGCTGCAGCTACTAGCAAGGACTGAGCATACGTGCCCTCAACCTTTGCAAATCCATTCTCTATAGCTAGATCCAAACTAAAAACATCAAGATATTGCTTATAAAAATCAGCTAAAACTGCTGAAATTGCACTCTCATTCAAATGCTTACCAAAAACATATTAATTACAAAAACCCCAATCGCCTCCAAACCCATGTAAGCTCTACTTCTTCTGCATGTTCATTTATGTAAAATGTAAAGAATCAATATACATCATGACTTAAAACAATTCTCTAGCCAGAAAAGGAGAAAAACACCTCTGTGATTCAGAACATGCCTACTGATATTCAGAACATACTTCAAAACTGGGCAACAGAATTTCCTTCCAAGACTACTTAAATGAAAAAAACCCCAATAAACTAAAACCATTGCGTAAACAGTGTCATCTTCTGTATCTCTTAATAGCAAGACATCAGTGATATCAGCTGTTTTCGTGAGGACTGTGGTAACCAAATGGGAAAGGACACAACAGGACAGAATTCAAAATTACAATACAGAATTTCACACAGTGAACAAGTACAAATCAACAAGAGTACGTGATTTCTGATGCTTTCAAGACCCATCTGGAAGTTCAGTAACCTTCAAATAATACCCTACCTGTGTTTATTTGGTTGTTTACTTTAGCAACCAATCCAGGGAGATTCCTGCTGAAGTGGTCTTGAACAGACTGAGCAGATGAGACAGTCGATAACGTTGAATTATAACCCACGGGAACATGCTGCTGAAGGCAATGAGGTACTGATGCACTCTGGCTGGAAAATGCATTTGTCTCTTTGGACTGTCCAACAGCAGGTAGGCTTGGAGAGGCAAATGCTTGCCCATACACACTGCCAGCAGCCGCAGGATAGGAAACATTAGGATACATGGCACTAGAAACCACAGGCATGGCATAGTGATCAGAATTAAGCGGAAATCCCTGAGATGCAACTGAAGAGCTGACAGAAGTGCTGTAGTGATTAGCAAATGCTGAATACGACTGCTGAGCGCTCGTATGCAAGTAGGATGCAGATGATATTGCTCCTTGAACAGGTCCTTCAGCTGACCCCACTCCATGGGGAGCTTTATTGTAAAACTGCTGTGATTCCTGTGTATTCAACACATTGGTACCCACAGAAGGTGGCATAACATTTTGTGCTGGTGCTGAATAATAAGGAGGGTAGTAACTGGCTCTATACTGGTTATCCAAATGTGAAGCAGCAGCTTTATTGGGCACTTGGGAATAGTGTCCTGAGGGCGCATCATAGCTTGGAGGATGCGAGCCATAGCCAGAGGGGAACGGCATCCGACTCTGCACAGGACCTGAAACAAAGAGAAAATGCCACGTGTATTAAAGGAGTATTAAACAATAAATTCTGTACTTATTCTTAATAACAAACAGTTGGTTTCTTCTTGTTTTCAGTCACTATTTTTGAGGTCAATTTCCTTCAGCAAAAGGAGAACAAACCAAGTATAATGCATGCAAAATACAGTAGTTGAAGTAATTTCCAAACACACAAAGAAGTGACAGAAAAATAGATTGCTTCCACTTTATGCCTCACATTTGTACTTTTAATATTTTGGAAGTTTTTAGGAGGTTAGTATCCAAAGAAATAGTGAGTAACAATAAGCACCAAAGTGAGGTTTCTAAGGATTGAAAGTATGCCTTAAAAAACCTGACTAAATATGAAAAAATAAACAACACCACAAAAAAACCTGTAGTCAAACCAGTGTGATAATGAATAAAAATGTACACTTCTTTACAAATCCTCAATAAAGTGACAAAGAGAAAGTCCTGCAGAGCAGTTATTTCTGTCTTCTATGTTCTTTTGTATTATACTTTTATGAAAATCAATGTTTTTATGAAACTACAGAGTATCTTACAAGGCAGTTCATTTCTGTTTACTGCCTGATACTTCCATCAGGCACAGGAGATGTTGATACCAGAGAAAGTGACATCTGCTGTCACTGCAACTGGCTCTCCAACATTAGAGGTTAATTACATACTGGTCCAGCAAAGGTCAAACAAGTACTTGTTTGCTGGAGACTGAATGTTAACTGTGTTCAAATTATTTTTTTCAATGCCAACTGAGCAATGGTAAATCTCAAAATTCCTTCCTGAACCCTATTTTTAGTTTCTAGAGAACCACAAATGCATTTCCCTGGATTATTTCCTTTCTTAAAATTACTGCACCCTACTGCTTTCAACCTGCTGGATGACTATGGTCATTATTTCCCAGTCCTCAATGAACAGAAACACAAGCACAGCACTGGGCCACTTGCAAATCTAAACAGCGAATGGTAATAATAAACTGTTTATTTCCTCCCTTACATTTACAATGATTACCAAATACAAGTATTATTTCTCATCTAGAAATTTTGAAAAATCGCTGTTCTCAAAGTAACACCCAGATGTTCTAGGATTAACCTGCAAGGCAATTTTAATAAAGAATTTGTTACTGGAATCTTGCAAGCAAAGAACACTCTGTCCAAAACTGCTTTCTGATAAAATTAAAAATGCCTTTTCATAATTGACAAGCCAGAAAGTTGAGTGAAAGAGAAAGGAGCTAAAAAAATGAGCAACAGTAACTTGGACTGCTAGGTCAAAAGACAGAAAGGAGTTTTGGTAGAAATGACAAAGAGCTTAAAAAAAAAATAATAAAATCACCACATCCTGAGTTTTGAGGAGAATATGTAACTATGCTTCTGATTCACTATTTTCTTGAAAAAGTGGGAATTGCTTCATAAAGTTGTTTAATTTATTCTCCTTTAAGGTAATATTATTTTGAGCTAACATGTCATTAACAGCTATGTGAACTTCAGCAGACTTCCGACCTACTTTTTTAAAGTCTGAAAGAGCAAATTCAAAAATACATCAATAACTTGTATCTCTCAAGGCTTATTGCTTTAAGCAGTTGTCTCACTTAAGATGGCCAAAAAAAAAGAAGCTTTCTCTGAAGAGTGTGCTTTTATTCTGCCTATTTTAGTAGAACAAACTAATTGAGTGGGTATAATTTAGAAACTGGTTCAGGAGCACCTGACTTCTAAATAAGAGGTTGCGTATCAAATCATCTAATGCAAAGTCTTGCAGTGTCAAGCTCTGGTTTAAAAAAACAAACAAAACCATAAGTATAGACATTGTACTTTTATCTCAAACTCCTGGTCCTTTAAAAGCAATTTTTACAATAACAACGAAAGATGATTATTCTCATTATCTGAAGTGAGGGTTTTCTTCTATTTGATTATGAAGAACATGAGTAGAAAGTAATTTTGTACTGCAATTAGGAGCTGAAGCTGAAGCTCCTAATGCCTAGATAATTGGACAGCTTTCAACACCGGAAATCTGAGTACATCTTCAGTGTCGTCTTGAAGCCTGGTTAATTACACAATCTGCCCTCATGTCTCAGTTACTCTACTGTCCTTCCAAAACACAAATCTCTTTCAAGAAAACTCCACAAGAGGAGTTGAAAACCTCAGCTGCACACACAACTTATCTACTGCTAAAGCATCATCTCTCTAATGAAAGCCACAAACCTCTCCTTCTAGAGACAAAGCAATTCATGCTGTTATAGTACATAACTAACATAATCTAACAAGATTTCTTACATAACTTAGTAAAGTTTTGCCTGCTAGTGCCACATCTGTTTGGATTTTTATGGCCATACACTGTCTCACCTGAGTAATTTAGCCAACTACCACGTACCATACCTACACATTGTACACCACCATCTTCCTTTCTAGCCAAGAACACCTATTAGTTTTCTGTAACTTTTAACATCCCTTTACCCACCACAGCTCCCTCTCGTATCCTTTCCAGGATGGATGGGGAGGGAAGGCAGCACTGCTGTGCCTTGTTAAGCTCTGCATACCCTTAATTGTCAGCAAACAAGCCAGCAAATCAAGCCACTGCAGAGGTCTCAAAACAGCTCAGTCGCAGAATTAATGTCTCCTTCATTCACCCAGCTTCTCATTTTCAGAAGATGTTCAGAGATTTTGTATCTTTCAGACTTCAATCCTCTTTATCAAATTTAATGAAACCATCCAAAAGATCCGAAGTCTGAGGACGGATGGAAAACCAGGCTAAAAAATGCCATAATTAAAATTATGGACCCAAAATGCTAGTAGAGATGATAATATTAATAAGATAAGATTATTAAAAACACAGGTGCACATCCCTTTTAGTATCACTGTACTTGCAATAAGTTGCTTGCTATCACAAAAAACCAGCTCCTCTTTCATCAGTTTCCAGTAACTTCAGTTTTATCTGAAAAATCCACATTTTATGAAATTAAAACAGAGCACTCTGAACATCTGAGAGAATGCACTAGTGTATTCTTTCAGCCAATATAGAAACAGCTGTATTCACTGAAGTATCTTACATTTAAACTCTATTATACTGACATAAAATCAAATTTAAAAAGCAATGATCTTTGTGAAATTTAGTTTCTATTGGACAGAATGAAAATTTGCAGTACAGTCTTTTTCTGCTACTATTTCCATCCATTCTCTCTCCTATTACAATTGTGAAATGAAAGAAGCCTCAAATCCCGTGTTGTAACTTCAGAAGATTAGTACTTAAAGATATCAGATACACTAATCTAAAAATTCTGGAATGCTATTGCTACATGACATAAAATGACAAATTCAGAGCTCTTGCCTACAAATCATCAAATACACATCACTGCAAGATGTCTTAAGGAATACAGAAGACAAAATTGAGTAGTTACCAAGATATAAAATAAAAAATTCAAGACTATTAATTAACATTATATACATTTCTTCGAATTAAAAAATGTGTTTTGCAGAAAACAAATGGCCTACTACAAGGTCATAAACATGCTGCTTTTAAGAATATCACCATCAACAAAGAGTTAATTAATTAAAATAACAAAAAGTAACCATGGCTCTTTAAAAGTACTGCTTTATTCAGTGAAAGCCACAAGGAGAACGTGTGATGTCAGTTTCTACTTATTTCTGTGAAACACACTTCCAGGTTATTGACGTTGTAGTAGTTGTGTCCTGATAACCACATGATTTTCATTAAAAGACATAAGTTGGCCTTTTCTTAACACTTTTGACAAAACTCGGCATTATAATACTAAAGTTTGGACACATTTGAGGCACGAGCATCTCCCTAAAACCTACTATTAACTACCCGCCTTTTCATTCACTTCAGTGACTTTTGCATTACCTGCAAACTGACTCAAAACCTACTTTACAGGCATTTAAGTGCTTATTGCCTAATATTTTTGAGTAAAAAGTGTTGCAGGTCATTACCCTGCACACCGATCTGTGCAGAAAAACTGCCTGTGCATTAAAAAAAAAGACTGACTACAAAATAAAGGCTTTACCAGCAGGAGCTAAAACTCTACGCAGGCAAATTACATACCAAACCATCATTAGGTGCAGACGAAGATCATAGAATGGTCAGAGTTGGAAGGGACCTTAAAGATCATCAAGTTCCAACTCCCCTGCCATGGGCAGGGACACCTCCCACCAAAGCAGGTTGCTCCAAGCCCCATCCAGCCTGGCCTTGAACCCCTCCAGCAATGGGGCAGCCACAGCTTCTCTGGGCAACCTGTTCCAGTGCCTCACCACCCTCACAGCAAAGAACTTCTTCCTAATACCTAATCTAAAGATCACACGTGCATCCTGAGAAGTTAATGATGTGTATTAATACAGAAGCGATTCTGCAGCGCCCCAATTTAAAAATGAGGAACTAATTACGCTAATTGATAGCGTGGATAATCTCAATACTTTCCCAGCTGAAACACAAACCAGTGTTTTGCGACTCCGAACTGTTTCACCTCCATTTTGCCACGAATCTTGTTTATTCAACTCAAACCCCAAGATAAAGTTGTGGGGACACCTGCCCACTACTACTTCTGCGTTCATAAACAGCCACGGAGTTAAGTGCCTGCTCCCACCCGCGGGAGGGGGGTTCCCTGCCCACGCTCAGGCCCTGCCGAGGCCTGGCGGTGCCTCGGCCGCCGGAGCATTCCCGGAAGGCCACAAAGCACCCAGCGGATCTCAGGCGAGGAGGGAAGGAAGACCGGACACAGACCCACCACAGCCCCCTTCCCCTCAGAGCCTGCCCCTTCCTTCCCCCGCGGCCCCCTCCGCCTCCCACAGAAAGGGCTCCCTCAGGGGCCGGCTCCGCCGC
>VXBW01002116.1:0-52793 GCA_013400375.1 Thinocorus orbignyianus | reverse complement strand
ACCGAGCGCCGCTCCCGCCGCCGCCCACAGCGCGCCCTGGCGGCCCCGCCAGGGCCGATCCGGCCCGGCGTGAAGGAGGCCGGACCCCCTCACCGGCCGGACCCCCTCACTGGCCGCACCCCCTCACCGGCCGCCTTTCCCGTTGCCCCAGCCCGGCCGGGCCCCGCCGGTCCCGGGGATACGCTTAGTGACCCGTTTCGTATGGTGAAGGGCCTCTGCGGCAGGAGGAGGCGGCGCGGCGGGGCTCTGTGTGTAAACCCTGTGGGTGCGAGCGGCCAGGCCGCTGGGCTGTGAGGTTTCTCATCCTCACAGCACAGAGGTGCGTATGGTATACATATATCTCCCCTGGTTTTGCCTTCTTGAGGCGTTTTTGTGTATATCCGCAATATATCTTAAGAATATACGTCCTCTGGAACGCGTAGAGGGTGTGTCTGTGCTCCGCTCTGTGGGGAAAAGGCCTCGCAAGGTGAGGTCAGGTGAGGTGAAGTGACATTTTCCCTGTATAATTATTCTATACACAGACAGAAAAGACTCAGGGAGGCAGGCCGAGCTGAGGCAGCGCTTTTCTTTCTATATTAAAAATACACACTGCATATTATTTTTTGTCCCAGTTTGGATGACAGAGGGCTGAATTTCTCTCCTAATGCTTGGGAAAACAGCGCTTTTAGAAGACCAGTATCTGAATTTGTGAAAATATTTACTTCATAGCCAGCTACGCTTCCTGGGATTCAAGGTCTCGGTGTTTTCCAGCCTTGCCAGGTGTAGGGATGAGGAGGGGCAAGACCCAAGCTGGCCAACAGGATTATTTCATACCACGAATATCACATTCAATATTATATTAATTAATATATCATATTCAATATTATAAACTTTGCTGATCTCTCTCCCTTGGTTGTGTTGGGTGGTCCAGGGAACTTCTTGCACCAGTGCTGTACCCCTGAACCCTCCTCTTCCTCCCAAAGCAGTGTCCAACATTTGCTGTCTCTTGCCAGGAGTGCTCAGCTTCCTACTGACAGCAGTGGCTGAGAATAAATTCGATCAATACTGTTTGGTTTTTTTAGTATTATTACTGTTAATTATTTAGTCTTATCCTATTAAATTTGTTTATGGTTCAATCCTGTGTTTTCTAGTTTTTCCCCAGTTCCCCTACCAAGTTGAGGAGGGGTCATCAGGTGGCAGAACAAGTGGCTAAACAACAATAAATTGTGGGTTTCTCAAACCATAAAATCTCTATATAGCGTGTATGTACTACCTATATAGACAGAAAGGCCTTGACAAGGAAGAATGAGACAAGATAAGGCAAGGCTTTACAGACTTTGTACTTGATATATATTATATATTCCCTAAACTGAAAGGAAAGTGTTAGTGAGCTGATACTGTTGGCAAAAGATCTCCATTCAATTTAACGCTTTCCACAGTCAATCAAACACTAAACCATATTAATTTTGACTGTCTGTATTTCTGTCTCTACCACCTATCTCATTCACTCAAACAGTATTCAAGACTGAATTAACTGCTCAGGTTTTTTTATTATACACAGAAATTGAAAGCACAATAACGTATACTGGTGATGGTATTGTCAAGACCATGTTCACAAAACTGAGTCACCTTTACTTGTTATATGTATTTGATGAGTTCCTTCCCTTTTTGTATGCTATTTGGCCTACTGATTACTATGCGTGTTTGTCTTTTTTAATTATTTTGCCTGTATGCTAAGCATATGGTCCAGCTCTGACCATTATTACCAAGCATGCCAGGCATCTTTAAATATTGGAGGAACTGACTGTATAGATAACATATTATCTAACTGTTTAAGTTCAAACTGTTATCAAACTGTTTAAGTTTAAGCCTTCACACTATCAAACTATGTAGAAGTGTCTTGCACAGGCTCCCATTAGTCCTTTCATAGACAGTAGATACATGTTTGAAAGAAACAATTTCTTCTCCACGTCCTTAAAAGTTAGGGTGATAATTAGTGGGCTCAAAATGCAGTGAAGTTCAGGTGAGCTATTAAGAAAAAAAACACATTACCTTAAGATACTAAAGAACTATGTGACATAGGAATGGTGTGACATTGCCATAACTGAAGAATTCTTAATAGGGGTTACACAAACATGTTGAGAATCAGATTGTGATTCAGCTTTGGTGCAAGTGACCTCTTGAAGTGCCTCCCAGGGCTTTATTGTTGTGATAAGGTTAACAAATTCCACTGTTAAAGCTGTTCTTCCTTCTTTGCAACCCATCCTCTATCCCACACAAAATACTTGTGTGCAATGAATTCATGACAACAAAATGATTCAGAATGTCTTTTCATTCTCAGTGCCATTTTAGAAGGTATCTGCTTCCTTGTAGTACAACTGTATTTTGTCACATCATGAAACATTGGTGAATCTGTGTTTTGACAAAGATTTTCTCCTTCCAATGTCTTGTTTCTCGAACTCCTTGCACTGTGAGACCATGAATACATCCTATATCACAGTCTGTGAAAATCACACATCAATTTATGATCAAGCACAAGGGGATATATATCATTGTGCTAAAAGCAGAAAGAGCCATTTGGGAATTTTCCCAATATTTTCAATGCTTTTACAAAACCTTTCTACATGTCTTAATTAATTATTTTCTACAAACAACAATTATACTGCGGTTAAACCCATTAATTCTTAGGAAATCCAGATGTGTTGGCAGCTAGAACACAAACCCCTAATGGAAATCACTATAAACTCAAATCCATTGTGGATTTTTTTTTCTCATTTATAATGAATTTGAATGTGTTGGCAAGAAATGAGTGTTAATGTCTGATGCTTATGCTATCATGCAGCAAATAACACAAGTTGGCTCACCTAAGCCATTGCTTCCACTTAGTTTAGTAAAAAATTTACAGGAGTAACAAATTCTTTGGCCAGCTGGTGAGGCTTAATTACTAATAGATTTATTTTGACCTGTACTCTGGTGAGACTCCACCTAGAGCACTGTGTCCAGCTCTGGAGTCCTCAGCGCAGGAAGGACATGGACCTGTTGGGGTGGGTCTAGCAGAGGGCCATGAACATGATTTGAGGGCTGGAGTACATCTCCTGTGAGGACGAAGGGTTACGAGAACCTCTCCTATGAGGCTGCATCTCTCATGAGAGAATTGGGGTTGTTCAGCCTGGAGAAGAGAAGGCTCCAGGGAGACCTTAGAGCAGCCTTACAGTACCTAAAGTGAGCCCAGAGGACAGATGGGGAGGGACTCTTTATGAAGGAGTGTAATGATAGGATAAGGGTTACCCTGGTTTTAAACTGAAAGAGGGGAGATTTAGATTAGATATTAGGAAGAAGTTATTTTCTGAGAGACTGGAGCAGGTTGCCCAGGGAAGCTGTGGATGCCCCAACCCTGGAGGGGTTCAAGGCCAGGCTGGATGGGGCTTTGTGCAGCCTGCTCTTGTGAGAGGTGTCCCTGCCCATGGCAGGGGGGTTGGAACTCAATGAGCTTTAAGGTCCCTTCCAACCTGACCCATTCTATGATAAGTTTTGCAATGACACAAAATGTATCTCTGTCATTTGTGTTTGGAGGACAAAAACATGAAAGTGTACCTCATTAACTGTAATCTAATAAAAGGGACATTAAAGGTCCAAACCCAGAGAACAAAAGTTATTTTCACAATGAGGAATATCTGGGAACAAAATTGTTATAAAGTGAGTTAGAAACAATTTTGAGCTTTAACATAACTAAGTCAATTCTATTCCACTTTGCCATACATTTCAGAAGGAGAATGCCAGAATTAGGTCTTTCTATAATCACTGTCAAAAAAATAGAGCTGCAGGTCACCCTACCTCACTGATAAATTTCTAATTGTGCTCCTGCCTTTCTTACAGGAAGTGGGTCACTTCAGGACAAAGTAATAAAGCTTCACTTTTTCATAATCAGAAGTCCCAGACTGTGTTAGGATCATTGTGTTTGGGTAAGTTACCTGTAGTGCAATTGCTTTCCAGAATGAGAAAGGGAAATCAACACTCTTGATGTTACTAGAAAGCGTGCTTCTGATTGAGTGACTTCTGCATCAGTCTGAAGGACAAATCCCTGCATCCGCTGGGTGAGATCTGTGCTGTACTTCTTTTGTAGCTGGCTAATTAGTAGAAGAGGCCCCGGGGTAGCTGTGCTCCACTTTGGATAAAAATCTTTTACAGATCTAGAACCTACCAGAGAAAGAGAAATCAATTGTGATGCAGCTCAGCTTTCTTACAGATGGACAGGTTTAGTTTCCATGTAATTTATTTTCTTTATTATCCAGGTAACTCCAGAGGAGTTCTTTGTTGTAGTAACGAGCAGTGCTTCTGTTTGCCTGCCTGAACACTTGGCATCTATTTGGGTTGGGTACACAAAACTGAACTGTGTTTAATTTTTGTGGGTTTTTTTAACTTTCCCTTTGTTTTTGGGGGTGTTTTTTTGTTTGTTTGGTTGGGTTGGGTTGGTTTTGAGTTTTTTGTTGTGGGTTTTTTTTTTTTTTTTGAGGTATTTACACCTGTAATGGAAAAGGCTCAAAAAGCAACAGGATTTGCCCATATGTGGTTCACAAGCTCTAAGGAAAACTCCCTGCATGCACATTCTACATGGACATAAACTTTACCAATCTCTATGCAGATTATAGGAGGAGGGGGATTGTCACTGCCACTACTGATCTAACAGTGATCCAGCCACCTTTGACTACCTTGGCATCAACAACAGTCTAATTGTTTTCATCCTATGGTGGCTGTGATGGAAGAGAATGATTTAGCTCTTCTCTGGACTGAGGTGATGAGCTCTGCTCACTGCTACAGCTGATAGGTGTTGAATGTAGCTAATTCTTACAGACTTTGTGTCTGAGACTCTTAAGTCCCTGTTAACAGTATGGTCTATAATTTCTGTGATACCTCTTCAAATCTGGAAATATGGTATAAATTCTTACTTAAATTGATACTCCTGGTTGGCAATTATGCCTGGCAAGTCCCTTGAGTATGCAGTACAGATAAACATGGATATCTGTATCTAGACTTGTAATACTCCTGGGTGGTTTCGTCAGCTGCAAACTTGAGTCTACCACATTACTACTTCGAAAGGTTTTGGCAAGCTATGACTAACGAATAACTTCAGCTACATCCAGAGATCTAAATATTTTCATGAAATTTTGTTCAAAGGGAAACTCTAGCCACAAGCTTTCGTGTGACCTCAGAAGACAGCTAAACAAAAGCAAGAGAGTCTGGGGAATTTTTGCAGCTGGTGTGCCACATCCCAGCTGCAGAAGTGTAGTCATGTCGTGATCCAAACAGGCTGAGCTTAAGCTCATGAAACCTTTTCAGTTTTCAGCTCTTAAAGTTTTATGTTTTTCCAGTAATTTTTATAAGACCTGTAGAACTAATAAACCCCTGAAAGATCTATTACTCTCTGGCAATTTGATATTTTATAGGTTTTCCATTAAGATGGAACAATGACTCATCTGAAAACACCGGAGCTCCCTTCTTCCTCCTCTGGCTCCAGATGTCCCCCCAAAGCAAAACTTGCTGTTACTTCTAAAAGAGAAACATGCTGCAAACATGGGAACTTGTATCCAAAAATAGCTTCTCAGGTTTTTTGGATGTCTACATCACTGGTCCCCACTGTATCTTCACACGGGTAGTAAGAAACCCACAGACCCAAGCCAAAAGGCACAGTCCCTCCTCCACATTATCTGACTGTGCAGGCTCTGCTGTTTGTGTACACCACAGGTCCTGAGAAGCTCAGTCACATGGCAATACCCTTGGCACCCAAGGATTTCTCATGTGAACGATGGCAATGAGATAGCCTCATGTGGACTGTAGATCAAACCATCCAAAACTAAAATAGAAGATAATTAAACCATTGAAGTGCAATTAAAACTTAAAAGTACCATGCTGTGGATTAGCAGCTTAATGCTGTAAACCTCAAGGACTTTGTAGTAGCACTGTAGTAACTCTGGTTTTCTGTGTACATTTGAAACAGCATAAGAAGCTGAAATTGCTTCTATCCTTATCTGAAGAGACCGCTGCCCTCTGAAACTAATTGAAAAATTCCTCTCACAGGATGTTTTGGCAATATTTGGGAAGCTTGTCATGCCAATTAAATATTATGGCCTCTGACTGACCAGAGCTGGATTCTGCACTGACTGTCTTGTCCTCTTCAGTGAGACTAACTCTGGAGGAGGCACATGAAGCCCTATGCTGGTAGGAGAAACATTACTCAAAGTCATCACATAAAGGGACATATTTTCCCTTTACAACTGTATAGTCCTAGTAGCTCATTGAGTACTACTTATTTAAGGTCAGTTTTTTCCAAGAGCAGCAGTGCATTGCTGTCAGCCAAGGACACCCAGAGAATGCTTTTCACTATACAGAACAATAAATTACTGTAATTGATAAAAAGCTTACAGATTGATTTATATCAATTTATAAAATTATATGCATGGAAGAAGTTAAACAGAAATGCTCAGTTTAATTTCCAAGCTCAAGTAACTTCAAAGGAGAAAGACATGTTCATTTGAAGTCTTTTCAGACACATAAACTGCCCATTGGAAAAATCCTTTTGTTCATATAGTTTTTTCTGACAGCCTTACCAGTCCCAATCTTACTTTGAGCTTTGTTAACTGTGTCTTTTCACCTATCTGTAGCTTCTTCCTGGCAGTTGCCTCCTCATTTAATTTCATTCTTCGTAGTGGGTGAAAATCACCTGTTATTTTTACACCACAGACTTCTGTTAAAATAAGTGGTGGCACTGTAATTTCAAATTCACCTTAACAGGAAGCAGTAGTGTGAGCACCTCTGTGTAGCTCCTCTTTCACTAAGACTGCAACGTTTACAATCCCACAACACAGAATTGTAAAAATAGTATAAAAATAGCAATAAAATTCAATGACTTTTTTTTTTTTCAGTAATGCAGTGCCTACATCTAAATGTTTTCCTAATATAGAATGTAAATTTTCATACTCAAAAACCAACTTAGCTTTTAGTGTGATGCTTCTGCTTTAAAAAGAAGTGAAAAGAGGTCTCTGCCATCTTATCTTTTAAGAGCAGCTTGTGCTGTTTGGTTTCACATTGTGCTGGAAAGAGTGCAGATGCAGATCACACCTGCAAGGACAAAAAAGTGTTTTGTTTACAAAAGAACAAGCAGCACAATATTCTGCACTATTTTATGAGGCGAGCTATTTCTTTGTAGATGCTTGCTATGACTTGAGACAAACAGACATTGCTGCTTCTTAGTTTGTACTGAGAGACATCTCTGGTTTTTCTCCTCCTTTGACCCTTACCTAATTGCTTTCATTGTGACAGATCCCAGTTTGGGTTCGGTTCTAGAAGTAGATGAACAGTTGCTGACAAATCATTCACTTCCTGCAAGGAAAGCAGCTCTGGCCTGACACCATTTGAAGATGTGATTGAATATTTTCAGTTTCAAAAGTACTTTCCTTAGCATCTTTGACTGCTGCAGAATACAAAATAAGGAAAGGTGATGAAAGGACTGGTAGTCCTGAAATGCAACTAAATGATTCATACTGGGTTCAGCTCCCTTCATCCTTCTTTTTCTCCTTGATGTCAAAAAACCCTTTGTTTTCATGTCAAGCTGACCCAAAAAACCCTGTTTGTTCATTTTATTTTTGGCCAGAAGATCAAACCAGCCATTTTGTTGTATTTCCTTTATTCCTTGGGGCTTTGAGCAACCTGTTCTAGTGGGACCATAGCAGAGGAGTTGGAACAAGATGATCTTTAAGATCTCTTCCAACCTAAACCATTCGATGATTCTATGATTTAAGCAAGTCTGTTTCAGAAATATGTGCCTAAAGTTAATCATTTGTTTAAATGCCATCTAGATTAAGGATGCTAAGCATATGCCTGAGTGTGTTCCTTCATAGTCTCCAAGGGTAAAATACACCCAGAAAAATCAACTGGACAGGCCCCATAGGCCCCATTTCCGATGTGATCTGAGGTCTATGAATTTGGGAGAGCTCACAGGTTCACCACCAAGAGTCTGGAGCTGTTCAGGAAGCAGCAAACACCACCGTGCAGCAATGTTTTTTCTTTCCAGCTATTTTCTTTCCAGCTCTAGGCTAGACTCAAGCAGGGCAATTGGGGTTAAACTTAGCCTTCCTGTTCAGAATTTCATGCTGCTAACTTCCTAGAGCTGTGACGGCTTCTGTTGCTCTTGTTGTGCAGCGTTTGCTTTTTATACACTGGGGTTGTGCCACAGGACCAAAACCTTTATGTACTTGCAGGGTGCCAAAAGCAGAGAAACAAGGACCTCTTTTCCTTGGAGAGCTATGATCAGCTGAGAAGCCTGAGCTCAAAGATTTTGTTTTGCTATTCCCCAACTAAATGTATTCATGAGGAGAACTGGTAAAGCACAGGGGGGACCATAAATAAATTGCCCCCCGAGAATAGCCGCAGGCATTGACATTTCCCAGCTGCAGGAACCGTAACCAAGAATCATTCTGTTCACTTT
Source organism: Thinocorus orbignyianus (assembly GCA_013400375.1). Lineage (NCBI taxonomy): Eukaryota > Metazoa > Chordata > Aves > Ciconiiformes > Thinocoridae > Thinocorus > Thinocorus orbignyianus. The sequence continues at coordinate 44,332 of VXBW01002116.1, read as the reverse complement.
GGACATGAATCTATCCCCAGGATTCGCATTTAATGTGCTGAGGTCATTAGTTCTTAAGGATTTCAACTAGAGAAAGCTCTGGTTTTGAACAAATGGCAGGGAATAATACTATTTAAAAAAATAATAATCATTGACTTTTTGAATTTGGACACTTATTTTCAGAATTTAAACAAATAATGTGGAATTTTACTGCATTTTTTTATTTTTATTTTTTGTCCATTTGCATATAACATGTCAGGAGCAGTGTACAATATGGCAGCATTACTGGCAATCAAATATCAGGAAAATCAGTAGGATGATATAACACATTGATATAATATGATATAATATATAATTTTGAAATAATATTTGAACTGAAGCAACATTGCCAGTGATATTGGTTACTAATAGTATAGAGAGGCTTTACCTGCCTGGTTTGACAGATTGCACAATAGTTCAGAGAAAACTAATTGCTCTACAACCTCAGCAGCAGCTTCCTCCCACTTCATAAAGCTCCCGGAGATAATCCTGCTCCCTCTGTGCTGCAGTACCTTCTTTGAGCTTTGAGGAAACAGAATAGAATCAGTTTAGATTTAGATGGGATTTTCCTACCTGGAAGAATATTAATGCAGCCTAACAGAGGAGTTCGGGCAGGGAGAGAAGTGAAGAAGTTGAAGAGGAGAGTGCTGTGGGTCCTTGCTTTCAAAATCACATCAACACTTAGCACATTTCTAATTCTTGCTTCAGACTGAAGGGATATGCGATTATTTTCAGGATTTTTTTCTTAATTCTACTCATTAAGGAGGACCAGCATCTGGTCCTCTTGAAGATTTGATCTCCTGTTTCTTCAAGTGTACTTCTTCTTTCCAGGTGAAATGAAAACACCATTTTCTCTGCCTTTTCTGCTTTGCAGTGGAAACAGCCTACATTCCCCCCTCAAATACTGTTCATCTGCTAAACCTTTCTGTGTTAGTCCAGCAAAACCCCCAATATTTATGTGTAAGTGGCAAATTGTTTGAGGTTCACATATTCGGCTCTGATTGTCTGGCCAGTGACTCTAAGCTGTGTTGTTTTTCCAGGCTGTGAGACCCTTGAGACAGGGCCTGTGTCTCCCTCCAGGTATTTTAAATGTCAATCACACAGAGAGTGCTCAATAAATAAATAATGCTGGTTTTGTTACTGCTCTACGATGTTTCCCTTGCCACAGAAATTATGGTGGAGCCAAGATCAAAACCTATATGAAAAAAAAGTACTCTGATTTATCTCTGCAGAGGATAGGAAACTCTGTGAGTGTGCACTCCTGCTGAAGTTCAGTGTTACTTTTTTTCTTCTTTTTTTTACTGCTGGAGATTGAATTCTTGCTCTGTTTTAATGTTCTTCAGCAGGCTTCAGAGAAAACAATACCGAAGGTCCCAACAATTGCAGATTGAGGTAATGCAAGAATGGATATAATTACAAGGATAAGGAATGATTTCAGTGGATGAGTTTCCTTCCAAATAATGGACTTGACTTGATTCAGGAAAGTTCTGAAACATACGCCTGACATTTAGTCTTGACTTCAAGAGGATCTAAGCGGGTGCTTAAGCTGCCCTGAATAGCGGCATTCTCTTGAACGCAGGTTTTTTGTGCTGTGCCCAGCAGTGGCAGTGGCCAAAGGGAATGCAGTGGTTGTCCAGCCTTACACCCATCCTGTGAGCATTGAAAATTCTCCAACCAAGCATGTACTTGGCTCTGTACACACTGATGATCTCAGCTCCAACCCGATAGCTACAGATTACAGCTGAAAAGTTAACAGTGTCTGTAATCTCTCTGCTGTGTTCAGTGTACTGAAGTATTACCCCAATTCTTTGTAAATTGTTACCTATCTGGAAACTATCCACAATACTTCTATAACTTCATGCAAACCCTTTTCTTTTTCCAGATAAAGCAGAGAATAATTTCTTAATTATGAACTGCTTAGAAAGTATGTAGAATCATAGAATGGTTAGAGTTGGAAGGGACCTTAAAGATCATGGAGCTCCAACCCCCCTGCCATGGGCAGGGACACCTCTCCCTAGAGCAGGTTGCTCCAAGCCCCATCCAGCCTGGCCTTGAACCCCTCCAGGGATGGGGCAGCCACAGCTTCTCCAGGCAACCTGTTTCAGTGCCTCACCACCCTCACAGGAAAGAACTTCTTCCTAATATCTCAACTAAATCTCCCCTCGTCCAATTTAAAACCATTACCCCTCGTCCTGTCACTACACCTCCTGACAGAGTCCCTCTCCAGCTCTCCTGGAGCTCCCTTCACATCCTGGAAGGCTGCTGTCAGGTCTCCGCGGAGCCTTCTCTCCTCCAGGCTGAACAGCCCCAGCTCCCTCAGCCTGTCTTCATAGGAGAGGTGCTCCATCCCTCTGATCATCTTGGTGGCCCTCCGCTGGACCTGTTCCAACAGTTTCATGTCCTTTCTCTGTTGAGGACTCCAGAGCTGGACACAGGACTCCAGGTGGGGTCTCACAAGCACAGAGTAGAGGGGAACAAGCACACCTTTTTCATTTAAACTGATAAAAGCCAAGAATTCAGCAGTGTTGAGCTGGTATAAATTAGTGCAAAATTAGGCCTGCATCTGATTTGAGCCTTGGAGAAACTTTTCCAACCAAGAACCCTTGGACAGGGCTGTTTGGCAAAGTTTACCCTGCCTCTCTCAGCAGCTGATAGCAAGGATCATGACCCTCACATTGCCAGATCCTTCTGTAACTCAGGGAGCAGCACTCACTTCCACAAGGTAAATACCGTTATGCAGCACTGGTACCAGTTCCTGATCCTCGCTGATTCCTTTTATTGCACAGGAAAATGAAGTGAAAAGGTGGGAAGCAAAAATTCCCCCGTTCACTGCCTTTCCTACTGAGCAGAGGCTGTGCGACCACTAGGAGATGCTGCTGTACATGGAATATGGAATATTCTGTGTGCTGGGAAAGGGTGAAAAGGAAGAAATACTTCAAACCCGGCTGAGCCATGGCTTTTTGTGTGTGTAGGCATTTAGAGGGGAAATTTGAGACAGAAACATGCACAACACTGTTGTGTTGAGTGAAACAGTAACTCACAGTTTGCAGTAATTTGGGAAGACTGCTTTAAAAGCACTTAAAGAAAGGTATTGCCTTTTAGTCTGATATAAATTACTCACCCAGGAATTGACTTCTCTAACCTAGAATGTTGACTGCTGGAATTTGGGTAACAAAAAGATCCGTGTTTCTATACGTGAAAGGGTTTAGCCTGCTTGATAATATGACTTAAACATATATTGAAAGAAAAAAAACTCCCAGGACAAAATGAAATTAAAATTCACGGATGTAATTAAACAGAGAAATTAGAAATACACCTGGGATTTCATGTAAGGGGATTTTCTGTGTCTGGGCAGAAACTTGATAGGTTTAATGGTGATTCCAGTTCAAAACGAAGGTGTTGGAAAAGCTTTTGCTGTAGCTGTGTTGAAGGGCTTCCAAAAATATGAAGATTAACAAAACCTCCATCTATATGTTTATATTTGCTTGTCACTGTAGCAAAGTCCAGCTGCTGTGTGACTCTATCACTCCACAGTGTCTGGGGATGTTCTGAGAGCTCTCATTGTTCGTTTGCCATTAGATAGCATTGTCTTCTGCTGGCTTGTGATGATTGCTGTCATACAATGAAGAATGTAAAAATTAGTAAAACAATGTCAAATTTGTATTGTCCCTTGGCAACGGAACTGGCTATTCACCCACAGGGAACCCACTTATCACCAGCAATCTTTTTGCTGTGCCTTTCTTGACATGTTCACTCGGCTCTGGGAATCTTTGTGAAGGCTTTTTTTTATTTTGGTTTGTTTTGCTCAGGGCTCTTTGAGGGGTGGGTGGGAGAAGGGATACTTTTCAGAAGTATTTTGGACATAAATGGCTGCAGTTCTCTTGCCCCCATTTTATAGAGTAAGGCTAATTTCTTCATATTTGTGTGTTTATTTTTAGATACCCTATTTCCATATTTAGTAAATGCAATTCTCAGCCTTCCAGAAAAAGAGGCCATTTATTTGGGTACCTAAATATATAGAATTAAAAGTCCAGAACAGTGTATAAATAAGGAGCTCCATTCCCAGACTCAACTCTCTGTGCACTTATGGCCGCCCCACCTTATGCATATACTATATTGTGCACCTAAAGCACGTATGTATTCTTTAAGATGCCATGTAAAGCATGAGTCCATGGCAAAGCCAGCAGCATGAGGTAGGGGTGGAATGTGTGGAGTGAGGGGTCTGAGGTCCCAAAGAAGTTGAAAATCGATGTGGGTGAAGGACACACGTATGCTGAATGATACTTTTGATATTTTTGCTTGGCTCAGTGATAATCAGGTGATACAGCACAATTCTAGGTCAGCCTTGCCAGTTGTAATTCTGTGGGGCTTTGCAGGGTGAAGATGGGGAGATAAATATACTCTGAAAGCATAAAATAATTCTTAAATTTATTTGGGTAAGCTGAGAAACTTGTTCTTGATCAGAAAGCTTATGCCGGTAAGCCCTAAGCTTCCAGGAAAAGTTTGTCTTGCAGCACAGGGACCATAATGAGAAATAGTTTATTTTTTGCTCTTTCTATGCTATAAGGCTTGCAAATATTCCTTGTGTGAGAAGTATACTTGTGAGGCTTCCAAGCATTCCTGTGCACAATAGAAATACTACCCTTTTTTATTTCTCTAAGAAACTGTTTGGAAGATGGTGCTGTTTTCTTCAGTCGCTTCAGTGGCAGGATCCAGCTGGAAGATCTGCCATCAAAACTTCATCCTGGGTTATGTCAGTTTTTGGTTGCTTTTTGCAGGAAAGGAAGGGGATGATCTTACCCTTTGCAAACAGATGGAACACTGGGCCCTGCTACATTCAGCACAAAGTCTACTTTAGGCACAAGTCACTGATATTACTTTACCAATAAAGTGGGTGCAGATGTTATTGGTGAGCAGAGGAACGTTGGAAACCTTTCAGAGGAAATGCATTTAAGGAGGGATTTGAAGGAGGAAGTGGCGGGAGCTTTGCACGTGAGAGGTTATGATGAAATGTTCAGACTTGATCTGTGAATGACAGGACAACATTCAGAACAGTCTCACCAAGCAAGTCGTAAGATATTTGATCTGCAAGTGTCAAGCCTGAAAAGTCCCTTGGCTGCTTGTGAGCATTTCACAGTGAATTCTTATAAAAGTTAATCTTCAATGTGTGTCCTTCTTTGGAGGGAGGATTAACAGGGCTCCTAGGAGTATCCAAATGGGAGACATACTCAGCTGGACAAGAATCTTGAGTAACCAGTCTACAGTCACAGAGGGCCAGAAAGAAACTAAAGATAGTGGTTGATGCCAACACTGCTCTTCTTGCAAACAGTCTTGCTATTATGTGAAGCTTTTTGTGGGACATTAATTTCAAAGCTAGCACTGGGGAAATGGGAACTCATTTAATGTGCAGATGGTGGTGTGTTCAGTGCTCATCAGAACAATCAGGAGCTGCTTGGAGCTGAGTTTGGACACTCTTTCTTTGTCTGGTAGGAGAATGCCAGCACTACTTTAACCTTTCTAAAAAGTGCATCTTTCCCTAGTGATTAATTTGCAGAAGAAAAATACACAGGCTGATTGAAAGAATGAAATAAAACATAAGAGGAAGGAAAGAATTAGAACAGTTAACTGGAAGCTCTGGCCAAACCCATTCTTCCTGGGTCTCCTGTTCTCTGCCATTTACTGTAACTTCACCCCACCACAAAGTCTGTATGAACTTATAGGGGGTCTCTTGTCAGTTTTTAATACACAGATGTATCTAAACACATTTTCATAGGAAAAAGGGGAATCTAATCTTACAAATGCTTTTAACATTAATGGAAGCCCTGCTTTGCTGTCCTTTAATTGCCTTGAGACTCTCCAGATGGGGGTCAGATCCTTGTCTCCTATCAGTTTTCTACTGACCGCTCACCCAAGTGAGTTACTGCAGGCTGATGCAAACAGGAGAGCTGCAGAACTGGACCTTTTGGTTTTCTGCATGTGCCCTGCTGTGTTGACAATTAGTCTTTTTAAAATCAAACAAGATGAGATAAGAGCAGTGAGCTCTGCTAACACAGCCAAGCCGTGTATGGGCTTTGGGTGATCTACTCCTCTTAAATCACTGCCTGATTCCTTCAATTACTCAAAAGCCAAACCCAGAAACTCATCTATCTATAGCCAAAGTATTTCTCTTCCTAAAAAAAAAACAGACAGTGAGCTCTACATGGAGATTTGGGGTGCTTTTTGCTGTTATTATTTTAAGGTGATGTCTTCTGAGTAGCTGCCGTTTCTCATTGCTGTCAGAGCAGACTGGTAGTTCAGACTGTTGCTGCTGGCACTGTGCCTTGTTGCAGAAATAGTTTGTTTGTATAGGTTTTTGGTTCTTCATATGTAGGGGACCTGATGCATTTTATTCATTCTTCTTCTGGCTGAAGGTGGCCAGTTTTCATTCTCCTTTTATAGTCTGCATGTCGTTAACAGCTACCAACTGCTCTTGTGGAATGAGGATGAGGGTTTGTAGTAAGTCTCTCCTCTATTACTGCAAACAGCTCGCTGGGTCTGCGCCAGCTTCTCCAGTGCTACCCCACTGTGATCCCACCGCTTGTGTTTCAGATATCTTGATCTCTCCTTTGCTATCTAATTCCGTGCACTTGCTTCCTGGCGAGGTCCCTCAACACAATTCCACAGAGCGAAGCTAACATCCTCCACACTAGGGTTTTTTAGGAAAGGTTGAAAGAGACTCTCCTGTCTTCGCAGGCCAACATCTAAAAAGTGGGAATGTTGGCAGCTTGCTCTTGGATTGTCCATTCTGGAGAGACTGCCTGCATCTCGTTCTTCATTTTTATGTCTTTAACAGTCCCATTTGTACAGAGTTTTACTTCCTTTCTTGGTGGAATAGTTTAAGAACCGTTAGAACAAGACTGCATCGCAGCTATTGAAAATCAAAGACCAAGGTGTCAAATGTGTAGGAAGATGAGTAAGTAACATGGTTCTTTCATAATTAAACTGGTGACTGAGCTGCTGGAGTACAGAATGTATGTAATTTAGGCCATTTATTCGTGTTCCCAAGCATGGCCTTTTGAGCTAACTTCTGAAAAAAATCTTGGCCAACTGTCAACAACATAATCAACATGCAGAGAAGTTAGTTTTAAGTAGACCACCCTGAAATAGTTCTGCTTTTGTGGGCAATTTATATCATTCCCCCCCTGGATCTCTCCCTTGTGTGGAATATCCTGTTGGATTTATTGTGGCTGCAACCTAAATATGGTAGCAAAGTCCCCTCTCAGTTTTCTCATGAGGAAGGATTCAACTGCAAATGAGGAAATAAGGTGTTAGATAGCATACAGCTTGTTTATAACCTTTTTCTTGAAAGTATCTTCCACCGTCTTTGAGCCTTACTTCTTGGATTCCTTATGCTGTGGAACAGGCAAAGCTCTACTAGGCAAAGCTATTCGTGATGAATCAATAACATATATTTTGGCCCTGCATGGAGAAGTGGGAAGGCACTGTCTCAGTTGCAGTGGAAAGAAAAACATGCTTTTAGAGGATATTTAGATTTCTGTGTTGCAGCTGGGAGCTGCTCACCTTCTTTTAAGGAAGATAGAGGAGCACTGAATTCACCTGGCAAACCCGAAGGATGGTTTTTAGTACAGATGTTTCTGATGCTTTAGAGCAGTGGTGTTCCAGTGGGACATTGGTTTGGGTGAGGATTTTAAGCAGGGTTAGTCTGACCTCACTGAAGTCTCAGACTGACACATGGGAAAATGTGTATTTATTGCCAGATCCTACAGGTTACCCAGGGGGCAGCTGCAGTTCACTGCCTGGGTCCCCAGCTGCGGAGGTGACGTCTGCTACTTTTCCAGGACCCAAACCTCAGTAAAACTAACCAGCTGGCCTTGAGCTCCTCTGTTTTTGGGGACTTTTCTTGTGGGTCAGCGTTAGGAATGTACTAATAGTAGTTTCCCAGGGGCTATGAAGAGCTTTACCGTTCTGTTAGATGGTGCTAGTTTTTGTGGATTACATCCTGAAATACAAATGTAAATGCTGCCTTCCACCAGGTTTAAAACAGTGGCAGACTGTTTGCTTGTTGGTGAGTGTCATGCAAAGGCATTAGTACTAAGTGTCAGGGGAAATTCCACAGCCTTTCCTTTATTGCTGGATGGGAAGTCTATATTAAAGGGATCTTGTGATCATAGAATCATAGAATCATAGAATGGTTAGAGTTGGAAGGGACCTTAAAGACCATCAAGTTCCAACCCCTCTGCCACGGGCAGGGACACCTCTCCCTAGAGCAGGTTGCTCCAAGCCCCATCCAGCCCGGCCTTAAACACTTCCAGGGATGGGGCATCAACAACTTCTCTGGGCAACCTGTTCCAGTGCCTCACCACCTTCACAGGAAAGAACTTCTTCCTAATATCTAATCTAAATCTCCCCTCTTCCAATTTAAAACCATTACCCCTCGTCCTGTCACTAGACTTCCTGACAAAGAGTCCCTCCCCAAAGCAGGAGGTTGAGATGGAAAGGTTGAGAATCAGATGACTGGCATTTGTGCTGACACTGAAATCAGAACTAAAGAGAACAAGCAGGTATACAAAGAAACCTATAATAAGTCCCTGATAATGGAGTTTAGCACTGGTATAGTGCATTTTCGTACATTATACGCCATGAGGCTCAAGCGTTGACATAACCACTCACAGCCAGAATAAAATTCACTAATAGGATGTGAGGAATTAGTTTCAGTACTGATAAAAATTGCACCTCAGGTGCAAAATGCTTGAAAAGTAGATATATGTGGGAAAACAGTGTTATTTGCACTAAATATTTTTACAGTAATGCATGTGAAGAAATAATAACTTGGTGAAGCAAGGATAGGTGAGTTTAACAAGAAAATCACATAAGATATTACCTTCAAATAAATTAGCCTTCCAGGCCCATGCACAGCTTCCTTTGCTCATTGCGTTTTACCTCTCTTCTAGCCTCGTATTAAGTAGGAATACATGTTGATGTCTTCTGCATCCACAACATACCAAATCTGAGTTTACTTCACCATTTGCATCTTTTTTGGGTTTTTTTTGTTTTGTTTTTCCCTTCTGATTTGCACCTTAGGTTTAAGTAGCAGGTCCATTTTTTTCACTGTTTGTTTCAGTTCAGATATTGTGCTGTATGTTGCAGGTTCCCACCGCTCTTGCTGCTTCACAGTCTTTGCAGAAGTGCACATCCCAGAGTAAAACATTTCTGCTGATGTGACTCAGGTGCCTACGCCCATAAAACAGCAGTGTAAAAGAAAGGGAAAGAATTCTGCTGGATGATGTTTTTTTGCTGGATTGGTAAGTCTGTGGTGGTCTTCCACTTTGTTAAACTGTTAGCTGGTATTTGAGCAGAGAGCAAATTGATCATTCCAGAGGTTGTGGGAGAATTAGAGGAAGCTGGACTGGCTCCTAATGAAGAGTGGTGCAGGGGGCAGGGTGATATGGCACAAACTCACATCAAGACAGCAGTCACATTGGACTCAGACAGTATTTAAAATTCATAGTTGGCTACATCTTCTTGGAGAGCCTTGCCCCAAAGACTGAAAAAAAGGGCCCCTGAATAAAATGCATCTGGAGAAGAAGTACTCGGGGTACTGGTCACTGTTGGCTTCAAGACACGTTATTAGTAGGTTATTGCTTCATTTTCTGGTACAGGCAGTTACTCTTTTCAGTGCATTTCTCTTCGTATTCCCTCTAGGACCCCAATTCTCCCTTGAAGAAGAGTTACTGTCTGCACAATTTTAAATTTAAACAAGAGTAAAATACATTGCAAATGTAGATCTGTTAGAAATGATACCTAATTCTTATTTTCAGGGAGCTGAGGTCACTTAGGGCAGGTCTGTGTTTGTTTTGTGAAGCTAGGAAAGGGTTGGGTTTAGACATATAGTGTTTTGCTTTATTTCTTTTCCTAGAGATGGCTTTTATCATCGTTAGGTATGAATTTGGATGGAATAAATTTAATTGCTATCAAAATTAATTTGGATTTCAATTTGTTAACTCGTTCTTGCATTGAGAATAATTCAGAGAAACACATTCATCAGGATTAATTTTCTGTTTCCCAACACTGCAGGTAGCTGTAACACAATCCTGGGACAATGACTGGTTATTTCCCTAAAGTTTCTTGAAATCCCAGGACTGCACTGTAATCTTCTCAAGGTTTAACGTGCACTTACTAACAGCATAAGTTCTAGCCACAAAGCATATGATTAAAAAGTGCTGAAAGAAATGTTGATATTTAATTTCCTTTACATTAGCAGTGGCATTCCAAAAAGCAATAAAACTTAAGAGTTCAGAGAATGAACGAGCAAAGGGAAGACTTGGGAGAATGCTTCAGTTTTCCACTGTGCATTTGAGTTTACTTAAGGAAGTGTATTTTCCTTCGTTTGGAGGTTGGAACTTGATGATCTTTAATGTCCCTTCCAACTCTAACCATTCTATGGTTCTATGTGGAGCGGGGAGGCAGTAATACTTCTCTCTGCTGGATCTTAGATTAATTGTGCCTTGTTCCTGGGTATGTCGTTGTCGGATGAGTTGGGGCAAACTTATTGTGTTGCTTCTCTCTGAATTCTCTCTGGTGGTGATCTGAAATGAGCTTGGCCAAACAATAGGCAATATGATATCCACATACATCAGCCAAAGCAGTAAAAGTGGGTAGGAATGAGTTACTGCTCAGTCACATGAGCGAATAATGTGGGTGAAATTGAGGGCTCTGGTTTGTGATCCCTGTCAGATTCAGCAGTGGCAGCTAAATCCTAGCTGACCCAACTGGTAGCCCTATCCCTTTTTTAAGGTTAATGCTTCTGTAGAAGTGGAAGTGATAGAGAGGGACATGGATCTGCACTGCTCAGTATTTTAACATGAACATAAATCCATGGTTCTTTAAGTTGATGTGCTGGGTTGTGCACTGTGGCATCAGTGGAGCTGACATGCTGCCTGCTACTTTGTCTCTCCCATCAGGGCAGCACCTTTTGACAAAGAGACAGAGATGTTTTGAGGGGAAGCAAACTTTGGATGGCGTTGCTATACATGCTGGGAATTGTGTACTATATTACTAAACTGAGAATATGTAAATTGGTGGGGAGAGAATGATTAGAATTGCACAAACTCCCTATTAGTGGTGTATTAGAATGTTACAGAAGTTTTACATTTTCACTAGGTTCCCTGCTACCTTCATCAGCCTTGAACTGTAGTTTTACAGGTCACAATTGTATAGCAGAATTCCACTTGAATTTCGGTTTACAAAGGCAACTGACGAGGCTATTAATTTATCACACTCTTTGCCATTTGCCTGACTTCATCAAAAGTGTTCACAGTATTTTGCCAGGGAAACAAAAGCAGGTCCTAGCTCCAAAGGGTTTGTAACCCAACAGTCAGACCATGACACAGGGATGCAAGTCTCTTAACAGCACAGTAGACAGCTTGCCACAACAACATTATCTGAAAGGGAAATTCTGTGGCTGTGGAGGAGCTCAGGCGAGCTCAGGAGGGAACAAGTTGACCTTCCACACTGCAGATGTTCAGCAATGGATTAAGCATTTTGAGAAATTTGTCTGAAGACACATTGTCTGAGAACTGCGGGAAAAAGAGAGGGCCCTGGTGCCGGAACAGAGACAAAAGACACCCAAAAATATGGCTCACATTTCTTGTACCCAGGTTTCCCAAGGAATTAGGGATCCTGTAAGCTGAAGACATTCTTCCACAAGAGAATGAGCACTGTTCTTCTTTCAGCCTCAGTAACTGTGACAGAAAGCACCTCCTCCTTGTGATCCTTCCCATAAGAGTGATTCTCCTTTGCCCAGTGCAGGCATAGATGGACAAGCAAATACAGTGAGGTAGCAGAAGGAGGGTGAAACTCACAACTGTAAATAATCATAATGCTCTGAACCACCAGCTAAGTGTGGGATTTCTTTTACATTCCTTGGAGGTGTATAGAGCTTTTAGAAGTGTTCTTTTCTGCTTTTGAAAGTGAGCAAAACTAAACTAAACGAAGAATCTGCGAGATCAGGTCCAACACGCAGACTGAATGGGGCTAGTGTGGGGAAGCTAAATATAGACAGTGTCCCTAATAAGAGTTGGAAGACCAGGAATGGAGCAGCACGGCACACAAGTTGCAGAAAGATATTCAATTAACCTTAATTTGAGTTCCATGTTTCAGTCTGTGCTGCTTTGCCTGCTGAGAGTGTGTGTCAAAGCACCCCTGATATTGGTGAGGGCATTGCGATCTGTCGAGATTTCACAGCCCACATCTAAAATCTATTTTTAGATTTCAGCTCCTAAAGGAAGAAAAAGAAAAAGAAAAGGCAAGCTAAGCCAATTTTCTAACAAAGTCTTAGAATAATATTCATTGCTGGGCTGACAACCTTAATGGCCAGTTACGGATGAACTACAAAGCCCGGAAAATGAGGCTTATAATGGAAACTGCAATTCAACCATGTAACGATAGCATTGCAGATGGGATATGGTAACACAGAGCCATTCCCTGCCTGACTGAACTGTCTGCCTCGGAATTCTGAGGAATTCACTGACTCTCTACCCATCTTCTCTGAGCTGGAAAGGAAGCAGCAGACATCTCCTTAGATGCTAAACATCAGAAACCTCAGCATATCGAGTAGTATCATGGCTAATTTCAGGCCTGGAAATCAGAGAAGGACATTTGGAATACACTAAATAGTTGGCAAACTGTGGAATAGGCCACTAGGAGAGCAGGGGAGAGGAAATAGTAAAGAATCAGCGCTTCAGTGGCTTAAAGCATGCCCATAAATAAGAGGCAGACGTTTCCTAGTGGAGCGTCCACTTATAAAACAGCTTCATCCCCACAAAGCAGCACACTGCAGCTTCTTTATGTAACTGCAGTGTAACACAACATAGCTGAGTGTTTATGGAAGCTTGTTTATTTGTAAAACATTAAGGGTAAAATCAGGCAGAGTTAAGTGCAGGCAAGATGTCTGATATATACCCAATAGTTCCCTGTACAGCAGCATGCTTTTTTGTCTGCCTGCTGGTTGTCAGTTCTGAATGCTACTTTTTTTTTGCATTTATGCAAGATATGAAAGCGTCCAGAAGGTTGAGATTTAGGCCATTCCAGGCCAGATAATTGAGAGCTAATGTACTCCCTGTATCCTTAAGTCTGTTTCCACACACAAGTGCATTATGGTGTTTCATTACCAGATCACATAACAGCGTGATGTGACAATGTGACATACTATTCAGTAAAACCAGGAAATGTTGATAAACCTTTCTGTGTTATTCACATCAGCAGCTTTCAGTAATAAAAGTGACATGTCCTCCGTGATGGAATGAGTACGGATGCATTAGTATTCTTCATAGAGCATCACTCTTGTCATTATGGTAATGACAGACTTTGTATGCTTAACCTAGCACTTATAAAAAGAGTATGTTTGTTTCCACAGAACCAGATTGTTCTCCCCTGACATGTACTCAAGTAAGCGAGACAATTCTAGGATTAAGGGTCTCAGCAACGAAAGTAGGATTAAAGTGAACATTTTTTCAGAAGTGACTGGGATTTGTTAAAAGCCTCTTTCTCTTAAGTGTTATTTTTAATGCATTCCAGTGAGGATGGGGTTTGCTAGGTTCATCATATACTGCAATGCCTCAGCTACAAAATTTGGATCCAGATTTGTAGACAGGCCAAAGTCTCCACTCTTTCTTCCCTTCATAGAAACAAAAAATTGTGGTTTATGGCAGCTAGACTCCCTGCGAGCAGGGCTTAGTATCAGGAGATTAGGGGTCCCTTTCCAGATGTGATGTCAGGTACATCATTTCACTTGTATTTCAATTTCACCATTTCCAACAAGGAGGTACATAAACTTCTGTATCTGGTGAATCATATCCATAGGACCCATAAAGCATATCAGCATACGTATATTCAAAGCATTATTTTATAATATGAAATATTTCTGGGACACCTCAGAAAACCAGCTTTTCCTCAGGGATACCCTCCCAACCTTATCAAAAAGTCCAGAGCTATTTGTTTGACGAGCATCCCTGTTCAATCCTTCTTAATGATTTCTGCCCACGAGGTTGCAGAGGCAGCCCTGCCCCGATGCGGCATCAGCATTTGGAAACGTTTTGGGTGACAGTAGTTGGCTTGAAGTGCCCCTTGCTGAAGAAGCCCTCCTGTGTGATCAGCAAGGGCAGGCAGGACAGTGTGCAGCAGGGTGTGAATCTGCAGTGCGTAAGCTGCTCTACATTAACTCCTGTAGTAAATGTGTCACTGTGCTCACAAAAGCATTCTCAGTGCAGATTAAGGCTATCCACATGGGAAGCTAGTGCAGAGTAGCTAAAGCGGTATAAATTCACACCTTAGTCAGTACTAAATTTCCCCTGTAGACTGTCCTATCCCCCTACTGTCTATCCACCTATTTATCTTGTGTGGCTCATCATGTTGCTTTTCCTCAAATGCCCTTCTAGATACGCTCACGGGTGCATCTTCATTTTTGCTTTTGAATGTCATTCCTTACATGCTACAGACCAGGCAAACCTTTAGTTCCTGCAGGTGCTCTCACATGCAGCACCAATGGCCTTGAGCTCTCAGCGCTCTGTTTGGCTGCTGGAAAACGTGGATTCCAAGGGCCAATAGCTCAGCCTACACCCACTGCCATATTTCCATCTGCTGCTAGTGTTCCCTCTATGGCCATCCTCCTCTGTCCTTTACAACCGACTCCATCTTCCCTTGCCTCTTCGTAGCTGGCTTGGATCAGAGTTGTGTGAGAAACACAGAGTCTTAATGCAACCTAAGTGTGAACTCACTGACTTACCCTGTCTTCAGAGAGCAGCGTGCTTAGGGAAGGACCATGTTGAGCAGTGCCTCAGCAGAGCTGTTATCATTTAAGTACTCATTTTACAATAATCTCAACACTTCTAAATTGTTTGGACACCTTTGGCTGCATGTAAAACTATCTGATGTAACCCAGAAATGCTATAAACTCCCTGTAGAACCTCCTCCTCCTTACTGCTTGCTTTTTGCACTGCTCAAGTTTGTTGCCTGGTGGTTGGCTGGTACACTATTCGGTACAGGATCAATGTCTTTTATACTTCATCAAGGTCTAGGAGAATGGGGAACCCCCTTTATCCTGTTACACGGGGGCACAGCCGCAGCGATGGGCTCACAAGTGATGCTGATCATGATTATAGCTGACAACTGAAAGAAATGGTGCTCTGCAAACCTCTTCCATTTTAGCTGCATTAACATGAAGGGCAGAGAATACAACCACGATCACAGTGTTGAAAGCTAGGATCAAACTGGGAGTGTTACAGTCATATTTTCCCTCCCCTTTCCACAACCAGATTACACACCTTATTAAGAGTATTTTCCTGCGTGCTTTGTGTTATTCCTTTGCCCTCAACAGTGAAGGAATGCAAAAGCAAGCCTAGCTTTTCTATGCTTTCTCTCTTTCCCCCTTGCTAAAGTATGTGGGACTTGATGTCTAATCCATACAGTTTCTAGGGCAGGCTACTCAAAGAGAATACACCATTATTAATAGAGGACATCACTGAGATGCTTGAACAATGCCCCATTGTGAGAAGGGAGAGAGCTTGTTGATGGTTCAGTTCCAAGCCTTGAATTCCCTCTGCTAACCCCACAGCTGACCCACAGGAACCTTTTATCCTTGCCTGCTACCCTTCTCTTTTCCTGAAGAGTCTTTGTTGCCTTTCTGTTAATAAGGGTCCTCGGTGTACTCATTTGCATGGTGATTTGCACTCTCAGCTCACAGACAATCCATAGCCGGGATGTTGTTTGAGTTCTAAAAATAAACACAAAGGGTCCAGAGACTTTAAATATTCTATTAAAGGATATGCTTTGCAGAGGAGAAGGAGGACTGTTCCCCCTCTGCCCTCAGCTTCTGCACTGTACCTCTTTCAAACACGGAGTTATTAATGCAGTAAGTGGGAAATTCTTTCCAAAATCCTCTCTGAAAGCTTGATGAGGTGTATGCCCACTTCCCAGCAACTCAGGCAGGATGCTAACTTTTTATCACAAAGCCATCATAAATTACAGATTTTAGGGGATGTTGGAAGCACTGATAGGAAGTCTTACTGCTCCATAACCACAGATGGAAAGCTCTTCAGGATGGACACCTTGTCCTGATTTCCTTGCTGAAAACCTTTGCAAATGCAGATTTTGGCTTCCTACCCAGAGCATTGAAGAAACTGCTCTAATAAAATCTTTCCTCCCCTACCCAGGAGGTTTCCCCCTGCCCCAAGGCACCAGTGTCTCAGTGCAAGTGAGTGTAGCCAGGGTGTTCAGCAGAGCAGGTATTTGGAAAAGAGTGCACTTAATTCTCACTTTTGAACCTGCAGGTCTGCACTCAGGCACTAAAATTACAAGCTGCCTCAGTCAAGTACAGCTTTTAAATATCCCTGTGAAAAGTGTGTGTGTGATGATGATTCCTGGCTTCTGGTTAGGGCAAAGTAGGTAAGATTTATGACGGTCTTAACTTTTAATTTCCACGTTCCAAGTAAACACTTGTTACTAGTTTTGTAAATGATGTGATAAATAAGTGTGTTTCTGATCTTCAGCAACTTTAACTTCTTTGATAATCTTGGCTTTTGGGTTGTTTTGTTTTGTTTTTTTTTTTAAATAAGTATAAGCAGATTAACCACTGCCAGTGTGAATGCTGGGATTTATTGATTTGACGGGTTAATATTGACCTCTTGTCTTGGTCAATATTTGCCTAGGAGGGTATTAAATCTTAGTGTCTGTTACAAAAGTCAGTGCATATATTGTATCTGGAACAGAAGAAAATGGTACAAGTTTTATGAACCAATAATGAAATTTCAGTAGAACTAATTATTTCCAAGTTAAAGTCAAATTAATCAATCCACTAGACTGCTTTTTTAAGAGTGGTCAAGCATCTTGACCTGCAATTTGGAGATGCTTAATTTCAATTTTTCCAGGTTTAATAAAGGAAAGTGTGGGGGGAGAAACAGCCAAGATCTTTGATTTATAGTTAAATAAAACATTTTGTTTAAACAGCTACTAATATATTTGTTTTCACATGGAAGAAAAGCCCACTGAAGGAACAAACAGAAACCCACAATCCTTTTCCTCTCCCTTCAGCCAACAAATAGAAAAAGCAGCGCTTTGAGCAGTGCTCGTTATTGCATTTGTTACACATGCTGTCACTGGACGTATCAGGAAATTTCTCTGCGTTATGGGAGTCTAATTTAGATCTTAAGAAAACAGGAGGCAGGGGGAAAGACAGACAAACATTTATCTCCAGGGAGGAAACAACTGATTCAGCTGCAGTCAGCCGTTTCCATACATTTACCAGAGAACATTCCTCCAGGGCTCCCACGCTGCTGACCTATAAAAGGTGAGTACTCGGAGCCTCCCTAAGTGTTACCTTTCCAGGCTGGATGCAAGACTGTTAACAGCATGAGAAAGGGAAATAGTTTCCCTTGTTCTCACTGCTGGAGGAGCCGTTTTCCTCTTCCTAGCGGGTTTCTCACAGCTCTGCCACTTAATAAAAAAGGCGATGACACTGATTCCCACCATACATTCTTCCCATTTCTCCGGGCATAGGTATTTAACAAAAAGGAATGTTCCTCTAAAGTTTTGCCTATCTCTTCTCTGAATTATTGTGGGATGGCTCATGCCATTCCACAGCTGTTGTCTTGTTTACATAGCACAGTTTAAATGGACATTCCCGTCACGGGACATATGGAGCATGGGTGTTACATGTTGCATTCTAGAGTAAGGCTGGTTAAATCCCACTTTTATGGCTGGGGTTTTTAAGTCCCTGTGAGACTTTGCTGCAGCAGACTGACAGGAGGGACAGGTGTATCATGGCTTCAGCCTTGGTGACAAGTTTTCACATTCAGCTGCATTCTTCCAGCAGCAAAGGGCCAAGCAACTGGCAGCCCCCGAGCCTCCCTGCCACTGTGGGAATGCTTGTGGCAGGGAGAAGAATGTGCTGTGTCCCTAGCCCTGCCACGCAGCCGCATTGCCATCAGGTGAAGCCTCCCTCAGCCACAGCCTCAGCCACCATTCCTGACCTTGAAAGGGGTCCTGAGGTCTTCACCCTAAGAGATGCTGAGTGCTTTCTGGTGGTGAGTAGATCTCACAGCCAAGAATATGGAAAGAACAGGGCTTGCTGAATTCGGGTTGCTTTTTACAAATAGAAACATTGTCTGGTTTTGAAATTGGATGTAATTGGTTTTGAAATTTTGAAATTGAATTTGAATAGGCATAGCTTGTCGATTTCCCTTGCTTGCTTAAACACAAATTTCAAGAGGAATAAATTGCACCAAGTTTTGCAGGATACAGTTTTAAAAGAGTCCTCCTGGTGAGGCACTGGAACAGGTTGCCCAGAGAAGCTGTGGCTGCCCCATCCCTGGAAGTGTTCAAGGCCAGGCTGGATGGGGCTTGGAGCAACCTGCTCTGGTGGGAGGTGTCCCTGCCCATGGCAGGGGGTTGGAACTTGATGATCTTTAAGGTTCCTTCCAACTCTAACCATTCTATGATTCTATGATAAATTCATTCTACTTGTAACTCCATTAAGTAAGCGCTCCTAGATGCAGACACCCTTTGTGTGCCTATTTTAGGAAGTTCTTTTGAGAAGTAGGTATCTAACATAACTGAGAAATCTGAAAAGCAAATCAAGGCTAGGCTTCTTTTGGCTGCACTGCAGCTAAGGGCAACTAAATATGAAGCAAAGGGCTAAATTACGCTTTGTCCTACATTGATGTGTTAAGTACATCCTCCTGACTCCCTCTCTTTTCCCTTGTGTCACATCCCTCATGATCTGCAGAGATGTTTCTTCATAAATCGAGGGGAGGAGGTTGCACTGGTGGCCAGGACTGGACATTTCTGTAGAAGCATCAATTAGGAATCAGCATGCTGGGCATATATAGTGGCTGCAGCACCAGAGCAGGTGTAGCATGGGCTCCCTGCACTGCACTTCCACTGGCTTTCACCTTGGCAGTCCCTCTTCCTTCTCTTGTACATATTTGCAGTGCTGTAGCAGTGAGCAGGATGAAGTGCTGCACTAAATTCCTGTCCCAACTATTCAGGCTACAAAGCCAGCTGTAGGAAAAACCAGCTAAGAAAAAGCAGAAACCAGTCACCTTCTTTGGTTGTAAAAGAGGAATGGTGTGAGAATCCAGGCTGAGGTCCCAGCCCCCACCCCCTCACGTACGGCATAGCCAGCAGGCAAGCGCTTTGGAGTCTTTCCTTGCAAGATGTGTTATAGGTATTTCTGCATACAAACTATTTCCTTTTTTTTTCCCCCTATTTTTTTTCTTTTTTTCCTTTGAAGGTCACTGTAAGGGTGAGCTGCATCATTACACAACTCAGCAAACACAGCTGCTACAATCACCTAGTCTAAAAAATCGTGCAGGAGCATTTGCTCTTTTGCAAGGAGAGCAAGCATCTGGGATCTTTCCCCTTCTACAGTGATCTCATTTGCTGTGAAATGAATTAATTCAGATCCCTGAATTTTCTTCAAAGACTATCTCTAAGTACCAACCAGCTGATCTGCATGAATCTAGAGGGTGGGGAATATATAAATCTTTCTTTACGACCACCTTCCTGCCGCCCTCCCCCCAAAATCATGTTCTCTCCCTTTCCATAGCAGCAGCTGTGACTGATCCATCCATCCAGTTGCAGGGAGGACAACGGGGCTCTGAAGCTGCGATGTTGCTTGGTAACCACCTGCTGAGAGCACCGAAGAGCCGGGTGCTGGAGCCACGGCGTCACATCTCGCAGACAAATGGGTGCCTCGCAGTTGGCCCTGAGGATCAGAAGCGTTCAGCGTGGACCCCTCCTGCACAGCAGCCACGGTGTTACGTGCTGGGCCACCTGGTTGTAGCATTTGAGAAGTTATTGGCTCTTTTCTTCATCTCTGCAACTCATCTTGTGCTCTTCACATGTGGCTTTGGAGCACTCCAAGTCCATTAAGCCCATTGCAAACCTATTCTGCACAAACAGAGCAGGATTAGAGGGATGGAGCACCTCTCCTATGAGGACAGGCTGAGAGAGCTGGGACTGTTCAGCCTGGAGAAGAGAAGGCTCCGGGGAGACCTGATAGCAACCTTCCAGGATCTGAAGGGAGCTAAAGGAGAGCTGGGGAGGGACTCTTTGTCAGGAAGTCTAGTGACAGGATGAGGGGTAATGGTTTTAAATTGGAAGAGGGGAGATTTAGATTAGATATTAGGAAGAAGTTCTTTCCTGTGAAGGTGGTGAGGCACTGGAACAGGTTGCCCAAGGAAGTTGTTGATGCCCCATCCCTGGAGGGGTTCAAGGCCAGGCTGGATGGGGCTTGGAGCAACCTGCTCTAGGGAGAGGTGTCCCTGCCCGTGGCAGGGGGGTTGGAACTTGATGATCTTTAAGGTCCCTTCCAACTCTAACCATTCTATGATTCTATATCCTTAACACCATGGCAAAAGGACTCAGTGGCACAAGAACTTATTTATTTATGAAAGCATTCCTATTTGGATATATTTATCATATAACTTTTCGTGATGTTCTGGGACTCTGTCACGTGGTATACGTAAAATATATTTTGGGATTCTGACATATTTGGAGCTGGGTCAGATGTGGAGCTTGGCTCCAGATCAGAATCTCACTTACGTTGAGTCTAGTTGCGGTATGAAACCCTAGACTGCGGTTTGTATTCAAATTAAACAATACTAGAATCCTGCAGGCTGTTCTCATAAGAGCTCAGCTATATTTGGTGGCTACCTGAGCAGCTGAGGCTTTAAATAAAGTCAGTCACGCTTGTTCGACTTTCACCAGCATGATCATAAGTCTTGTTAAAAAGGAAAAGATCAGGCTTTTTTTGAGACCTAACTGGAATAGAGACTTTTCCCTTAAAAAAAGAAATAAAAATTTGGCAACAAGTTTGGGTTCATATCAGGGAATTAAATGAATTTTTCTTCCTAAGACTTTCCTTTCCCTATATTTTTCTTAGCAATGAATGAGCCAGTAACTTTATGAAGGGAGGAAGAGAGATTACCAAAGCGACACAGCCATGCAGTATCATGTATCTGATGGTGTTGAATGCTGATATCAAATCTGTCATTGTGCACGTTACTGGCTTAAAACTCAGAAGCAAAATACAAACCAGAATCTGAATGTAGCAGAACATTTATTTTGGCACATTAAACATGGAGGCACGTATTTAGAACAGCTTGTGGAGGAGGAAGAGTCACACCTTTAAAAACAAAATGAAGCCTGTGTTCACACCTCACATGTGAAAACTGGACCTAAAAATAACATAATGGTTTCACTAACTTAAACATACTACAACACATGGAGTCATCAAGAACTTCCTTAGTTCCTGGGACCTCCAACCCATTTAATACCTGCTTCTTTCTTCTCTCCTTGCGAAAATATACATTGTACCAACTGCACAGGCTTCAGGAGCTTTGTCCCCCACTACCTCATCCCGTGGTGTTCCAGCAGAGAGGCATGAGCCCTGTCTCCTAACCTGAACATGGTGATGGGGGGTAATCAGGCGATTCCCTTGAAGAGCACACTCCTGCTCTGAGCTAGCACATCCATGCATGCCCAGCCTGATGCGGCAGCAGCTGCTGGACACCTCTTATTGCTGCTGTAGGCGAGGGGCATTGCCTGGAGGTGCCCCTCTCCCTTTCTGCCTCTCTGTTGGTGATCTGCTAACACAGAAAAACCTGAATTTATTCACGTCTTCCCTCCGTGTGCCGTGCTCTCAGTGCCACCGCACATACTGGCGGCGTGTTAGTGAAGCTCTGTGCGTGCTTGTGCAGCACAGCAGGCAGCACAGAAATGCTCTGTTCTATTTTTGACAATTACAGCAGTTTTTTTTTTTAATAGTGCACTGACTAAAGGCTCTCCTGGATGCTGTGGATAATCCCGCTATATTCCAGGCTGGGAAATGAGGAGGAGTCATCTTGTTTCCTCCCGGTGCTGCTCCCCTGGGAGTGCTGCTGCCTGTGCAGATGCACAGAAGAGGTGGTCCACGTACTTTCCCCTCCGTGTTGCTGTGAGGGGCCCTGTGCTTGCCAGGCCAGGAGGAAAGTCTCTTCCCCACCCCAAGCTTCTTACACCAACCAACAGGTCAGCGTGACATGGCTCTGCTTAACTTTCAGGCGAATCCAACTGCTCTGCCTCCTGATGGGCAAGAGGAGTTTGCCTGTGTTAGTAAATGCGTTTGAGGCATCATCAGCAGTGAGAACGAACCAAAAAGTAAATTGCCTGTTCCACCAGTGAGAAGGACTCAAAAAGCAGGAAACCGACAGATCTTCATAAAAGTCATGGAACTGGCTGTGAATCTTCGAAGTACACAAACCCAATTTCTTTTCAAGTTGACTTACAGTCCAAGCCTTAGCATTCACATTTTGAAACTCTTCTGAGATACAGAGGGCAAGAACTTTCCTCACTCTTTTTCTTTTCTCTGTTTAAACAGGTTCTTCTGTAGTCCTGAACCTAGGGAATGGGCAAAGGAGTTGTGCCTCCCTGCCACACCACTTCACACAGCTTCCCCTAAGCAGGAGCTGCTACCATGGGTGATGTCTTGCAGAGAATGACCAGGGAACGTGTTTTATTCTGTGACATCTGCAGACTGATGGCTCCACAGCCCGGCTCAACAGCTAAAAAGTCACTAGAGATCCTTGAAAGAAAACAAAGGCATGAACGAAGCCCGGAGAGGAAGACTGTGGTATTGATGACTGGGGTATCTTTGACTTCTGGAGGAGTAGCCATGGTCAGGGAACAGGCCAGCATGTTGGCATACAATCACAGAATCATAGAATGGTTACAGGTGAAAGGGACCTTAAAGATCATCCAGTTCCAACTCCCTGCCATGGGCAGGGACACCTCTCCCTAGAGCAGGTTGCTCCAAGCCCCGTCCAGCCTCACCTTAAACACCCCCAGGGATGGGGGATCCACAACTTCTCGGGGCAACCTGTTCCAGTGCCTCACCACTCTCACAGGAAAGAACTTCTTCCTAATATCTAATTTAAATCTCCCCTCTTCCAATTTAAAACCATTACCCCTTGTCCTATCACTAGACTTCCTGACAGAGTCCCTCTCCAGCTCTCCTGGAGCTCCCTTCACATCCTGGAAGGCTGCTCTAAGGTCTCCCTGGAGCCTTCTTTTCTCCAGGCTGAACAGCCCCAGCTCCCTCAGCCTGTCCTCACAGCAGAGGTGCTCCATCCCTCTGATCATCTTGGTGGCCCTCCGCTGGACCTGTTCCAACAGTTTGATGTCCTTCCTATGTTGAGGACTCCAGAACTGGACACAGGACTCCAGGTGGGATCTCAAAAGGGCAAAGCAGAGTAGTAGGCATGCCAGTCATGACCCAGAAAGGTACTTCCACCCGGAGTTTTTCATGTGTGTGAGCAGTTGAGGTGCACAGGCTGAGGGGCACGGGTGGTGCTGTGACTCGTTTGCTGCGAGGTAGCTGCCTCCAGCAGCACTAATAGCCAGGGGCAACCCTGCAGCAACCAGCTGTGGCGGTTTCAAAGCGAATGCAAGGCAAAGTTCTCACTTTGTGCTGCTCACAAGGCCACCGTTAACAGGGATGGGGGCGGAGGGGAGAGTAAAAAGCAAACAGTAATGTGGTAACCTTCCCCTTAACACAGGAGCTGTTACTGGAGTCCCTGTGTATGGCTCACACAGCCCCTTTATTGTGCACACCTTTTAAGAGCTACCTTGCACGATAGGGTCCTTGTTCTCTCTCACCCTCTCCTGCTGTAAGTTTTCCAGATGGAATGATGCTTTCTTTAAGCACTCCTTCATTACACTATCAGCTCCCTCACTCTCCCGGGGAAATAAAGGTTAATCGGCCCTGTGCAATTACAAATGCATATCATGGGCACTCAAGATATGCAAGATTAAATAACAGTCATTGCAAAAATGGTAATGATGACGCTAGAGACACCTTGAAATCATCACCCAAAGCTAAACATTGTGACCGACATACTCCCCAGGTAACCATAAACTATGAAGTCATACAGACATTGTTGGAAGCTGTTTACAGGCAACCGAAGCAGAAATCATACATGATAAATTGCAAAATATCAAGTGTTTACTGCCTTCATTCTAAGATTTCTAAGATGTGGCTAATACATTCCCAGATTTTTTTATTAAACTATATTGCATGCAAATGACCTTCTATCCTCCCCTGTCTTGATATTCTGTTTCGCTTTGTTAGCAGTTAGTGCTACAGAAAAGAGGTCTTTAGCTCAGAACACATTTTCAACTCATTTAACAGCTCATTGTTTGATTATGGAAAAATAATTGAATCAGGGACTGAAGCTAAATGGTTCGTCTGAGTACAGAAATGCTGTTTATTATTTCAGAGATCTGTAGAAATGGTATTTACTATCTCAGGCCATCACTTCAAGAAGGAAACAGCACATGAAGCTGGGTATTAACTTCTAATTCTGTCCAGCATAATGGTTGCCACAAGTCAGCGTCGCTGCCTGTGAACGAGACCAAACTTCATGTGAAAGCACTTCTTTTCTAAAATGGACCTAAATATATATACTAAAATATACTGTAAAAAATAATTTGTATTTTTGGAGTTCAAAGAAGGCGAGTAAATATACGAGTCTTTGTGTTAATCTTGGAACATCATCTGGCTTCGGGCAAGTACATGCTCCTTTTCAGGGCAAAACAGAGAGGTAGCTTTGGTCTCTGGGTTTAGAGGGGAAGAAAACTGTGTCTCTTAAATGGAAGTGAAAGGAAAAAAGTGCAAAGAGCTGTGTATCTGGCTTCCTTGACAGTCTTCAATAGGGGAAGGGAGGGAGTCTTATTAGAAGGGCAAGAGGTGGTCTACACTCGTATAGACAGGAAAATAAGAAAATAGCTTCAAGAGGTGAGAAATGCCAAAGAAATAAAATAGGTAGGATAAAAGAGGTGTTTAAGAGGCTTATTCTCCCCCAATGTATTCCCTGAAATCCTATTTAATATTAATGGGACTTGAATAAACAGCTCCTGGGGAGAGAACAGTGACCTTTGTGAGCTTAAATAGGATCCCACAAAATTCAGAGCAGCACAAGTGGTAGCCAAAACAAGTTCCCTAAGTTCTAAAAAAAAAATGCAAAGTAGAGATGTAGAGAATGAGTCATTGGGAAAACAAAACAAGACCAGTAAAACAGAGGGAATAAAGTTGATGCGAGAGCCATATCCTAAACTCAGGTAGCTTCCTTGTCCCTGGTAGATCTCATTGACCTGTAGTAATGGCATTAGATGTGTAGTCCATAATAAAGAGCTCCTGCTCACTTCAGCCAGTAGAGAGCTGCAAATACATATTCATTTTCAGCAGTATATCACTGTGAAGAGTACTCCTTCCTCTTTTTACTAATACACCTCTTTGCATGATTTTTTCATACAGTCACAAGAAAAATAACTCAAGAGCTGGCATTGCAAACGTTTGTGCTGAGTTCTGATTCTGCTGGAAGTGTTTGGGAAGATGGAGCAGGTCAGTCTTCAATGGGTGTTTGGCGGTTGGGCTCTGAAGAAACCCACGGAGCTACGATGGGGTGGCAGTGCAGCTGCATTCGGAAAGGGGACAAACTCTTCTGGAGAGAATGATGCTATCTCTGAACCAAGGGGAAGATGAGACAGGCCTTTAAACTGGGGGGCATCACAGGAGTGACAGGAAGAAACAACAAAGGTGGGATGTAAACGCAGAGGGGGATCAATTTTGATGGGACCCATCTCTTGACTTCAATAAATCAATACATGTCAGCCTCAAATCTGGAAGAAGCAATGTTCTGGCAGACACCTCTGAAAAGCTGATTGCTGATCCACAAGGGTATGAACGGCACCAGCGGGAGGGCTGCAGCAGTAAACCTGCCCACGGCTTATCTGCATTTCTTTGTCAGTAGATCTTTTCAAATCAGCATCTAGGGAAACAAAAATCAAAGGCCAAACAAACCGGTCACCGGAGGAAATCACTAAGGCGACGTGCAGCTCCTGTAAGGAACAGAGCAGTGCTGAGGAGCAACTAACCTGCAGCACAGCTACCCAGCCAAGAGGCTGCAGAGACCCTCAGACTCTCACATCGACCCAGGAAGCTCTGCATCATGGTTGTAGTTCACAAAGTTTTACAGCTGATTTATGATACTGGTTTCAGAACTCTTCACTCTTTCCTAAGTGCATGGGACTTTTCCTAGAAACCTGGGTTGAGAAAGCTTTGGAGTGTTTTTTACACATTGTAATCATATACAGGCATGCTATCACTAGCAAAAGAAATTATTATATTCCATCTCTCTACGTGTATATATACATATCTGTCTCCCCCATTTTATTTTAAGCATATGGGCTGGTGTTCCTGTGGCTAAACCACCTAAAAATTACTTCCAGAACAGACATGTTAATGGAGACTCAAATAACTAAAACATAAAGTACATCTGATGAAACCTTGGCAGCAAAATAGTTGAGCATTGCCAGAAGAAATGTAGATTCCCCACTTACGGCCAAATTTCATTACCCTTTTGATGACCAGTACCACCAGTTTGCTTTGGTCTTGGTAATTTTGGAGTATTTGTTGTGTTGTCAAGATTAGTGTGTTGCTGCTTGCTGTCATGGCACCTAGGACTACAGTGCTGTCAGATTTCTTTGGCTGAGCTGAGGACAGCCAAGCTTGGTGCCCAGGTGGGGCATTTTCGGGGTGGCTGTGTTGAACCCCCTCCTGATCAGTGCAGCACACCAGCCTGGCAGCACTTTTTCTGAGTGAGCTGACCATATCATCTCTTCCCATGTGGCAGAAAGCTGACAGGCACTTGCTCACACCCATTAAAGATTCCAGGAGGCATTTTATAGACGAGTGAGTTATAGATGCCTATTTGCTGGCTTCCTGAGGGGACCTGCTCTGATGGAGATTTTTATATTTTTCACCAAGTTGGTTGGAAAACGTATCTTCACTTCCTTTCGGGTCTGTTTTGTGAAGCATCTGCTATGTTTCATGCAGGCTACGGCTGATTTCTGTGGAAGGGAGCGATTCCTATGTAGGATTTACACACGACAGCAGCAGGCAGAGCGTTGAGGGGCAGGCTTAATCCTCAGCTGTGCTCCAGCTGATATCAAAGAGCTTTTATTTTTAATAAGTCTCAAACACTTACAATCATGGAGGACAGAAAAATACAGAAAAATACAGTAGAATCAAGCTATCCTCCAGGGAAAGATGAAGTAGAAAATGAAGAGCACAAGATTTCTTAAACAGGTAGAAGTCCACATTCAGTAACAGTGAAGAACCACACACAAATCATCCTGCTGTTTCAGGAGGGTGGTTTATCTAAATATGATGTCAGACAAAAACTACTGGAGCGCTGGTGTTGGGGTAGGGATGTGTCAGAAAGCAGACATATGAGTACGTACCAGGGGAAAAGACTTTTCCCAAACCTTTTTTCCTCTCTTTGTTTCATCCAGGAGAGCAAGCTCAGCATCTCTGCTGACCCACCTGGCCTTCCACATCAAGCAGAAAATACTTCAGCTGCAGCAATCAAACATATTCCCTTTCCTGCCCTGCTGGGGGAATGCTGCTCCCAAAGCCCACTGGGGTCTGTTTCTGTCCCTCTGATGTCAGGACTGTTTTAATTTTAGACCCAAGCTGTCCTTAACCAGAAACACCAGAAAGACATGATTTTTGAGGTTTTAACTAACCCAGAACAAAGCCCTCAGATGGAAAACAGTCTTCCTTAAGTCCATCACATACTTTCTTGATACAAGACGCTCCCAGCACCATGCACAGAGCAACCTCGCCACATGCAAGAGGCCACCTTCTTGATCTTGAGATCTGTGGAGCCCAGATAAGATGGCTTCATCCTGTCCCCCAGCTAGCTGGCAAAACACAGGCTTGACAGCTCCTGTATCTCCTCCCACTCCCTGTGTGTCTAAGTACGAAGTGGTTTGTGTCACCGTGATAGATCTTTTCTGCTTTGCTTTTTCACCCACAGTGCTATTATCCCCCACAGTCAAAGCCTGTCCATTCTCCTCTCTCAGTCCTACTTCTGCTCCCTCAGGAAAGAGCCTTCAGGAGCATTGCCCTCAGCTATAAAAGGCCATGATAAATTAGTTCCCTTTCCTCGTATTTCCCTCAGAACATTACTGCTCCCTGTAATGTTAGCACAGGGTTACCCTTCTGCCCCATCTGCCTCCTCTGCCAGCCCCCACTATTGCTGACACTTGCTGTTGATCCTGTATGACTGCTTGCCAACATGTTTCTGCTCACCTGTACAGACCACGTCTCTCCCAACTCCCTGAGAGACTCAGACAGAGAGAGCACTTAACATATGTAACCTTCAGCTGACTGTTTTTGACAGTGCAATCTCGGGAAGATAAAGGAACAGAAAAGCTAGTGTTGACTTCTAAGCAGACATCTATAACACAGCAGTGCAGTTTTCTGGAAAGCATCCATGTGGAGGTCTACAGATGAGGAAGAATAGTAGGGCTATTGGAAATGGAAGCCCTACAGAAGAGATCTAGGACTAAGGCTCATGACTGATACCATGGATACTAAATCAAGATATAACCTCGTGGTCTCTTTCCCCCTTAAGTCAGTACTCACTGGGTTAGACCTCCATAGCCAGCATTATCGTCAAAAAGTGTTCTTACGGGCATGGAAAACAGGGAAAAGAAAACAGCTTGACTTTATCTTCGGCGTAAAAGTAATACAAGTAATGTAAAGAATATGACAGCTACAAGAAGTTTATGACAGTAATTTGAAGAATTTGTGCCCCTGAAAGATGCAGTAAAGTCTCTGGCAGCTGGAAGCCTGACAGAGTTGAGATGATGCAGACACAAGGCTGGGACCTGTAATCCCAAGCAGCCGGGCTATTTTATTATGCCTATTCACGTGAATACTTGTGAAATCTACAGGAGATCTATGGATTCTTTAGATGATAATATCTCCTGACTAGAGACCCTTATCTTACTACTGGTGGCAAGGAAAAATGTCCTAAATGTTTGTGATCAGGTTTCAGTTGCTTTTCTGGCTGCTACATGACTCTCCAGAGGCTGTGCTCAGTGACACCTTAGTTCCTTAATTTTCAGGGTAACATCTTAATTTTTGCGCAGGTATCACAGGCATCTTACCTCATTCTCCTTCCCTGAGAATTTCACACAGAGAAGGTTACAGTGCTATTCACGCATGGAGAGACATGTGAAAGAGTCCTTTAGATTGGATATTAGGAAAAATTTTTTCACTGAAAGGGTGATCAAACACTGGAACAGGCTGCTCAGGGAAGTGGTGGAGTCACCATCCCTGGAGGTATCTAAAAGATGGGTACTTAGGAACATAGTTTAGTGGTGGCTTTGGCAGAGGTAGGCTGATGGTTAGACTTGATGATCTTAAAGGTCCCTTCTAACCTAGATTATTGTATGATTCTATGAACATTGATTTTTTTGATTTTTGGAATCAACCTCAGTGGTTGACCATTCTGTGCCCTGTAAACAATCCTTTCAAAGCTTTTCCTTCAAGGAATTGGGCTTTTTTCCTCCTTTCCCTCTGGAGAGAGACAAAGAGAAGCCTTGAGAGTCAGAAAGGTAGGAGTTCTGGAAAGCCTGCTGGTTATCTTCACATGCTCCTGCCCTGCAGCACACATACCAGATCCTGGCCCACTGCAAGGAGAAGTAAAGTGAGTGATCTGACAGCTGGCAGTTTGGCAGGGATAAAGGTCTGAGAAAACCAGGGTATTTTCCCAAAACATCTGAGAAAGAACTCAAATCCATAGTTTTGCACTTCTTTTTACACCTGGTAATAATCCTGTTGGGTAGGTTTTGTCATGTACTTACGGGCAGCTTAAAACATACTTTGTTCCCATGCAGAGAAACTAACTAGTTATTTTGCAGATGCAAATAAGCCTTTTCAAGTAGAGTTTTCTGGTTGGTTACTTTTGTTACCTTTCCTTTTCTCCTTTTTTTATTTCACCCCTCCCTACCTGAGGCTTAATGTAGTTGGGCATTTTTATTTTCCCGATAAAAGAATTCCTGTATGTACTGATCTGGGCATGATCAGGAAGGGCAGATTTTTCTTTTGGAAATCGGTATGAACAAGCAACAATTTCTCAGAGAAATTTGTTCATGTCCTTCAGAAGTGGATTAAAATCTTCAGCTGCTAATGGCACAGCGTTTTGAAACTGTACTTGAATAACTGGGAGGTAGTCAAGTTAGGGACTAGTGCAGAAAAAAATAGAAGTAATGCAATTGGGATTTCTGTTATATCTAGATTTGATCTGCTTAAATTTTTTGTATTTTATCCTGAATCTACCTTCAGCAGTGGCTGAATTCTGATTGTCTTCAGAAGCATAGAATAAATTCCTCTGAGATCAATCAACCTCTATTAAAAGAGTGATACATTTAATTTATATCAACATCTCATTAAATTCTAAAACATAGGAAACCAAATCTGAAATTAAATTAGTTCTCAAATTTTTATTTCAAGATATAACAGCTTTGAGAGTTATGGCAGAGCACTTGTGCTTGGACTACTGGCTTCTTCACAATCTGCTGAACGATGTGACACTTTTTTTCCTGTGATGTGACTGACTGGGGAGGTAGTAATGAGCCCGTAGGTATCTGTGCCCAGACCTCACTGTGGTAATGAGGGATTCAGCAACTGATTGGAAAAGACAAATTTTCAGAGCCCACCACTGCCTTCTTCAGACCTAGTAGCATAAAATAGAAACCTCAAGAGGAATCACTAATAACATCAAGAAGGGAAGCTGAAGATAATCGAGGGTACTGAACATCCTGTAATAAAGATTTTCACTCGATATCATCATCATCATAATTTTGTTAAACAGAGAGAAAAACATGGCCCTGAGCAGAGTAGTGGAGGCCAGTTTAAAATGAAGCACTGATACTCAAATATGAAGTGATTTTGAGAGGATGTTTTATTTCAGATAAATTATTTGGAATATACTCGTTCCAAACTGGGAAAGGAAAAAAAATCACCAGAATTTATCTGTCTTTAAGTCAGTTGGAGGACACCATCCACTGAACCAAGCAAAGAACTCCTGCTGCAACTAACTCATTCAGCCTCTTCAAATTCACACAGCAATTTTTCTTCTGCTTGCTTCCTGGCTCTGTCCTTTTAATTTGGTAATGAAATCATCTTCCTTCTGTCTGCTGATTTTTCGGATTCCTAATTGTTTGTCCCACTGTAATCTTTTCCATCCTTGACCCACAGTGTGTAGGCTTCAGATGGTTCAGCCTGTTTTCAGGATAGAAATCATTGACAGTGCTTATAGAAATGTTAATTTATCTGCATTATAATGATTCTATGATTGCCACGTCATGAGCTTTTCACCTTTACATTTCTGATAACATATTCTTTCTGTTAGGGCATAAAAATGTCCTCAGAGTTACCACTGGCTTCTACAGAGATGGTTTCCACTGTGATCTTCCAAGAGTGTACTCTTCATTGTAATAACCTCTGGAGAAATAAAATAATTTCTTAAAAGTAACTGCTTCTGCGTACAAAAATTATTTAGTAATCATGTCGTGAAAAAGATAGGAAAAAAAGCAACCAGAAATTTGGAATTTACAAGATCTAGAAAATTCCCCAGCTGCATACTTGGCTTTTTGTGCTGGATCCTACACCTTGACCCTCATCTTGGCATTTTTATACCCTCCAAATACTCCAGCACACATGAAAGTTTACTTCCATGACTAATCCTATTGATATGGATCAGACTACTCACGTGAGTGAAGTTACATGTTAATACAGGACTTTGCAGGCTCAGAAACTCTTTGTCTAAACCTTGTCCTCCCAGCCTTTCACCGCGACCCATGAATTCCAGCAGTGTTCATTCATACACAAATAAACAAACCAGGGAACCCGGGGATATTAATTGGCCTGGAGCCAGAGCAAGGATGTCTTTTTTTCAGTCTGAGGTTCTGAAGTCTTGTCTCCTCGTCCCATTTCTGATTACGGTTCTTCGTGCAGTAAAATTCTAGCCAGGTCTTCTCAAGCGTTGACTGCATTTTAAAGCAAGCATTTGAAGCTATGACAGATGTGAGATAGCTGGTTTATCTGTTATGAAGTGTTTTGTAAAACTTTCACATGAAAAATGCCTGTGAATTTTAGTACAGAATAACATACAGGGTCTGAATTTTGTCTTGAATCAGTCAGTTTGTGGGCCTAGGAGAGCTGGTTTCATCATGTTGAAAAAGGAAATCCTGTGAAATATATTAAAATCCACATGCAAGGAGTTTTTTTCTTTTTTTTTTTTTTTTTTTATTATCAGGTTTGCCAAAATACCAGTAAGGTTATGGAACTAATAAACTAAATCCTATGCTCATGTGACTCAATTGCCTCTAGTCTGCAGATAAGCCTGACTTAAAGATTCAAATATATGAAGTGTTTGTACAGTAGATGTGAAATGAGTATATCTAAGTATTAAATCACGAGCAAGTGTTATCCATCTGCTAAGTATATTAATGCACTGCATCATGTATACTGTACTTTAATGTACTTATACTAAATTTAAAGTGACAGAAGGCAATCAATTTGGATATTTGAAAGTGAAAGGCTTTTCCAGCTTTTTTTTCCCCCCAAACAGTGAAGTAATTTCTGGTGATTTTGTGCTACCTTGGCAGGTATTATGAGGAGCTCAATGAGAAATACCATACTACCCAGCCTGCCTGAGTACTGAGAAGGGAGGCAAGTCACAGGACCGCTGGATTCTGGCTCTACCTTGCGTTTTATCCACATAAGTATACAAAAGTTGAGTAAAATCTCATTTAGGGTGCAAGATGCACTCTAATTCGAAGGCTGAACTGAGCAGAAGTGAGAGGAATGGAAGAAGCAGTAGAATGCAGATTGAATTCAAGTCCAAGTATAATGAATAATAGATAAGATCCATTTGAAAGCAGGAACATTTGGAACAGAAGGCTTTAACTCTGTCTTGGAGTACACATGACCATTGTTAGCCGTTCAAGCTTTTGTCCTTGTGCGTGTCACCGCAGTTCCAAAACAGAGTCCAAGACTCCAGTTTCTACTTTTATTTATTCTCTGCCTTATCCCTTTCCTGACCACGTGTGCAAAAATATTTTACAAGCTGAATGTGTCCTGTTGTTTTGGTGGATAAGTGCTTATTTTTCACTGATCTGTTTTTTTTGTAATTCTAATCACAAGTTTATGTCATATCTGGTAAAGAAATCCAGTGGTGGATTGTGGATTGATCAGCCAGAATACAGCACACTGTAGACATAAAAATATGGAAAGAACTCCAGACACTAGTCTTGTCTGGTGGAAAATTGTTATCTGCAAACACCATCCACATCTTCAAACACAGGCCCATGAAATGCAAACAGTAGCATCTTGTGTCAATACCTTTGGCCTGGTCGTGCACGAGATCTGCTGAAACGTGGCACTTAGAGATTCAAATCTTCAAAGTGAGAGCACTCCCCTCCTGGTGGGAAGAGTGGCTGCTTCAGGCCTGCGTGCATGAACGCTTCAGTGTACCTTATTTAAAATTCCCCTCCTCTTCTGCTACTGTTTGAGTTGGATCTGCCACCTCTTATACTCCACCTGCATGTGTTAATGGCCAGCTCAATATATCTGGGGTAGAGTTCTTATTTCAAGTTGCTTTGTTCCAGCTACCAGATACAAAGCAGGCTTCTTAAGCATTTGAAGTGTTTCGCAACCTGAACTTGCGTGGTATATTTCCTTAAGTGTGACCAGCAACGTCTGAGACACAGCTCCTGCCTACAAGCAGTTAAATTACTGTTTGCCCATGTGAACAGCCATCTGTTTTACTCCTGAAGTGAGAGTTTGACTCCTCAGACAAAGTTAACTCGCTCCAATTCAAAATCTATAAATCTTCACCAATTAAAAAAATATGTAAAAAATAGTGTCCTCTTTTTAGGAGAGAGGAAAAAAAAAAAGAAGAAAATAATTTTTTTTTTCATTGTATGGATAACATTCTCAAAAGTGCTAGAGCAATCTGTTTTCAATCTTAGCTGTGATCCTAAGTAGATGCCTTCTTGACTCTGGCATCATCATGGCTGCAAAATAAGAAGCAGGCTCACTGGCACTGATCACACGCATGTCCTGGATTTGCTCTGCCTCCCGCTTGTGGAAAGCCATTAAAAGCAGCAAAGCTGAGTCTGACATGTTTTTTTTTTCTCGTTTCTTGTGTCTAGATAGGGTGAGCGTACTGCAAAGCTGCCGGTTGTCCACTTGATGGTATCAAGTAACTGAACATGGGAGAGTACAGCTGCTTAACACTCTCTACTCGGGCAGACGTGACCAGAAAATTTCATAACAGGTAAACCAGCCGTGTTGTGTTCTTCACCTACACTAACAACTCCTGGGCTAGGCTGAATCAGACTGTGTTTAATTTAGCTTGCTGCTCAGATTCTGTGGTTGAGTCCAGTGTACTCTGGACCAGCCTTGCTGTGAGGTGGATAAATATGCCTCCACCAGGAAAACCATCAATGGTTTTTCTGTAAGAAGAGAACACAGCTAATTCTCATCTTCAAAGCCTCTCTGGTGACTGGTCGTTCTCCTGTCACTCTTCTTCACCATGTCTCCAACATCTCTATCTTTTGTCTGTGCCTGAGGATACCTGTGAGGAGATAGATGCACAAGGAATGGGTGAGCCTTGTCTGTTTTCAGACGTGAGACCAGGAAGGGATAACATTTCTCCCAGGTGTGTAAAGGTGTAGCTACTCATTACAAAAAAAAAAAAAAAAGAAAAAAAAAAGGAAAAAAAAAAGCTCAAAAACAATTTCTTGGATATTTTAAAGTTACTCTTGCCAGGTTTGGGCTTTGATTCTAGTTTAGCAGACATACCATAGTCCCAGACAGGAAAATAAAGGTTTCTCATCACATGTCTTTGGATTAAGAAAAAACTAGCATGAAATTTGCTATCCAGTAGGAAACAGCTTTGCATTGTGTCCCGCGTAAGTATAGCGATCTGGTTCAGTTGGTGATTTTTATGACAAATCTAACGCAACAAGGGATTTTCTGCCTCAGGATATTTAATTTCTGATGAGGAATGTGCCTTGTCCAAAGCAAACGGACAGCATGATGCCGGTACAGAAAGATGCTTGAGCAGGAAGGTCCCATCTTTTGGCTGAGCAAAATGTGGAGCCAGGTCACATTGGTATGTGGGTTCATGGTTGCCTGTGCCCCCTGTGGGGCACTGAAGCAGCTGGAGGATGTCCATACCTGCAGAGAAATATGAAGAGCAGATTTTGGGAGTAAATTTCACCCTGGCCTAGACGAGGCAGCACCCACTGGAGTAGGGGGCAGCCAGCGGTGGGGTGTGGGCAGCCGCCCTGCCCCCGGCAGCACCTCCGTAACCCCCCCTGGCATGAACCAGAGAAGTTAATCATATCCTGAGGGTTTGCAGCTTTGCTTTGCTGGATGTCCCCACGAGCAGGGGTGAGTAATGGCCCTGGCTACCAGCAGCAGGGGGTAATGTTAAGCGCCGCAGCTGGTGCCGACGGCTCCCAGTGCCTCCTCACTGGCCCCGCAGCCTCCCCCGGGCGGCCTGGGTGCTGCTCATACCGCTCCGAGGGAGCCCATGCCATGCACCAAATAAGAGCATGTGGGTATTATTTGTTGTCTTCTGTCAGATTATTCATTCCCAATGCTATTTTGTTTTCTCATTGCCCAGAGATAATCTGTGAGCCAGCCCTTGTTTTGAAAAGAGTGGCTGTGATTCACAGGTCCTGATCAGAAGGTATGTGGCGCTTGGGGGAACCTGTTTGCAAACTGCCCTTTGCGACTATTAACTGTTTATTGTGAAGAAATTATCACTGAGGGCTATGTCATTACGATTTCTTCTCCCTCACTAGAGTTCACAAAACTTTTTCTTTAGAAAGGAGAAGAATAAATGGCTAGCTACGAACTCCTGGTATGCTTTATTAAAAATCTAAGTAATTATACCGAAACTCACGAAGCTTTTTGGATCCATGTCTTCATGGCAGTTGTGATTGCTTGAATAATTGGGAAACAATAGGTAATAAAACTGCACAAATATGACTCCACAAGAAAACTTGATTTGTAGTGCTAACCAGCACTCTTGGTCTTATCTGAGAAGTGCCATAGTTGGACGACTCTCTTTTTCATCTCATGAGTCTTTATATCTTGTCAGTTCTGCATCCAGCTTTGGAGTCCTCAGTACAAGAAGGGCATGGACCTGTTGGAACGGGTCCAGCAGAGGGCCGTGAAGATGGTCAGAGGGCTGGAGCACCTCTGCTATGAAGACAGGTGGAAAGAGTTGGGGTTGCTCAGCCTGGAGAAGAGAAGGCTCTGGGGAGACCTTATAAATGGCCTTCCAGAACCTACAAGAAAGCTGGAAAGTGACTTTTCACAAGGGCATGTAGAATATAGAATGAGGGTACAAACTGGAAGAGGGTAGATTTAGATTAGATATCAAGGAGTTTTTCACTATGAGGGTGATGAGACACTGGGGCAGGTTGCTCAGAGAAGCTGTGGATGCCCCATCCCTGGAAGTGTTGAAGGCCAGGCTGGACGGGGCTTGGAGCAACCTGCTGTAGTGGGAGGTGTCCCTGCCCATGGCAGGGGGCTTGGAACTT
This sequence comes from Thinocorus orbignyianus, assembly GCA_013400375.1. NCBI lineage: Eukaryota > Metazoa > Chordata > Aves > Ciconiiformes > Thinocoridae > Thinocorus > Thinocorus orbignyianus. The sequence goes on along the minus strand of VXBW01002116.1, from coordinate 7,801 downwards.
GATGATCTTTAAGGTCCCTTCCAACTTAAACCATTCTATGACTCGTGTGAGTGAATGCCAACCAAGGTGAGCTACCTGTTCCTTCAGAAGCTTGGTTCTGCTCTGAGAAGCTTCTCTGGCTTACAAGAAATGCCACGCCAAGTCCTACTGTGACAACGCCATGGTAAGAACCAAACTACAGCAGGTAAAGGCAGCATGTGGAAGGTAAGAGGCAGAGGGGAAAGGAACCAATGAGTTTTCCATCAGATGTTGATTCTTTTCCAGTGGCACAGACCATAAGCAATGAAAAGGGGTTGGTGTGCATGACACAGTGAAGATGCAGCTTGGTAAACAAACAAAACTGAGCCAGCTCCGTGCAAGAGGGAGTCAGTGCACGCTGCTTCTCTGGAAGCAAGCCCTCGCACCGGGGAGCCAGCCGCTGAGTTATACGCGTTTATCCTCTGCGCTCTAAAAATAAAGAGCAGAACGACCAAGTGCCCCCCTTGTTTTATGCCCGCACCGTGGGCATGACAGCCTGGTCATAAACGGCCGTAAATTTCCACGGCTTTCCACAACTTCCACTGCCAGGGCTGCCCACCCCTCGCTGCCCCTTCCCCGGCACCTCCAAGAAAAATCCCTCCCTTCCCCTTTCCCCCCCCCAAAAACAACCGCNCCTCCCGCCGCCCACCCCGCTGCGGGGCTGAGTCGCGACCCGCTTTCCGCTCCTCCCGCAAAGTGCGGGAGCCGGTTGCGGGCTTTTCTTCTACTTATCGCTTTTTTAAATTTTATTTTTAAGAATAATTACTTCGCCTTTTCGTTATTTATTTTCTCCTACTTTATTGTTGCTATTATTATTTTTATATTGTTGCCGCTGTTTGCAAACTCATTGCCTCCATATGGGGGGCGGAGGAAGGGAAATCAAAGCCGCCGCAGCTGAAGGGTGTAAAAGCACGCCGGGGAAGAGCCGAGCAGCCGGAGCAGGACGGGATGGCAGCGGGAAGCCCGGCTGCGGCGGCGGGGAGCTCTGCCCGCGGCGGGCCGGGCCATGCGGTTCGGTTCTGGCCACCCTCCTCTCGGCGCTGGCGGCCGCATCCTGCCTCTACCTGGGGGTGCGGACCAGCGACCTCCAGGCCAGGGTGGCGGCCATCGAGGGAGCCCGAGAGGGTTTCTCCGCCGCCGTTCCTCTGCCTGGCTTTTCCTTGGAGCAGCTGAACGCGATGATGCAGGAGAAAGTGGAGAGACTCCTCGCCCAGGTGTGCGGGACAGGGGTGGCGGCTCCAGCCCNGGTGGCGTCGGGGTTGTTGTTGTTATTGCGGGGGATGGAGAAGTCAGTGAGACACCTTGGGTCGGGTCCAAGCAAGGACGTTATCCCTATGGAATAGCGGTAAATCCCGGTAAATCCCATTAAATCCCAGTTTGCGGCCGTGCCGGCTGGGGTTGGGGGTTGGGGAATGGGGGTTCGGTGGGGTGGGAGCTGGCCCGGTTGCCCTCACGCCGGTTCTCCTGCCCCACAGAAATCCTACGAGCACTTGGCAAAACTGCGAGTAGCCAGAGAAGCGCCTCCAGAGTGCAACTGCCCACCAGGTAACGGAAATCGCTCTGGAAATCCCCCCGAGGCTTGGAATTTGGGGGGGTTCGGTGGCCTGTGTTTTTTTTCAAATACACCTGAATCAGATCCAGAGGGTGCCTTGTCAGTCAGCAGCTGTGTCTTGGGTGGAAAAAAGGTGTAAAGCCCAGAATCAGCTGTTTCCACTGTGGCACCGGGTTGGAAGTAATGCTGTGTAAACCCTTCTGGTAGGCTGCATGATTCCAAACAATAACACTCATGGAAAAAAAAATAAAATTAAAAAATTCTGTTCTAAACAGGGTAGTACTGAATCGAGGCATTGCGTGCTCAGCTTGGGAAGTAGAACAAAAGTTTCCAGCAAAAATATTGTCTGATTTATAACATGGATTTAAATAGGTGGAGAGTCCGTTGCAAGTTACCACAAGAGCTTTTCAGTCTTGTTTTTCTGTCGCTGTAGATGAAAGCAGTTTCCCCAGGATGGGATTGCAGGTTTCGTACTGAGGGTTCAAAACTGTGTCTGTTTATGCAACCAGTGATGTTGCTGGACTTTGGGAATGGGGCCTCCTAATACTGGGATCAGTTGTTTGGACGCACACACACACTGCAGTGTTTCCTGTGGGTTTTTTGTGCTGCTTTTTGGCAGTCTGATAACTGTCAATATTGTTTTAGCTTCGTACACTCCTGCAACATCTACCCGAGTTCAGATGGCATCTTAAAAGTTAGGAAAATAATGCCAGCGTTTCACAGGGTGAAGGAATTCCAGCATCCTCTGTGTGATGAAGCATGCTAGACACAGTTTGCTTTACACATCCTGCCACTCTGTTTGGGAAAAAAACCCCTCTCCTTCACAGGTGAAATATCCACTGTCCACAAGACTTAAGGTGATGATGTTTGCCAGGAGAATGTGTGGTTGTACTGGATATATAAGGAAGGAATTCTGGTTTAGGTTTTAATTCTTGCCTTATCAGTCTGAAGGGGCTACTGAATCTCAGCTTTTAAACTGACTACAGTGGTGGAGTATTTTGCTGATGATAGAATGAAGTATTTACTGGCTGGTATAGGAGTTACCATGGCTAGCATGAAAAGGACAATATATATCACTAGGACTTGTTTTAAAAGAGTGCATAGAATTAATTGACTCCCAGTTAGTTTTGGTAAGGAACATTTGTTTCCTGCTGTTCTATATATAACCTTTTCCTTAAAGACTAATATAAGCATGCAGTGTTGATTTTATTTTTTCTGTTGCTTAACTGCAATAAATTACAAGATTCAAGTTTGTGCAGTAAGATGAGGGTTGCTTATCACGTTGTGTGCAGAGGTCTAGTCTGTAAACCTGAAATATTGTTGAATTTGATGCTCTATTTCTCTCTTTCTCTCTCTTTCTTCTGCTTAACTTTATCTGTTTCAATGGTTTTGCTTGCTGTTTTCATACTATGTGTCAGTATTTACTGTTTCACAGCTGATGTTATGTGCTGCTTTACTTCCCTACTACCACTAGAGCTCCACATTATACCAATTTTTACCTGACCTTTTTCTTAAGAAATATGCTTTATCAAATAAATAATGAGCAGCAGAATATTCCTGATATGCACTGTAGAAATCCTTGCTAGATGAACATCAAAATAAAGTGATCTGGGAAATACTTTCAAGGGAGCAAGACTCATAAGACTGGGAAAATTTATATGAATTGTTAGAAGAAAAAAAATTGCAGAGAGGACTAGCTGGTGTGGGGATTAGAAATCTGATGCGGATCTTCTCACCTCTGGGTAGCTGTTTCAGTTTGGAAGCAAGTTTTGTAGTGACTGAAAGATGTTGCCATGTGATAGCCTCATCTTGGACAGCTTAAAACTAGTTGATGCTCTCATGCATGTTGCCAGTGGACAGGTATCTATCCCGAAATGGCAATGTCTTGGGAGCTGTGGCTGAGAAAACACAGGCTGAGTAGCACCACCTGAGCAGCGAGCCTTCCTAGCAGCAAACATTAGGCAGAGCAGCAGGGGATAGAGGGAATAAGTTGTTGTTTCTTCATTTGATTCTCTTTGTTAGAATTTCGTTTTTGACTAGACAGGATGGGCTTTTAGTTTCATCCTAAATGCTGCTGTTAAAAATTTGAACTGCCGCGTTTGGAAAGGTGTTTGGTTTAATAGGAAAAGTATCATGGAAATGCAGTGGTTTTTCTGTTGCCTGCTATTTGTGAAGCGAGAGAGTAAATTGCATCTTCTCTTCCCCACATGATTCCATTTTGCTGCTTTATTCTGCTCAGCTTCTGCATTTCTTCCCTGGGTTTCTGTAATAATGAAATACTGTCTGTTAGAGATGACTTTGGAAAGCCTTCATGGTACAGAGGTGAGTGGTTTTTTTTTTGTTTTTTTTTTTTTGAAACATCTGTGTGCTGTGAGAAAAGGCTGCTGCCAAATGGCCACCAAGACAGTTTCCACCATCCTGTTCTTTAAAGAGAAATAAAGATTATTTAAAAATAGGTGACATTGTTTTCTACTGAAAAAAGAGAGAGAAATTCAATCTGCAGATGGGAGGGTGAGAATGTGGCCTCTGATTTGGAATTGGAGTCATGCAACTGGTGTAGATCTCATTAGCTTGAGATGCTCATCCCCTTGAGGGTCTCCATGGCAAGAACTTGCACGTTCGAAGGAACGAAGGCTTGGACAGTTTGGATCCCAAAGGCGGCCAAATTCCCAACTGCTCATGGTTTGCAGAGCTGTCCACATGTAACTCCTTTTAACTTGCCAGTGGTCTTGAACTTTTTCTGAGAGTGAAGAGTGGTTACGTTTCTCTTTAAAAACTTCGTGTTCATGAAACACACATTTTTTCCCCCTAATTATTATTTTCTGGTTTTTTTTTTAATAAAAAAAACACAGTGTGAGGAAACATTAGAGTTTTGATTTTAATTCTGCAGGACTAAAACCAGATACCAAAGATTTTGTAAATATTTTAAAAATGACAATAGCAGGCATTCTTTCTCCTCTTAAAGCAGAGTAATAAAGTTTGAAAAGTAAATGCATGCTGACATTCCTCTTAAATTACCTCAATTCTAACCAGAGTGCCAGCTTAAATCCCGTGCTTGAAGCTAGTGCCGCAGTCGCTGCCAGCGGCCAGCCTTCTGCACATGGGACTGGGGAGCAAATGGAGTGGCCAAAATTAATTTAAGCATAATCAATTGCTTTTCCTTTGCCAGATTTGTTATTTATTGTGCGTTAATGTTTCTCTACTGTAAAAGATGAACAAAAAAAGGAATTATTTCACACATCTGAATCTTCTTTTAAATGGCTGTGGGAGCGTAATCTGCTGTTGTGAGGAACAGTCGAGTACCGTACTGGATACTCTTACCAAGTGCCAGGAATTATACTGTTGTGAGGAGAGTAACACATGCAGAAAGCACGGAGGTATTTCCAATTCAATAGAGTTTTAAGAAAAATCTTAGGTTTTTGTAGATTCAGGCTCTCCTCTTCCAGGAAGCATTCGTGTGTATACCTAGGACCTGTAGACTACAGCATTCGTGTGTATACCTAGGACCTGTAGACTACAACAAGCATTAACACATGCTTACGTGTTTTAGAGAATTGATCCCTGATGTGTTGTTAAGGGTCATATGCCGCGATGTCTTGTTCTGTAAGTGGTGCTCAGGGCCAGCTCCTGGCGTCAGATGGTGTTGGCAGGAGTAGGAGTCATGTCTGTTAGCACAGAAAGTTCAACCTTGGTCAGCAGGAATGCTAGAGGGCTATCATGGATGGTTCTGCATCTCCCTTTAGGCCAATTTTGGGAAGGGATTTTCTTTTTTTCCTTAAAGGGAAGGAAGACCTTTAGAATGAACTTACCCATTTTATTTTTCATATATATAACAAATCCAACAGTATGATATAAGCAAGAATGCCTGTATGTCATGTGTTTCTTTAATACTGCATCGAACAAAGGATATGTTGCATAACGTGAGATGTTTTCTGTCTCATACAGTGCCTCATAGCAGTTAATGTATGTTCACTGTAGCTTGCAAAAATGTAAAATTGTAGATTGATGGGATTTGCAGGTTTTGGGTTTGTTTGGTTTTTGTTTGTCTGTTTTTATGGGGTTTTTTTGTTTGCTGGTTAATTTGTTTTTTGTTTTTTTTTCCCCTCCACAGAACATTAGCTAAACTTCACAGAGGGGTACCTGGCAAAGTTGACCAAACAAATTTTTTTTTCTTTTGCACCACAGACAGTGTTTGTTCCTTTACTCTTCCTCTTGTACCTTTCCTATCGATAAACCTGCATTTTTCTTCCTCTAGTGTTCAGATACCTGTAGCATCAAACCATTTCCGGACATGGATGCTGCCATCATTCTTCATTGTTGGCCAACTCTTTTGTGCTGTTTTTGTAATCATGTCATCTTGATTCTCTGTCCCAGTCCTAAAGAGCTTTATGGTTTGGCACTTGAAATACCTCCTAATTCATTCTGCAATTTGCTGCCATCAGGTTATAAAGCTTGTTTCAGTGTAGTTGTGTGTACATAAACCTGCTCACTCAGCAGACGAAATGTCAGAAGCCAAGGTGTTTTCTGGGGGTAGAGAATGCCAGTTGGTCTTATTCTGGTTGTAGTAATTCTAGTGGGAAAATTGTGTTCCACAACTGTAAGGTGATGAATCTGCTGTATGTATTTTGGTAGCAACACGGATGGCAAAAATAAATGTATTCTCTTAGCATTTCAGTACTGGTTTTGTCTTCCTAATGTTTGTTTTGATGTGCAGTGAAAGTACAATTTAGGCATTTTTGTCTTGTTTCTGTGTTTTCTGTAAGTACTGTTTCCCCCAGCATTTCAATTAGCGAGTCTGAGAGAATGAAGGAGAAATTGATTTTGGGGATTAAATGAATCCTGAAATAGGTATGAGTAGTGTATTACTCTTTTTTATTAAATTATGATTCAGTTCTGTAAAGGCTGAAGCGGTAAAGAAAAGAGGAGATGACCAAAGTGTTTACCAGTAGAGAGACCCAAAAGAAAATACATACATATATATATATAGTTTCCATATATATAGAAAGTATGTTTTTCCCTGTTACTTAGCATTCCAGAGCGTGCTATCTGAACCTAGCTCCCAGCACTACTTATTTCTGCCATGTCTGTATCATCTATTTGCTGAATGCGGCGCTCAGCTCTAATTTTGTAATTTTTCTGACAGGGCTTTGAGTTCCCCTTTCATACCTTCACTGGTTTGATACTTTTCATTTCAGTTCCTGGATAAAGATGTTTATTGATGTGCAGCAGCGTGCAACCTTCTGGGGAGTCTGTTGTCTTGTTTGGATGACTGATTAGAGATACTGTTTTCTCCCTACAGAATAGCTAACTATATTTTATTGGCTAAGATGTGACCTATTAATTCCCTTCCCTCTGGGTAAGGAGATAGGGTGTGCAGCACGATGAATGAAACATAATGTGGCTCAAAGGAGAACCAATTGACAGTGGACCACACCATATTTCTGTCTTTTGTAATATTACTGATATTACTGGTGGTGTAACAAAGGTTGATTTGACGACAGAGGAATTATTAACAAAAGTTGGGTTTGTTTTTTTTTTTCTGACTTGAATTAAAATTTATTGAACTTGCATAGTTTTGTCAAATAAGACGCATTAAAAGGAAGAATTAATTGTCTGTATTGACTGTTCTTATATGACATTAATCAAAGAGCATATATTTCATGCTCTTATGATTTCTACCATATGGCAGCTGTCCATCCAAGCTGCTGAAATGTCAAAGCAGTTCAAGTGCAGCAAGTCTTGCAGTGTGAGAATTGGCCGTTAAGCCTTCTTCTGGAGCAATGCTTCTACTGAGTGTGTTTTGGGTTTTTTGGTGAATATATAGATTTTTTTCTTACCACTAAGTACATGCATCTATTTCCTTGAAGAGTCTTTAAAGCTTGGATAACACTTCTGCTCAGCTGAACTGTCTTCCCTGTCCCTTTTCTTAAAGGTTAATGGATTCTTGGGACTGTGTTGCCAGAAGAGCAGCGCTGCTGCACCTGTGTTACAGCACTCATCCTCCTTCTTACTCCCTTCAAATTTTACTGGCTGCAGCCTATCTGCCTATTTTTTTTTTTTTTCTGTTGTATGCTTAGTGCAGTAAAAAACAACTAGCTTTGAAAAACAGCATGTCTGACAGAAGCTGTCTGTTACAGAGCCTTTTAGGTCACCAGATAAAACCATAATGTTAATATGTGTCCAGTTAATGTTAATAACTGTGTCTAGTTCTAGAGTTCTCAACATAGAAAG
>VXBW01002115.1:344527-411648 GCA_013400375.1 Thinocorus orbignyianus | reverse complement strand
TATATAAATATATATATAAAATTATATATAAATAAATTATTTATTTATTAGATAAATAAACAAACCTGTTTATTTTCAATGTCATAACTTTTTTCCCTTTTTTTTTTTGGTTTTGTTTTTTTATTCCTTTTTTTAACAGGAAGACCATTGGAGTTTTCTGTTGTGGACCAAACAAAATCTCTAAGATACTTCATAAATTGAGCAACAGCAGCAACTCTTATGGGACGAGGTTTGAGTATAATAAAGAATCCTTCAGCTGAAAGTCTGTTGGACTAGCAAGACTCTCTTGAAGATAAAAGTGCAATTTTTTGTTTGTACAACTTAAAATTTCATCTGTGGTTGAAACAGACAGAAATGTACCAAAGAATAGCACAAATTTTCTTATTTATGATTATTTAAGACTTTGGAAAATGATGGATGCAGCAGTATACCAACAAATAATAAGTGCTTATGCTCAAGTCCAAATGCACTTGCACAATATTTGTAGCAGCAATGATTCTTCGGATTTGTTTGTGTTAATTAAAAAGTACAGAAGCTGGGGAGAGACAGAATTGCTTTAAAAGCTGATGGAAGAAGAATCTGTGGAACGTTTGAACTTCTTCCATTTCCAGTCCTCAGAAACTGGATCAGTAAATCAAACCCCAGGTTAATCCAAATGTCAAACCAACACTATTACAAAGCCTCGCTTTTGTTGGTATACAAATCTTGTGGCTTTTGGGTAGAAACACTCCATATTAAAGATTTTATACATTGCAGAATTGAGATTCTGTATTTAAAATATAGAGTGTTGCTCTCGCTAGTCTGCTTCTGTAATAGATGTGAATATTCCCACCCTGAATGGAAGAGAGGATGGAATATGGGGAAAGATGTAAGTTAACCTGTAGAAGAGTGCGCACAACCGTGTAGCACCTACAGGCAGACTGTTGTGATATAAATCACAGCCTTTTGACAAGGAAACAACTGTGCATGGACAACTCTCCATCTTCAACTGATTCAGCATTCAGTGAGTTTGCAAAATACATGTGATTTGTGCAGCCAGAGAGATGGAGCAAGAAAAGCGACTAATGGGAGCAGACAAGATGTGATGTTTTATTATATCATGCGCTCAGTGTGGAAGCTGCACTCACTCTGCACTCATACGCCCTGAATGTCAAATACTTCAAGTATTCAGATGCTCTTGCTGATTATTTTACAACACAGCAGGTTGAAATGCAATTTTAGAGGTCCCAGAGTATTTTTGGTTGACTGTGATCCTTTGAGTACCTTCCCTGGAGTCAGTCTTGTTTGCACTGATGTCATTGAAAGCAGGATTGGGCCAGATCTTCAGCCAAGTAAGAACGAAGCCTTCGTTACCATGGATCTTTGCATCATGTGTGCAGATAGAAACTTTGCAGGAGCTGCAGCATGGTTTCAGGAAGTTCCAAAGGGGAGGAGCTGAAACATCCAAATTTAATCTCTCCTTCCCTTCTCCCCACAACTGTTTTCCACTCTGCTCTTAGTTGCCATGGAAGGGCTAGAGGTCAAAACGGGCACTTTAAAACTTTTTGGTTCTGATGAGCAACTTTTTTTTTCTTCCATCCGGTAGTCAGTCCAACTTCCTTTCTCTTTTTTACCCTCTTTGCCTTATTTTTCTGGGACAAAGACAATTAAGCAGGAGTCAGGCACTCAGCTGGCAGAAATAGCCATCATTCTAGTGCATCTTAATAGAGTAGCATCGCTTTATACTGAAAGCCTGCCCCTTAGCCTCCAGCAGAAGGTTGGGAGCAGCACCCCATGGTGTTTGCAGCACATACAGGCTTGAGATGGCTCAGTGTCTCTCATACTCATTATTTACCTGTATTTAGCACAGTGGATTTCATTTGGTTTACAGCTTTCCAGTGAATCTCTTTTTTTATTGTAGTAGGAAAACCAATAATACTCAGCTCGCAACACAAACTCTGTAAAGGGGTCTAGATGTATCAGTGTTCAGAGGGACGCATTTTTCTAGTAGGTGTCATATAAGCATGTTGTATGTGTAAGTAGTGAAAATGAGTTAGTCTTCGCCTTGGCAGCTTCTCCTCAGGAGCTGCCTTATGTGGAGCAGCAGGATGGAGGTGCAGCAGCAAAGCCACATGGGAAAATGTTCCTTGGTGCCTGGGCTTTGTGCTGGAGTCTTTACCTCTGGCTCTGCCCAATCTGAAATTCCTGGGGGAAGGAAAGAGCCAGAGATGGATGTATTTCTACTGACGAAAATTCTCAGAGTAGCCTAGAGGAGAGAGAAGCCAAAATAGAAATGCAGTGTGAGATGGGAGCCTACATTGCAGCTACTGATTTTAATTTTTTTTTTTTTTTTTGAGGATGGAAGGATCATTATTTTCCCATTGGATCTCATTCATCTGTCACTGTAAAACTGGAGGTGTGCAGAAAAGGATTAAATCCTTTTTAATCATTATGATTTATTTCTAATACTACCTGCATAGATTTTATAATAAACAAAATTGATGTCAAAATGCATAGATCTTGGGTATTGCTGGTACTGCAGGCTTTTTTGTTTGCTGGCAGTTAGCTTAAAGCATGATTGAAATCATGACTGCATCTATTAACCACAACCATACGGTGATCTTTTTCCTCTTGTTTTAGGATCTAGTATCTAATGGTTTTTAAATACAGTTTAGAGTCATCTAATCATGACATTGTTTGTGTTTTAACATCTCCTCTCTGATAGATACCCGTTCCATCACCATATAATGAGCAGCTAGCACACTTAGCACTGTGCTAAAACAGAAGATATTTTCTGGCTCAGCCTCTATATAGGTAGTGCTTTATAATCAAAATAATAGTACTGGTATTGTGCTCTTGCTCTGCATTGTAGCAGAATCTGCTGCTGAGTGTGGCCATGTTAAATGCCTGTTGTTTCACTAGGTAGTGCTGGCAGACAAGCTCTGGGTCTCCTGCGTCTCCTGGGTCTCCTCTTTCTGCCTTTGCCCTATACCAGCCTCAGCTGACCCACTTGTGAAACAGGCTTGGGACACTCTACCTTTCTGCAGTGTTGTGAGGCTTCCTTATAGTTTCAGGATCAGTTCAGTGCACCTGCAGTGAAAAGGTCTAATTGCTATCCAGCTGTATTTGTGTTTTATTTTGTGGAAAGCTTCGTCTGACCAAACCCCTCTGTTGCTCACATGAGTAATTACTGGACCAGGTGAGGGTGAGTTTGTGGAAAGGTTAAAAGCCTTGGTTGCTTTCTTACTTTTCCCTGAGCTATGCTTTTTAGAGGGGCAAAAAGTTTAAGGGTTAGTGACTGTGACTGGGCTTCAGGGGTGACGGATGTTATGATAGACATGGTCTTTCTACAGGCTGTATTGTCCTTGCTGCTTCTGAGTGCATTACCATCTTGCCAAACGAAGCTGAGCTCTCTTTTAAACTCCATAGCTTTTTTATCTGTACATGAAAATAAAAGTCTGTGCCAGGGAAGTAAGTGAAGGCTGACAGCACTTAATTCCACATTTACAGATCAACCAGATTTACATAATTGAATGTCTCTTTAGGCTTTAAACTGAGTCCTGTAAGTGAGTCTGTCATAAGTGTCCTGCTGGCAGGAGAAGGATCCCACCATGTATTCTACCACTTCTCGCTCAGTCTATCACAAAACTGCAGACTCCTCAGTGTTTGCTCAGCAGGATCTTTGTGTTTTATTCATCATAATGTTTCAGGACTTTTTTTTTTTAAACAGGAGTGTTTTCATGGCACGATGGAAACCAAGCCCTTTCCCTGCAATGGGAATCCAGCCCTTGTACAGCAGTGTGGGGCTTGGGGCTTTACACAGTCAACAACTGGATTAGCTGGATTTACCTGAGCAGTTCTTCTCCCGTAGCTCTGATATTACTTATGTGAGTAAATGTTCTCTGTTGGAGCAAAGGGCTGCAGAGTTGAGACCTGAGGGGAGGTGGGAAGGGCTGATGAGGTCTGAAGTCTGCAGGACAGCCTGTCGCTCTATGATGATTATTCCAGACCTGGGTTTGGAGCAACATCTCCCTATTGCAGCATATGGTACTAATAGCATATGAGTTCTTCCTTGGTGTTTTTTCTGCCCTTCTAGGAGACAGAAATGAAAGGAGTATGAGAGATCACAACCTTGAACCTGGGCTGGGCAGACCGGCGCATACCCACAGACACCTTACCAACCACTGCACTGCTTAGGGTAGAAAGTTTAAGGCAAATCCATTTCTCTGCAAAATGCTGATTGTTTTGCCACAAAGGAGAGTTGCTGCAAATGGAAAACAGATAGAATCTCTCTCTATTTGAAGATACCTGCCCACGCAAGCCTGATGTGAAGATATGTATGAAAGCACTGCACATATTCAGCTTCCACTGTATTCTGACTGTGGGCCTGAATCCCCGTCATTTCCCTTGACTGCAAATCTTCTATGGGGTTAGCAAATGTGCCTTGCAGGTGAGAGAACTGCTGCCTATCCTTGCATCCCTGCACAGAGTCCAATATAAGCACGAAGCAACCTGGGAGCACACTTTGCAGCCAGGGCAAGCAAGTGCAGGGCCATCCCTTTGCTGTGAATTCTCCCAGCACATAGGTGGGAAAGCAATGTGGGGCTGGTTGAGAAGGGGCAGATAATATGAATGGCAGACCAGCTGTGTTGGGAACAGTAATTCAGCTATAACAGCCTAATAGAGCAGAGAAGTAATGGTTAGGTAAGAAATTTTCTTTTGGAACAGCTGCCTAAGAGAAAAATCTCTACTCAACACTACCGTATCAGCATATAGTTTCCAGCTACAAGATGTTGCTTAGAGAAGTAGGCAGGAGGCTAACTAGTCATTGCCTGCAGCAATTCAAGCCCTGTAAATCAGAGAAGAGACATTGTTATTAAAATGCAATGTTTACTTCTTAAAAATATAAAAGGGCTTCTAGGGAGATTAATTTTCACTTGAGCCTGGCAGTCATTTCATAAACATGCCAGTGTGATTTAAGACAAGCTGGATCTGTTCTTCTCTGGATTATGCGTCTGATCTGTCTGCAGAATTCCCACCCCTCACAAGTAACAGCAGTTTTTATTGTTTTAACAAAGAGGATTTAGCAGCAATGTTTAATCAAAACGCCACTGGTGCCCATGCTGAACTGAGCTTTTCTGCGATGAATGTGTGTTTTTCAAGCGTATATGGAACACAGCTGAGGACTGAACTCTGAATGGTGATTTGGGGTTTGCAGCATCTCTGCTGCTGGTGCATTTCATTAAGGCTGTAGTGATACAGCAGTGAAATGCATGGAGCTGAAATGAGACTCTTCATTCTCATAAAGAACCTTATATTTTAGTGTCTATACTAAACACAGTTAATCTCAGAAGCTTTGGAGTGTCCTTTGTAGGTACAGTAGATTAGCTAGCATCTTTTAGGGTTGAACCCTGAGTCCTCTGCTGGACTGATGTGCAACGAATGCTCTTGTGCAAAAGTTTTTAATAACAAATGAGGCTCTTTAAAGGGCTGGATGAGTATTTGTGAAGGTTTAGTTGTATCCCTCATGTTGTAAGAGGAATGGGATCTGTTTTGGTACCGTGGAATGCTGAGCACTTCCTCTGAGGTTATGAATATCTCCAAACTTGCTCAAAGTTTGCCCTGCCTGAAGTGTTATATTCTCTAGAAGGGTCATATTTATAAGATACAGCTGTTGGAGCTGTATGGGAGCATGGAGAGAGTCACCCATGCCGATTGTCGATTACCTCTTAACAAAGCCCTTGGATTTCTGAGGATGCCAGTCCTTGCAAAAATTTTTTACAAGTTTGTTGCTTCCTGGCAAAGTCTGCCCATTCTACAGGTCAAAATCTGCACTTTCTTCCTAATAATTTGTACTTTTACGCCAGGAGGGGGAAGCCAAGAGCAGCTCCTGAAACTTCAGGTAAACTGCTGTCAACCTGAGTTTGTTGAGCAAACCAAGGGCAGGAGAGCATGATGAATGCCAGCAATGAGCAGGATGAAATATTTCTAGCCTGGGAGCAAAGGGGAAGGAGTGAGACATTTTTCCTGCCTCCTCAACTCTGAAAATTACAAGCAAGCCCTGTTGCCTGGACATGGATTCAAAGTCTCCTAGGGGTTTGAGAACTAATACTTGTAAAGACATTGCCTTTCTAAGCACAATTCAGAGCTAAAGCACATAAGAAAACTAGTGTATTTTAGTAAAAACCTTGGAAATAAGCAATTTGTTTGAAATAAATCCACCATTGACACTTTCTAGTTAACCTGCCTCAAATAGCCATCTACTTCTGTTTTGCTGCTTTGGGGTTGGGAATGGCTGTTAACTCCTCTTCACCAAAATCCTGTAGCGTGTAGGTCTCTGTGCCAGCTGTAAGCAGCTTTAACAGTTGACTAAATAGATTCTGTGTTGGTTGCTGCTGACCCCAGGTGAGGACAGCCTTGGGGATGAGAAGCAGTGTTACATAAATGTCTGGTGTACATAGCAGCTCCGAGAGGGGAGATGCTGCTGCATTGCTTCTGGTGCACCAGTCACACATTAAAATTCTGTCATTGCAAGGTCGCGTTGCTCATCTCATGCTCCACAACCCTGGGGAAGAAATTTGGATGAGAGGTGGGGGAGGAGAAGCAAAAACTTCCCCATGCTGTAACCAAGAATATATTCATCGACAGCAGGGCATTTCTTTTGATCGCAAAAGAGCATGTCATTTCTTTTTCAGGGATAACAGATTCTCTCCTGGTGCTGTGTAGTGGTGTTTGCCTGTTAGAAATGTAACACAGTGATAACGGGTTGCTTCTGAATTGAATAAATAACGCCTCTGAGCGTTTTCTTCTCCCTTTAATAATCTGAGAGAAATGCAAAATACCAGAGAGCATATAGAGTGGACTATGTCCTGAGCTGCACTCAGTGCAGCCTGGTAAAGAACGCTGCACAGAAACTCTGCAAGCTGCTGGGAAGAGGGCAGGTTTAAGGCAAAGAGGAAAACAACTGTTGTAAGGAGAAACAGCAGTGATATGTGATCTGTAGTCAGAAGCAGGCCATGTCACAACATCGGCCATCACCTTTTTGAATGGTGCTGGGTCAGAACCTATCCTGAAAGTACACTTTGGTATCAGAGAAGGTTGAGGGCTCTCAGATTGAGTTGGCAATGTGAGATGAAAGCAGGTTTAAATGCAGCCGGATGAGCCACCTGTATGTACTTTCCAGCTTGGAGCTCAGACCTGTCACTTCTGAGGGTGAATTTTGTAGGCAATGAGCTGGTCTGACTCTTGAGTGCAGTCTCAGCTGTGTGCTTGGCTGAGGGTATGGACATACCCTTTGTATTTCTGTAGCTTTGCAGAAGCACGTTGTCCAGAACCTGTGGAGCGGGGTATATTATTGTACCTCATTAGGTGCTAGATGCTTCAAACCATGTACTGGCCAGAACAGAAAAGGATGGTGAATGCCACCTTCCGCTGACAGCTGAATATACCCTGCCCACATATGCACTAGG
Organism: Thinocorus orbignyianus; assembly: GCA_013400375.1. Taxonomy (NCBI): domain Eukaryota; kingdom Metazoa; phylum Chordata; class Aves; order Ciconiiformes; family Thinocoridae; genus Thinocorus; species Thinocorus orbignyianus. The sequence goes on along the minus strand of VXBW01002115.1, from coordinate 404,200 downwards.
GTTCATGAGGAATAAATGACAAAATCTCTGCAGAGAAGATACAAGTGCTGTGTTATTTTTGTGTGTGTCAGAACAGCATAAATAACATTTAAAAAATATTTTATGAGAATGTGAATATTCACCTATGCCATTATTCTTTTTGATTGCTTAAGCACTTTTAACTGTTTGATATGCACTTTTTGAGAAAAACATTATGTCCCCAAGCAGAGCTTAAAAAGAGTCTGAGATGCAACTTGGCAAAAGATCTCTACTGATGGTGCAGTGTCAATGTCTGTTGGAGTTGGATGCATTGGTGCTTTCATTTAATTTGATTTCATTTCATTTCATTTCATTTCATTTCATTTCATTTCATTTCATTTCATCTCCCTCTCCCTGAAAGATCAGTGGGAACTGAGCTTTTGGATCCCTTTCTTCCTCTCTTCAGCCTTCATCCAGAGATGTGCCCTAACCTTTGAATCACTGGAAACAGCCTCACCAATGTGTCACATAGTCCTCCTTTTCTACTTTCTCTCTCTTTTCCATACTGCATGTTGTGTCAAGAGGCTATTACCACTCTCTGCTTCCCGTAACTCAGGAAAATGTCACTTTGGGAAATGCAGAGGACCTCAGTTTTAATTATAAGATGCACCAGCCTTTATAAGTCTCCTAAGGTACAAAAATCAATGAGGGCCTTATTGTAACTTTGATTAGCTTTAGGAAAGTGGTGGATTTCAGCATCCTGGTCTTGGAGATGCTTTGTTAAAATGAGAGGAGGGGCAGTGCCACAAGCACAGAGAAGTTGTGGATGCCCCATCCCTGGAAGTGTTTAAGGCCAGGCTGGATGGGGCTTTGAGCAAACTGCTCTAGTGAGAGGTGTCCCTGCCCATGGCAGGGGGGGTGAAACTTGATGATCTTGAAGGTCCCTTCCAACTCTAACCATTCTATGATTCTGTGATTCTATGGTTCTATGACAGCTGTGTAGAAAATGGGGAAAACTCATCATAGCAATGCTTACATCATCTTTTGGATGAAAAGTGGGGATTTGTTTCTGTGAAAGTCAAATCATTTGTGGCCGTCACTGAAATCATCATGTTTCTGCATTTGCACGTAGGCATTTCAGGACAGCAGGCAGTGATGAAAAGGGTTGGGTTTTTTTCAATTACGTTTTCTATTTCCATACAGCCCCTAGTTTATCAACTACATATAAATTCCTCCTTTCACTGATTAAATATTTTCTTGCCTGGTTTCTTTGCTTCAGGGAGCTTGAAAGCTCATTGTTTATAAAGGGGAAGAACAAGGATTGTGCTGTTAAGGAGACAACTCCCAACACATATGTTCTGCTCTGCATCTTTGAGAAGGAGACGTTGATGCTGCTGCAAGTGCAGAGGGGCAGAGCTTTCACTGAGAATCAGATGTGATCAAGAGCCCTTTCCAGGATTCATACATTGATGAAACTCTAGGCTTATTAATTAGTGTTTTCTGAAACGAGAAGCCTTACCCTATACGTGCCAGGCTGTGAAAACTTTAATCCCACTGAGTTTTTCTCTCACTGTGTTTTCTCTAATCATAAAGAAGAGCAAATCTGATAAAGCATATTTAGCTAAGAAATGGTTTCCTTGGACTATAATAGTTTAGGAAAAAAGTCATAATTGTGACATTTTTCCTCAAACTGACGTCCAAAAAGATATTTTGACTGGTCCAGCTATATTATTTCCCTAAATACATATGGAGGTTTTTTTCAGATTCTTTGGTTTTACTTTGTTTATGTAAATATATTTTCATTTCAGAACAACAACAAAAAAAATCGACATTTTTTTACTTGGGAAGTGTTAGAATGTCCAAAACATACCTTCAAAGATGCTTAGAAGGAGAGTGGAAACCAGCTGGGAAAAGAACCTATTCTGATGGCACAAAATTCTTTGGTTTATTTTTTCTTTCCAACCTTCATTAGTGAAAAGTACTGTTCAAACTAAGGAGTAGAATCTGAGCTTCGACAAGTGAGTGTCTTCCTTCTAAAGCAAAGCATTTCTCTAGGATCATGTCTACACTGTCACCTGAACTTTCAAGGCAATGTCTGAAGCTGGTCTAGATGCGGGTTGCTCCGTAACTTGAGCTCAGAGGATGAACCGGCTGCTGGGGGCTTGATGGACTTTTGAGCACACACCAGCACTCCACAAGAGAGCTGTGTGTACTGAGGGCAGGCAGCATCTGGGCATTTAGCCTTCTTTTGCCACAGCTTACATTATGAGGATGTACAGAGTTAGGACCTATCTCAGAAAGGAAGAAGACAAATCATCATTTTTTTATCTCACTTTCAATAGTGATTTGGGGCTCATAAGCCATGTGAGAGTTTGACATAAATTTCCAAGAACTGGTCACATTGGTATGAGCATGGGTATCCTGAACAGACCTTATCTTGTGTTCCCGCTAGTCAAAGGACTTCTTTGAACCAGAGTGCCATGCAGACATAAAATAATTAATCAAAATCCAGTCAGGAAAGAAGATAAAGTTGTGGCTGCCCCATCCCTGGAAGTGTTCAAGGCCAGGCTGGATGGGGTTCTGAGCAACCTGGTCTAGCGGGAGGTGTCCCTGCCCATGGCAGGGGGTTTGGAACTCAATGATCTTTAAGGTCCCTTCCAACTCTAACCATTATATGATTTTATATGAACGAAGAAGAAATTATTGCCATCCCTAAAATTTGGAAAAAGCAATAAATTACATTCAAATTTGCAAGTTTTCTTTTAAGAAGTTAGCATTGGAAATACTTATTTCCAGTTAACATGTGATAGAATAAATGAATGCCCTGTCCTTTCTGTAGTTGCAGGTCTTGACTTTTCACTACTGACCACATTCTTCCCTTACTCTTTCCTGTCCCCAAAGAAAGAAGACAGAATATTTGTTCTGAATTTCCAGTTCTGTATTTATATATTTTTCCCACTCGAGCTGAAATAAAAATAATGTATTAACATGGAAGACAACATTTACTTTTTTATCTCTATACAATGTGCAAGGTAACCGATTTGGAAAGTACTAGCATAATCGTCCACAATTTTTGAGTACTCAGTGTTCTTTTCAGAGATGCCTGTTTACATTAATGTAATTTCAATCTGTTCTTATGTTTTTATATGTCAGGATGTGGTACAATTTTTTGAAGACAAATCTCTGCTTAGTTTCCAAGTGGAACAGAAAGCAAAATTTGTTTCTGAACTTTCATATTTAATTTTTCCCCCCAGGCTTGGCTTTAAGAACAAGAATAGTACTTGGTGGTTTCCCATCCATAACAAGTCATACTCCTGTCATATGAAACAGCCCGTTTTGTAACTTCAGTTTGCTGCCCCCCAACACAACAGAGGAACTATGTTTCACTGACTGGAAGGATTTAAATAGGTCAGTATTGTAACTGCATGCTTAGTAAACCTTCAAAGACTAAGCAATAAGCTTTTCAACTCTGTTACTTCCCATCAAATGAAGCAGAGCTTTTGCCAGTTGGCTGTATAATAAGGCAGAGCTAGAGAATTGATGATAAAAGATGGTCTCTTTTTTTTTTTTTTTTCTCTCTCTCTCTCTTTTTCCTGAGTCCTTCGGGTTTGTTTTTGGTTTGTTTGTTTGTTTGTTTTTTTTTCCCTTCTTCTCTTTTTTCTTCTTCCTGAGTCTTGTGCAGAGATCTTTTTCTGTAATGTCCTTTTCTTAATTGTAAAGCGTTGTGAGGGTAAGTGCAAACCACTGGCTAAGAAGGACATCAGGTAGGAAGAACAACTGGGTTTTATCCCATGGTTTTACAGTTTCCTCTCAAAGTAGTCACTTTGCTTAGGATTTTCAGAATAACATGAAAAATTCAACTTCGCTGAAGTTTTGATACCCGCCTGCATTAAGCTTTTTTCTAAAATTCCGTATTCTTTTTGCCTACCTGTAAACTGAAGACAGTCACACCCAAAAAGAGTGTTATGGGTTTCCCTGGCAAATGCTCCTTCATTTCAAATTTCTTTAGTTGCTAAATCCTGATTGCAGTATGGAAAGGAAGTTTCTTTCTAAAAATACTAGACTGAATTAGCCATTTTATCTTAATGGCAATCCTGGCAAGTAAACTATTTCGCTGCTGAGTTCTGTTGCTGTTCAGATGTTATTTTTACATTCTGTTATATTAGCAGGACACCCTAACTTGAGTATATGTCTCTTATTGTATTTGACAAAGCACCATACATTTATTCATCATGTAATTATGGCACTGTACTCTCAAGGTATTTACCTTACAGGAATTTTCATGACTTTGGAATAAACAACCATTCCAACACTGAACAAAACATGGTTGAGTTGCTGTTTGTGACCTGGTTTTAATTAACGACATACTGCTTTAATTATGGAAGCATTGTGTATGCATATGTATTACTGCTAGTAGGGGTGGCTGGGATTTCATTGCTTAAATTGAGTCTCTAATAGTGTTTGAGAGGCCCTAAACTAGCTGAAGCATCCACACAGGGTGGATGATGTGCTACAGGAGGCCCAGGATGCTCTGGAACGACAGCAGGAAGAAGGGTAGGATACCCAAAGTATAAGAATTGCACTAGGCACCCTTGTTTAGTCACCCAAAGTCATTTTCTGACTCAAAACATCAGGCACATGCTTACTTCACATGCTACCTCTGGAAATTACTGATAAATCCAGACCATTAGAAATGAAGGACTGTGCCAAATACATTTTTATTTTTTTTTTTGCATCTATGACTACAAGACCATCTCAGAAGCAGAATATATTATCTGATTCTCAAACACAGTCATCCCACCACTGGGACTTAGAAGAACATCAGTCCCCTGCACTCTGCGTTTAGAGCAGTGGGAATAGAAAATGACACCTGCCCGATCCTTGCCCAGCAAAAAAATGATGAACAGAGTTCCTTCCCGTACTATGAGTATGTAGAAATCTTTCCCACTCGAGAGCCTGACTGAGTGAAACAAACTCTGGCCATTTGCTTTACTTTGCTTAATCTAGTAAAGTATTTCACAATGTGTTTCATTTCAAGCACCTGCTCAGACCAAAATGCTTTTTGACAGATCTTCATGGAGAACTGATATTTCATTATGATCTTCAAGACACTGCTGATTCTACCACAAATCTGAAACAATTGTTTAAAAACTCATAATCCACTCCCGAGTAATGTGGTTAGAGGTTTTTCTGGAGCTCTGCCGACTAAAGCGCCGGCTCAGTCTTTCTGCAAGAGGTTGAATGTCCTGGTCACCATCCACATAGTCATCATTTCTCCATTTGCCACAGTTGTGGTTTTTGTTAGCAAAAATGTGAAACGTGAATTAATACAAATGTGCAGACTTCAGTGAGATTTTTCAGAATTTCTCTCACAAATTCTGTGCAATTATTTATTCTTAAGAATTAAGGATAGATAATTAAACAACACATATTAATCTTGGGGTTATATTTTTTGCTTTCTCATTCCAGACTGATGTTGATACAATGATGGCAAAAGGTAGCATCCCTCCACAATTAAGAGTTTAACTGCAGTAAGATTTAAAAAAAACCACATAACTGTATAGTCCTTCTCATTTATTTTTATTTGTTAGGTTAAAAACATGTAAAGAAAGTTAATGTTTACACTTCAGAGAAGTTAGTGAGTGTGGGAATGTAGAAGGTGTTTATTTATACTTAATGCAGGGTCCATGGCATGCTGGGCAGAGGTATCAGAGGAAAAATTGATATTTTCAAGTGTTATTATGGTGTTTTTCATTAAGAGGAATATCCTTTCCCTCTCACCTTCCCCTGGCCAAGTAATGAGGTTTGGCAAAATATGTTTTGGCTCATGAGTTTTGATTTTCTGTCTGATATTTGTAGAGCTTTTATGGGAAATGAGACATTTCACAAATACATTTGATCAAGAGAGAAATCTCATTGTTCATACAAGAAGAGTGAGGGAAGCGGAGCACAAAAACTTGGGGGAGGGAGGGCGCTATTTATTTTGGGGAAACGTAGTTAAAATGGTGAAGTAAATAAAATCTCCTTATACTGGGCAGCAAGCAAAGTATTGCAGTCTGCTATTTTCCTAGCAAAAGGGAAAAAATTCTGCTTCCTCCTCTCCACTTCAGTACTATATATGCATCATTGATCATGATAAATTATTGATAACGAGGTGAGCAGAAGCGTGGGCAATGGCAGGCAAAGGCTGCTCCTGCTAATAGATGAGCCTTTCTAGAGAGAAAAACAGCAGCTGTAGGCTGAGCAGCAGATGTCTGCCCCATACAGGCACCAACCTCTCACAAATTTCAGTCATTTAATGAACCAGATCTCCTCAGGTAAATGAACACCTTTCTTCTATAATCAGTGGGGATATGGGAAAGCCTTTGAAGATCTGGGAAAGTTGACTCACCTGACTTCAAATTTTGCACTTCAGCATAAAATAATCTTTTTCAAAAATGCCTTTTCTCCCCCACCAATCTTACAGGGAGTGTACTTATTTTTTTTGAGAACCCAGCACATTACGGGCTGCAAAAATGGGTGCTGGCTAGGTGTGATGAGGCTCCACTGTCCTAGAGTCTCTCAGCTGGAGAACCACCTGAAAAAGCAGTGTATGTTACAAAATTGAGACCACCTGAAGAGCATATATAGGTGGTTCCTTACCTGTTCCTGATTCTGAATTCTGGGGTAAAAGGGGTAGGTACCCCATTGCTGGTTCCTCCAGCCTCCTGGAAGGTGAGGAGCAGCTATGCAATCCAGTTAGAGCCTTGTTCACTGCAGTGAACCTCCTGTTTAGCCTTAAATGTGTCCTAAAGTACATTACAGCCATGTGGCTGTTAAAGGAGGGCTGAAGAGTAGCACATTGGAATAATTTCTAATCAGTGCAGCTTGGATTGTTTCTCCTGAGAACCTATCATCATTTTTGTATGTGAGATGACTTAAAATAATCTGCACTTCTCATCCATTTCCCTTTTCCAACTCCTCCCAAATTTAATTCTCACAGATTTAATGGCTCTATGATTTATCATTGCTCTTCCTGGTGTCTTGTTTAGCATATGCGTAAGCATTAGACTGAGCTTAATAACAGTGCACTTTCTAATCTGAATTGTGCACTGTGGACTGATGACTGATGGTCTGAATAACCAACAACGTGCCCTGTCTCCCTCCCCAAAACCATTCTTCTGGTTTTCCTGAAAATTAATTTTGTTAGCCCAAAGTTTCTGATCCCTCCACAGATTAATTTTCCAAATAAGCCTTCCTGTAACTTTTTCTAGTAGTATGTCTCCTTGTAGGAGAATGTCACCTTAATTGTGATGACTGCAGTAATTCCCCGGTCTGTCATCTGTATCCAGACCTCTAAACACAATTTCCAAAGAGACAGCCTTCCTGCTGACATTGCTGTTCGGTGTTCCAGAGTGCCATGGCTCCTAGGGCGAGACAAGAGGCCATAATTTTCAAGTCTTGGTATCTAGACTGGAGGATGGAAATATATTTGTTCCACTGAAAGGGAAAAGTCTTTCTGACTAGAAGTGATCTGATTTTTCAAAGTGTCAAGCACCTTTTCTGGTAGCAGACGAGAAGACAGAAATGCCTCATTTTCATTTAGGCTCTTAAATGAGAGTTGTCAAGAGCCTGATTCTCCCTGAATGTTAACAGGAGGTTGGTGCTGGATTAAATAATTGGGACCACAGGCTATAGAACTGAAAAAAAAAAAGGGGAACCCAAGATAAAAAAAAAAAAAAAAAAAAAAAAAAAAAAAAAAAAAAATTAATTTTAAGGTAGCATCTCAAGTTCATGATGGTGTAAAAGAGGACGTGGCGCCTTGATTCTCTGGTGGTCTGTGTCTTTCATGGTCACTGTGGTATTAATTGAAAAGATCAAAGGTAAAACAAATTACTGCTCTTCTGAAGTACAAATCATATATTTCCTGGCTTGTGGTATAAATGCAATGTCATCCAAATTAAAAGGGAGCAGGAAAAAGAGTCCTTATAGGGCTTGTCTACACACATATACACACATGTACAATTTTTACTGCCATAAGTAATAGGGGACTTATATAAGAATACAATTATACAGCATCTCTCTGTTGCCACAAGTTTATGTATTTTGCTATCAGCTAATGGCTGTAGCTCTGTTACTGGGACATGTGTTGTGCTTCAGTTTAAAAAAATAATAATCACATTTTCTCATAATTACACCAATAAATAATTCTGTATACAGATACTGTCATGCTTTTTGTCTTTTGATATTTTTCCAACTATCTAACCATGTACATAATTCATTCTATACAGCCAGGTCATCTGACAGTGAAATCAGTCCACAGTAAATTTAGCAGAGCGCCATTAATGAACCAGTATTTTCCACCCTGCCAATCTCCCAGTAAATTTGAGAAGACAGTCTAGGCCTTTAAGTCCTTATTGGCAGATCTTCCTGACATGTTCAGCTCTGTGACAAAATAGCCAGCACATTTTTGCAATGTTCTTTTTTTTTGCATGAAAGGGTCACATGCAAAAACTTGTCCCAGAAATATATTTACTTCTGCAGTGTGTGTGGATCATTTATTTGCAATAGCTTGCACGCAGGAATGAGGGTGAGTAATGACATTAATGTTTCAAAAAAAGCTCATCAGTATCAGTCACTCATGGAGAAAAACAGAATCTGATTACAAAGAGGGTTGTATTGGTATGCAAGGCAAGGAGAACCTGGTGTGTGACTCTGCCCTAAGAGTTAAGAGGCTCTGCAGACTACTTTCCTTTATTCATATTTATGGCATTGTTGTCAAAAGTGCTTGGAAAGATCTACAGCAGTTTGAAAATGTAGCACAGTGAAATGGTTGTGCTTGAATTTTTCAAGAAGCAATTCAAACCTGGAACATTTTAACATTGTTATGATTGCAGGAAAATGCGTGAAAATTTGTCCACAATATGTAATCGACCTGAAAACACCTTATTTTATATTATTGCCTGAGCACGTTTCTTTTACTGAAAAACAATGAGAAAAAAACAGGGAGGTGTTTATGTACATCCTTTAAAATCGGTATGATACACTCAGACAGCAACAGTGTAGGCACCACCCCTGCAGGCTGTTTTGCACTGCCGTCACTAGATGAGCCTCAATAACGTGGGACAATCCCACCACTGAGCCCTCCAGGGTCCCTTTTCCTGATGGATAAAACAGTGCGGTGAAGGGTGACAGGAGGGGAAAGTCATGTAAAACTGAATCAAGTTGCATGAAGGGAACCGATGTGAAATGCCAAGCTGCAGTTAGAGCCCAGAATTAATGTTTATTGCTGAGTTCTTGCTTCAAAGGGGATTTTGTCTGTATGCAGAGGGAAAGAACTAGTTTCTCCACATATTTTACTAATCCAGCAGATTTCCAGAACTTTTTGGCACTGTGTGAATTCTGCATGCCTTACACCCTCAAGAGAAGGAGGTAGCAGGCATGTCTGTGTATGAAATGGGCCATCAGAAAGCCTAATGGATGCAAGATACATACGCAGAAGTTGGTTTCTGTAGCTATAATAGTGACTTCATATCTAATTTAGGGTTTATTACAAAAATTACAGTAAAAGGCCATTTTTAATGACAAGGTCTCATTGCTGCCAATTTTCAGCTCACTATGGAGACTGATTCAAAATGACTTGCATCCCTGCACACATGTGTATACACAGATGGTGAATTACAGATTTAACTCAATGGAGAGGACAGGTGCTAAAAATACAAATTTGGGGAAAATGTGGGAGAGGGGAAACAGAATAAAAAAGACTGACAGCAGCTCATTGTCCTGCCTTGACTAAATGTGACTCTTAACAACCTGGGGAAGAGAGAGACGAGGCTAGAAAATGAAAAGGTTAACAGAGGTAACAGTCTCCTACAAAGGTGAGAGACATACAATACTGAGCATGTTATAATGAAGCAGCCAGGTATACTGTAGAAGATTTCTAAACATTACCCATATGGTATTTTTGTTTCATTATGTGAAACAAATGGTGCTGATACTGCAAACACATCCCTGGATACTGAAGCTGGTGGGATCCTCATCCAGCAAGTACTTTCTGATAAGCCTAACTTCAATGCCCACTGAAGTCAAGTTTTGTGTAACTGCATGGTCTTCATACACGGGATCTAGATGTTATGGCACCAGGCACTGTAATGTCCTATTTTTGGCATTGATCCCGACAGAGTGAACTCCCCTGGTCTGAGCCAACTGCCTAATGCCAATAGGAAGGTTCTTGTTTCAAGTCATTTTGCCAAGTGAGAGGAAGAGGTAAAGACAGGGTTGTGTTTAAGATCTGCCCACTCTGATTCAATGAAACTGTGTGGCAAGCACAGCCTCATGGTATTACATTATTCCCAAGAAAGAAAAATGCAGGAGCTCCAGCTCCCATCTCAGGGAAGCGTCTATGAAGGAAAGAGGTCCTTCAACACTTAATTAACATATGTCTGAACACAGGAGTAAGCACAGCCCTGAACATGATGCTGAGAAGAAAAATGGTGTGCCATTGTATTTGCAGCCTTCAGGCAAAATGCACAATGTCTCCTGTCAGCGCAGATGAGGTGTTCCAAGAAAACATTTGGTGCTGTGGTACTGAAAGAATCCTCTCCCTTCTTCTGACCCATCTGAAAACTAGTCGGCTGATTCGAGCTAACATGCAAGATCCCCCAAAATCAATGTGAAGGCTTAGTTACGTCCACAGGACAGTGTCTCTTGTCCTAAAATAGATGCTTTAAGATTGGTGCAGCCAACCCCTACCTGACAGTCAGTCCTCACTTCCCACTCTGGAGGAACCGAAATACCTTGCGCAGAAAGGAAGACCAGTTGGGTTTTCATGTGCTCAGTCAGACACACTTCTGAAGAGTTTTAACCACAAACTATCATCAGGCCAGTGGCCTCAGCAGAAACTCCACAATGGAGAGAACCGGCATGTCCTGCTTGTGTTGATTTTGTCCCAGTTACTAAGACCAATACACACTGTACTATTTATTCCCTGCTGCTGTGTTTGTTTCCTCTCAAAGCAGACGTGGTCTCCAGGTCATATGGTGAAGGGGAAAAATGCTTGGGGATATGCCTACAATTATGAAGGGGGTACAAATTCCCTTTCATCAGTTAGAGCTAGGTTGAAATCTCTGTGATGAAACTTCTGGGGAAAGAAAATACGCCTTTAGATCCTACACTGAAGAAAGAGGAAAGGAAAAAGCTTGCCCGGAAATTGGGAGATACTCTGAGAAGAATATAAAGAGACCTCAGCTACTAGGTCACAAGGTTTGGTCACAAGGTTCAGTGCTCTTGGGTAAGAAGGAAAGATCAAGAGCTGCCAAAAAAGTAGGATTTAGAAGACCTGGTGTAGCAAAGGTCAACTTTCATCTTTCAGTGGATGGTGAGTTGCTGTGGCCAAAGGAGGGAGGCCCAGGGAGCAATGGTAAAGATCTTCTGTGGAGAAGACCTCAACAGCTGAAGAGTTGGATCAGAAATAACTTGTTGGACATGTCTTTTGTGAAGGGCTAAAATACAGTAAAAGTTACCTTAGCAGGTGTGAAAATGAGGCACTTTCACCAGAGAGAGTGAAATACCCATGGATTGTTGCAAAGATTGACATAAACTTGCTTGATATAGTTAGGATTTTACAGTTTTTCAAAGGAAATCATCACTTTACTGACATTTTGAAGGAAGGCATTGTTTTCAAAAAACTTCCAGTGAAACACAAAAGTTGTCTTCCTGCCAGGGCTTCCACCCAACAAGGGGTCGTGGCTCTGCCACAGTCTCTCTCAGACTGCAGCAGCCATTCAGACTGTTTCAAAGCTGGACATCTGGGGTTTTGAAAGTGCACAACTGCAAGATATTCCTGTCACATTCTGACTCCAGGGTGAGGGACCTCAGAAACGTTCCGACTGCAGACTCCCACAGGAGTTACTTCTCTGTGTGGGAAGATCCTGAAAGTTCATGGGATTTCTTCCCTTCCTCCATAGTTTAAATGGGTCTTTACATCTCAACTCCACTGCAGCTGTCACCATGTGTGTGTTCACAGCTCTCTATCTGCCCAGTAGAGCCAAGCAAGAGCAGTCTGAGATTCCCAAGTAATTGTGCAATTTAGGCTTCTATGAACAGTTATGGAGTAAAACCCACTTTTTATTTTAATCTTAATCCTTAATATTTAGATCCTTCTCTGTCCCCAAATATTTCCCTTTCAAAGTTTTAATTTTTCCCTTTTCATATGTGTTCAGAATAAATTTGAAGAATAAGAATTACTTGATTTTGTACTTAATATTTTACTTAAGTAACACTTAATTGTGTCACTGAACACAACAAGGTTTAAAAGAAGCAATGAGCACCAAAGGGTGTTTTGCACCACATGTCTATTAAGAGATTTTTTTCCTCCCGTTTCAATTAGTTGAAGTAATTCAGGGGAATTTAACAAACAGTTACTGGTTGTAGAATTTGAGTGGAGTCCTCAGACAGACTGCATGAAAAACTTTATATGACTTTGAAACCAATCAACATTTATAAAGTAAAAATTTAAATATGGATGTTTTTCCTCTGCCGCTAGCGTTTATTTCTACCAGTAGAACATTCTGGGTTACATAAAATACAAATTAAATGACTGAACTGACCGCTTGAAATATTATCATAATATAATTCCTTTCCTCCTGCCTATGCCTCAGTGCCAAAAAACATTTAAAATCCCATGCATTGTGTTTGGTTTTAATATTTTCTAAGATACTGGAGAGTATTTATCTACTAGTGTCTCAGATTATCAGTTAGAAGCCATGGGAAGGAAACAGCTCTTTTGGATTTAAGACCAGAGCCTTCTACATGGGAGAACAATTTCAGTTCAGGAAAAAAAAAAAAAAAAAGCCTGTGCTTTGCTGAGCTAGAAGCAATTTTTTCCCATGGCTTCCTCAGTCAGGGTAGTGGAGCAAATGAGCAGGCACTGGTTAGTCACTTAGTTCCTGAGAATGGGATATGATTGGGTTTGAGGGTGTAGACTTTTCTTTCTATTGCTGGTAGAATGCACGGGCAGTTTCATTCCCACCTTCCATTTTGCCTGGTTTTGTGACTATTACTGTTCAACCAAGGATAGTTGGGAGACTGCAAATGTCCTTGTTTGATCCTTGAAAGTAGGATTTCCACAACAGGATAGGGATATTAACACTTTGATGTGAAAAATCACAGGGCACCTGCTATAGAAAAATCTGCTCTAGGTGGACCCTTCCCAACAGACATACCTGTCTCTTACTGCTTTATGTCTCTTCTGCTCTGTAAAGAGACATAATTTCTGCAGTTCAGAGGACAATTCCAGTGCAATTGCTCTGAAATGGAAATGAACCCATGTAGTTGGGCAGCTGAAAGCTATCAAAATAATGTCTTTCAGTGCTCCTGAGTTGTGAGAGAAAACAGCTCATCTGAGAGGTCCCATGACATGCGATGACAAGGAAAGAATGCTCAGACCAATGGTCAAAGTATGTTTCACCTGTTTCCAAACCACATAGTGCTGTCCCTTCTTTCCCACTCACCTTCCTTCCCTCAGCCTTCTCACAGCCACCCTGAACCTGCTTGGTGCTCCTTCCAGTCTTTGAGGTGCCATCGTCTGTAGTTCCCAAAAACTGAACCTATCACTTTAACCACAAGACTATCCTGAATACCTGGAATAAACCCAGATGACAGCATTGCCATTAAAAGAACGGATCTCTCTGATACCAAAGGTGTGGTCCTTGACCTGTTCTGTTAATTTTTTTAAAAAACTAAAAAGTGATGGGAATCTTCTGAAGCAGACAAACAGTATAGAACATTTTGGGACAACTGTGAATGTATGCTTCTGGCTGGAAATGAGCTTTGGAACTATCAAAAGCTAATTGGAGTCATTATCTGAAAAAAAAAAAAAAAGGAGTGATTCTTCTATTTAAGGCTTGTCATGTAATTAGATACCTTGAGTACTGGGTTTCCACAGCAAGGCTTTGGTAGCTATGGGGCTACAGGGGTGACTTCTGTGAGAAGATGCCAGAAGCTTCCCTTATGTCTGATAAAGTCAATGCCACGTGCCTCCAAGGCATGCCCACCACTGGCCAAAGGTAAGCCCAACAGCAATGGTGGTAGTGCTGTTATGATAACATATTAAAGAAGGAGGGGGGAAATGCAAAAGAAGCTGTGATACTGTGGAGAGCCTGCACTGGACCAGGTTGGCTGGCAGGACATGTGACCCTGTGGAGCAGGGGAAGAGTGTGAGGAGTCTTCCTCCCCCTGAGGAGGAAGGAGCAGCAGGGACAATATGTGATGAACATCCCACAACCCCCATTCCCTGTCTCCCTGTGATAATCGGGCAGAGGAGGTGGAGAAATCAGGAGTGAAGCTGAACCTGGGAAAAAGGGAGGGGTGGGGAGGAAGGTGCTTTAAGATTTTATTTTATTTCTCATTTTCCTACTGTGACTTTTGATTGGCAATAAATTAAATTAGTTTCCCTGAGTTGAGTGTGTTTCGCTTGTGATGGCAATTGCTGAGTGATCTCTCGCTGTCCTTATCTTGATTCACCAGCTTTTCCTTATATTTTCTCTCCCCTGTCCAGTTGAGAAGATAAGGGATAAAGCGGTTTGGTGGGCACCCAGTGGCCAGCAACGGTCAACCTACCACGCTTTGTTTTGTTATATACAGGTAAACTATATGAAATATATGCGTATTGAACAATCAAAAGTCGACCATAATATGAGCAGTCATCAAGACAAATTGAACAGTGGTGGACACAGTGAGACCAGGTTTTATGTCCTAAAAACCTCTCACCCCCCCAGATGAACACAAAATGGTATAGAAGACTAACTTCTCAGAAGTGGCTTCTGAGAACCTGCTTTCTGCTGCTGGCAGCATTCAATCAAGGACAAACATCATGGGAGCTGGAGGGAAAATATTTCTATCCTAGAAGAAAAATGTGTCTCTGGGTCATTCACTCTGCTGAGAGACACTGCATATTTTGCTTGCTAAACTAAGCTTTTGGCTTTCACATTCAAGCACAGTGAATGTGAAATGCATTGGTGTATGTAGCACCAATGATGCAGTCAAGCACCTCTCCCTAAATCTGTGCACCAATCACATGGATTGAGCTTCAGGAGTTTACAGAGAATTATTCATTAAAGCCACCGACACACGAGCTGGTCTGGTTTCACAGGAGCTTTATTTAATCAAGCATAGGAAATACATTATGTTCTTTGTGTGGTGTGGTAACTTATGTTGGATCTGGGAGATTTTCGTAGGACTGGGTCTGATAAGATACTACAACACTGAAGGTTACAAGAGGTGTGAGGAACAAGACTGTCCAGCCTGCTTATGCAGCACACCTCAACAAGGTGTTTGTAAACATGAATCAAACACTGCATGCTTGATTAGCACCTTGGTAACATCACTGAGTTACTGGAAGCCTCTAGAAATTGGACTGATAAGATATATTGTTGTAATCTTCACTTTCTGTGAGCAAGGGCTGGATCTCTGAAGAAGTTCCTCTTCTTTTCTTCCGGCAGGTCAGAATGAGCCCCGTGAGCACAGCAGTTACTATGCCTCCGATCACAGCTGCTCCAACCAACCAAACCCAGATTTGACGGGCTTGCTCAAGGTAGGGTATTAAAAATTCCTGGAAAGAATCAGGAAAAAAAAGAAGAGAAAAAAAAAAAAAAAAAAAAAAAAAAAAAAAAAAAAAAAAAGCAGAAAAAAGGAAAGTTCTTTTACATCATGCAATGTACTGACAGTTTATAGAAGTTTTATAACAGATAATACTGGAAGGCTGAGTGAAAAAAGAGACCATAGTAGTAAAAATTGTCTGAAGGTCAAGAATCTCTTCAGTCCATGTAGCCTGTTTCTCAATCTTTGTATTAAAGTCTGGAATACAGTGCACTGTCCTCAGTGCTCTTCATGATTTTGTCAAAACTGTAAGACTGTGACCCAAGAACTTTGATACAATATGGTGAAAGGTCCCACTAGCTCAGCATCATTTTGGCAACAACAGCTGAAGCTGAGCACTAGGAACCATTTAACAACAGGTCAAACTTGTTAGGATCCTTTCATAAAATACTTAACCAGCCGCCAACAATTTGCAGCTCAGGGACTTTTTGAACCAGATGTGGGGTCATTGTGTACAATGGTTATTGGAGGATTACCTTTTTTTCTCTTCCGTCAGTTTTTCTAGCTGCTCTTCAAACTTTTATCTCACCTTATTGCAGGAAGGAGATCCTTGCCTTAACTAGATGTTGGGTGAAAAAATAAAAGCTTCCTTTCACTAATTCTGAACGTGCCACCTGCTTGTTTTATTTAATAGTTCTTGTGTGGAGAGAGGTAGTAGACTGTTCTCTGGTCACTCGCTAGAAATCTTTAAAGGAAGAATTGGAGTCCTCTTTCTTTAGTGAATTCAGGGCAGCTTCTCACTGGTTAGATAATCAGCTGCCTTCTTGCTTTGTGGCATGAATATGTGTGTCTGAGTTTCTGTTTTGTTCACTATGGTTTAATGAGTTATGAAAACCTTACCATACAGGGCTCTCACTTCATGATAGAAGTTGGAAAGTGATCTTTCACAATGCACCCAACAGCCTGCTGAGTTGAATTTGAAAAATAGGAATACTTGTCCCCTTGGGTCAAGGAAATTTCTTTTCATGTTTACATTGCAAAGATGAATAAATTAGAAGCAATATGGCTATTTAAACTGGAGTATGCACATGATAAAACAAAATCGATAAATAGCAGGAACTTCATACTGTTTTAATATTAGGGAAAAAAGAGCATTATCACAAAGATCTCTTCCTTCTAGAATTTATATGGGATGTGAGAGTTTTCTAAGTGATGTCTTAAATTCATACATTGTCCTTGAACCATTTCTTCCACCCATATTAGTTGGAGGTCTGAGCTATCCTCTCCCCAGCAAAAGATAACATGACTTTGAGATGATGAGATGTCACATTTCACAGCACACCCTTTCGAATGGATTAATCTATTTTATTACATCCCAATAATCAATCAAACATGCCTTTCTCTTGCTTTCAGTCTCAGTCTGTACAGTTTCTGTAATTTCCTCAAAGCCAAAAGCCACCTCCCAGGGTCTACTGGCTGTTTCTTTTTGCTGCTCAAAAAGTGTTCAGCATCACCATCATAAAGTTGTCATGGCAACTCTTGGGTGTCAGAGGATGCAGCACCCCAGGGCACCCTATAATCTGTTAACCTGTGACTGTAACACAGCAGTAAACTATGGCTGAACTGGTTGCCCAGCCAAACATCATGAAAACTGGGATTTCAAGTATTGAATTACTATAATTCTTTAATCTCTAACTGTGAAAGGCCCAAGAGTGCAGCAGCTATGTTTGCTGATGACTACCCGGGAAAAGCTTCAGGGGAGTAGTGGTGCTGGGGACAAAACATAGCTGCTTTGTGGGAGACGTTAGCCAATGCCAGTTCCATTCCTTTTATATCAGTGTTTGGAGACAAATGATAATCCTCTTGGAAGCTGCCATGCACATTGATTAAAACTGCCCTTTCAGTCAATAGGTTCATGACAAAGCAAAAGGAAACCAGATCGGGCTGGTGCTTGATATCTACCCTCTCATTAGTGACTAATACCAACAATATCTCCTCATCTTGCTTTTTCTGATAGGAAAATAGTGGTGATTAACCTCAGCCATGGTCTTAGCATTCAACTCTTGACATACTCTTTCTTCTCAAAGAGAGTGTTAGCTCTAGCTAACAGCAACAAATAATTTCTTACTTTTAATTTATCAGATAGTTCTTTTTTAATGTAATTTAAAAGTGTCATGCAGTCCATTTTGTGTGGGTTGCTGGATGTCATTTAGAGGGCAGGATATCACAACAGTGTAATTTTAAGGTAAAACAATGTGTGTCTCCTATATTTAGGGTAACAATGTGGACTTTCCATGATGATTGAAGAAACATGTTATGGTCAATCTATTGTTGGGCATCTTGAGATTTTATGGTAATATCAACCCATATTAGATCATATAGATATAATCAATTCCAAGTATGAAGAAAACAACACTTCAGTATTTAAAAAAATGTTTTAAAAAAATTGATTATATATCTTAGATATTCCTTCTACGTAAAGTGGAGGATGACAAAGTCTTTCCATGGTTAATTTCAGAAATTAGAAGTCAAAACTCTGATCAGTCAAGAAATAAACAAAACAATTTTTCCAACTTGTATCTATTGCCATATGCCCTACTAATACATTAGGAATCTTGCTATTCCATTTTACATGCTTTACTACTTTTACAATGGGTAGTTAATGGGCACCAGATTTTAAAGGGAACCTTGAGGCAGCACAAACATATCTTACTAGGTCAGGCTTGCAAATTTCTTCTTATCCTGATGAGCAAGTTCTATCTATTCATTTTCTTCCACTTCTTGTGTGTATATTGTTCATTTACTATGTCCCGCAGGGTGGTCAAATGAAATACCAGTGAGACTTCCACAATTAAAAACTATGAAGATGAACTGGGAAGATAAAAGTGATTGAGTGCCTCAGTCTGTTTTAAGGCAGAATCACTTGTCTCTACAGTGGTGGAAAGTTCACAGCTCCCATTAACTTAATCAGTGTCTCCACATTATTATAGTTTGTAAAGTCTCATGTAATGTCATCTTCTGACAACAATATGGGAAATTCTCGAGAAGACTGTCAGCCATAGTGCATTATCTTTGGACTGCAAGAGTTGTTGTGCAATGTGTGGTATTGCTCATGGTAGAGCTGTTGTAAGTTCAAGCTGCTCCCTTTCAGTTCTGCCTTCAGCCCAAGGTGGGTAAATCAGGAAACTATGACCCACCCTTCATCATGTGGCTGTCTCTAGAAACAGTGATCAGACCATTTCTGTGAGCCTAGCCACAGTTTTTTAAGTCATTTTTCAGTGCTGAAGTTGATTAGAATTGTTGCTGCCTGTTACTTCTGCATAGTAACATTGCTGTGAAGTCCTGCCCACTGGCTGGCAATGATGGCACATCTGCAGACTAGATTGCTGGCAAAAATTGATTACTTTGGATTATGGAAAAATCAAACATTCCTGGGTGTATTCATAGAGAAATGCTGTTTACTTTTTGTTTGACAACCTCAGTTAGGACTTGTACTTGATAACTGCTCTTTCACAGTTTGCTTATATAAATTTCTCCAAAAAGAGGTGAGATCTGACTATAGGATATCCGATATTACCATAGTATATGCCAGTGGGGATTCTATTATTAATAACTCACCAAAAGATGGTTTCCTTCCCCTAAATGGCTCCCATGGAAAAAAAAAACCACAAAACCAAAAACCACAACACAAGCCCCGGCTTTTAATCTACACCTCCTTATTGCTACCTGAATAAAACCCAGGAACCAAAATGCTCTCACCTTATCTTTTATTTAATTCATAAATGTAAAACACTTTCCAAGGTAGCATTATTACCTTTAATCGCTTTCTACTGTCCCAGCATCCACATCTTTTTGTGGATTGTCACTATTTTATTGTTTGCTCTTACATGTACAGCATTGCCAGTTCACATTATGGTTAACAGTATGCGCTCCTCAACCGGGAGACTCAGCAGAGTCCCTCTGTGTTGGTACCATATTTGCCAGCTGCCACATTTTCTACTCTCCTGATGTGATTTTGCAACCAAATTGCTGAAAAGCCAGAAATAGAAACAAGCTACAGTCGGACTCTGTAGCTGAGCTCTACTGCAACACATCCATGAGCAACCTGGCCTTCTACACTATAATCACTACACTCATCCCTTGCTTTGCCCTGAGTGTCAAACATCCTTAGTTAAGATGTCAAAAAATTGCAACTGATGGTTAGATTCCTGGGCTTATAATTGAGTAGTTGCCTGCTTTTCAAAGAAAAATGTGAATCACGCAGCTATACATACAGTGGTCATCAAATTATTCCCACTGAGAGAGGGGAATTTCTGGGGAAAAGTCAGAGCTGCGACCATGGTTTATCTGTTCCTATTTCTGGAAGCAAAAAAATAGAAAAGACTTAGTTCAGGCCCTCAAATGTGAGTGCTTGGATATAGAAAATTGTTTTGACAGCTATTGCTAGGTGGTGCCGTTAGTCTTCTGAACCTTTTTTACTGATGCTAACAAACGTTCATTTTCAGTAAGCCATGCGGGTTGTGGTAGTTTTTTACAGTTCATGGTTCTCATGTCAAGGAAAGCTGGGTGTCTGCTCTGGTTTCTGCTCAGATCAGCTCACCAGTAACTAGACTCTGACATGTGTCTTTGATTCCCGAGGGATGAATTTCCATGCACGCTGCTTGTGACCACTTCTGCTTTAGGGCTGTCATACGTATAAAAATAAATGAAGCTGCAATTAAAATAACCACATACTGTCACACACTGATTTGCTTTTCAGTGAAAGCAGGGCTCCAGGCATCAACTTTTCCTCTGGGAAACAGCAACAATATAATTTAGCATTAAAATGCCATTTTGTCATTGGATTTTTTCCAAGTGGTTTGGTTTTTTTTTTTTTTCTTGTAGCCAGCCTCATCATGTTCTGTGTAGTCCTGCTTCATCTCTACTGAGTTGCAAGTGCTGTAACTACCTGCTGCCCTTGCTGCTTTCCTCCAGCTACTTCCTTTAGAAGCCAACTAGACCTGGCTTGGCTGCTCATCCCTGACTTTGTCTTGTCCTCTGCCTTTTCTCTTCCTCCTTATTTGGAAGATCTTCAGAAATGCTGCCTCTTCTTGACACCCAGATTTTCCCTGCTTTGATTTTTTTTCCCTTTGTAACTTTTTCCTATAAATAACCCCTTTCTGCCACTCACAGACTTTCTCCTCTCCCTTGAGTTCATGGGAGCTTCCAGAGTAGGTCAGCAAGCTTTCCTGCTTCAGCTCCTCTACCGAGAAGTTCCTCTGAACAGGAACCCAGCATTTCTATCTGGAGAAAAGTCTGTGTTTAAACACTGGAATACTGAGAAAATCTGTATCTGCATTTTGAGATTCCAGCCATTTTCCTTTTATAACTAGTTCTTCCCTTTGGATAAGAAATAGCTTAGGCGGTCTTCTTCTCAGTGAGATTAACAAGGGGTTGAGTGACATTGGAGGATTATCTGGGCTTTTTAAATGAGATTGAATTTCAGTCTTTGTGTTGATCTTTCAAAATAATTAAGGAACTACTTTCCTTGCCTCTGTGTTAAGAACCCAAGCAGAGTTTAATAAGAATTTCATTTTGTGAGGACTGTGTGCTCCCCTTGGAAAGGGGAAAAGACCAGGAGGCAAGATAATTGAATTGTTAATGGTCAATAGTTTATCTGGTATTTCTGAAAGTTGTGGTGTTTGGCACTTTTTTAGTGATAAAATTCTAGGAATAATCTGGTTTCAGGTAAGTCACGGCTTTTATTAAAGCTGTGTATAAATATTTCTGGTTTCGATTGGAAATTAAATTATGGCAACGTGAATAAAAAGGTAAAAATACTACTAATAAGACTTAAATAATAATTTTGAGACTACATTTGAAGCATTTATTAAATTGTTCTCTGTCTGAATACCTGGGCCTGACCTGGGTTTGTGGCTTGTTAGGAAAAATATTGACTTCTGTCTCCGGGTTGTAGTACTAAAATAGCCTTAACAGCTATATAGGAGAGTTGCAGATTCCTTTCATTACAAATGAAATAATAAAAAATGCATTTTCTGGGTGACTGTGAATCAAGCTAGATGTTACTTTAGAAGTGAACTAACAAGCTAAATGCATGACTGAGCAGTCTATCAAGTATGCAGAAACTGTTCACCCCCATTAGTAAGCAAACTCTGTCAGAAGGATGCCCTGAGAGCCGATATTATTATTTTGATAAAGAAAAAAAAGCAAGCTATGAGAATGCTAGCATTGCTAAAATGTCCCTGGTGCTTTTGCTATATCATTATTGGACTTTTAGCTCTTAATTGCATTTTCGCTGAAGAGCTGTGTTCACAGAAAGTTTTCTGCCTCAATCAGGAAAAGCAAACATGCCCAGTAACCTACCTGTTCAGTGGCTCTAATACTTTACAAGGACAACTGCATCCCACACCCCAGGCAGCTTTTAGCAGCAGTGAGTGTTAGAGATGTGTCTGATCATCCCATATCTGGAATGTGGATGCCTTATCCCTGGGAGTGTTCAAGACCAGGTCGGACGGGGCTTTGAGCAACCTGCTGTAGTGGGCGGTGTCCTTGACCATGGCAGAGGGGTTGGAACTTTATGATCTTTAAGGTCCCTTCCAACTCTAACCATTCTATGGTTCTATCATTCTATCATTCCAATGGCTTTATTTCATAAAGTGTTGGGCCAAACTATCTGAGAAAACCTCAGTTCCAGGTAACATTATATCTTTAACAGGATTTAACCCTTCCTTTATACAATCATAGAATCATAGAATGGTTAGAGTTGTGTTGCACTGCAAAAGCTGAGTTGGGCAAACAGCAAACTCAAAATCCAACACTTTTTATTTCTGTCTCTGATCATGAGCTGACCATTTGGGTTAGATTCTGCTCCTAATAGGCTAGGACAGACAACAATGATAACATTGACTGATTTTTGGTTGAAGTTTTTTTTATGATATATGTTGACTTTTCATCATACCAGAAATGTGAAAACAAGCAGATAAAATTTGGGACTATATTCAAGGAAAAATCTGGAAGAGAAGGAATTTTTAATATCTTCTCATTTTACAGACCTATTGCAGGTTATAGGCAACAAATTCAACATTTACCCAAAACAGTAATATTACCTGGTTCTTGCAGATATGCATAGTCATATCCCAGCTCTCTCGAAGGCTTAAAAAACTCTCCGTTTCTGTAAAGGGGGATAAAGGGGACCATGTAATTTTCTCGATTGTGCCCAATGGGTGCGTTGGCTGCTGGGTAAACTTCTAGCATGGGCCTGTGTCTTCTTAACCATCGCTCAAAGATGCTGCAGAAGAAAAAGTGTGTCAATTATGGTGGAGATTGGCAGAAAAATCTCTTCTCGAAGATTGAATAAAAAAAGTGTTGATGCTTTTATTTCTGTGAACCCTGGGGACAACATCCACAATGACTTGTGTTTGTGTACATGTAATGCTTTCCAAATCATTTGGGGTTAGCCACTTCAGTGGTGAGTTCCTGTGCAAGCCTACAAAAAGCAAAGGCCTGCCGTGCTGCAGGGAGGCTAAGTATGCTTTTAAATTCCATAAATGTAATTCACTGCCTTGCTGTGACCTGACTGCAATTTCTGCTCAGTAATTTACATGATTTTTGAAGGATAGAGAGAAAAGGATCAAACACCTCAGTCCTTACTCCTCAGCCTCAGAAACATTTATGGCTGGTTTTGGGTGGTCTTGTTGCTGGCTGGTCGGTCCTGTTCCCCTTCCTCTATTTTCTCTCCACTTTTAACAAAAGTTTTCATACCTACGTTAAAGTACAGCTGCATTATAGTTAATTTGACATCACCAAGGAAATGTAAACAACGAAGGAAGAAGGGATAAGCTATATGAATCCAAAAACTTCATAAAGCAAGTCAGCTGTTAGGAAAGAGCCTTACTCCAGCTATAGATTCTTCACTGACCTTGGTGTCTGCACAGCTGTTTTACATATTCTAACTCCTATCTCACAGCTGCTGTTGCACAGCATTTTTTCCCCCCTTCTTTACTGTATTATCCCAGAGGTGCTACCACCATCGCTGATGGGCTCAGCTTTGGCCAGTGGCGGGGTCTGTCTTGGAGTCAGCTGTCATTGGCTCCATCTGACACGGAGACAGATTCTGGTATCTCCTCCCAGAAGCCACCCCTGCAGCCCTTTAACTACCGAAACCATGACACACAAACTGAATGCCAGGTGTTACCGACACCTCTGACCTCAGCCGCTCCTCTTCACTTTTCTCTGCCAAAATTTTTCCCACTAGCTGTCTGTCAGTGCAGGGCTGTATGTCTGTTCTTCAATTTGGAGGCAGAAAGCTTAAAGGCTGCAGAACGGGAACAGTTTGTATTGACATTTTCAAGTCTACTACTGGGTGTGTTTGGAAAGCAGAATTAACGATCCTCCAAAACAGCCTCAGTTCTCTTCCCTTTGTGTCTGGGCTTTGTCTGCTGAACTCTTCCCTTCAATTCTCAGATCCTTTTGCTGATCTCCTTCTGTTTAGATGGTGAACCTGGTTTGTCAGCAGATACCTGGATGTGCTGGGTTGGAACAGAAGAGACGGAAAGATGCTGCAAAGGGATGAGAGGCAAGTATCTTATACATAGAGAAAGGGAACCCCATGCTGGATCAGAAGATATTGGGAGGAGGGAATTATCAGCATCAGCCTCAGGGAATGATCACTGAATTCATTTATCAGATATAAGGGATGGAAATGGTCTAAAGAAACCTGTAGATTGTACTTTAACTGAGATCTTGGCTCAACAGATGCTGCTCCCTGATACTGGTCGCTGGCTGGAAGACACAGAGTTCCCCTCCACTCCTTGAAATCAATAACCAGCTGTTCAGGGAATCATTTTATCTCAGAAACACAAAACCTAAATTCAAGTGCTTGGCAGCATCGGGATCTCTGCAAAGCATGCAGGGGTTCTGCCAGTATAATTTTACTTCATGTCTTTGGGCAGAAATGTTGAGAAACACTCTGCTTACACCACCAAATTAAAGACCCTTCACACTCATCAAAACAGAGGTAGGACCAAAGACTTCTTTCTGTTTTTAGGATCAAAAGATCCAGTAGATGAAAATATCACTATGTTCACACACCTTGACAACTCTTCACAATGCAGGTATTAATCTTGATTAAAATCTTCATTTGTGGCTCTCATCTTCAGTTAATTTCATCAGCCCTGTCTAGAAAACTCATCAGAATAATAGTATTCAGCTGAAGCTTTCGGATAGATAAATTTAAACAATGATATCAAGGCTTCAGTTGCCGTTATCACAAGAAAGTTTCAAAAGAAATTCTGTAATCAGATTACATATTTGCAGAACAGCATAGAGAAATCCAGTAATCATTAAAAATGACATTAAGAAAACCAGTGCATTAGTTTAGCCTGAGGGGGGTGGGGATGGTGATGATGGGTATTGGACTCCAATTCTTTGCTTGCCTGGCTTGTCTTAGGCAAGGCACTGTCAGTGCCCTGTTTTCCACACAGTTGTAGATGGGAGCTGAGACAGATCTTCTCTGCAGTATAGGACTCTGGTTGAAGAAAGCACTGAGCAGCCACAGTTTGAAAATCTGGAAGGAGGATTAGCACATGGTTGACATTTAGAAGTCTTCATTCACCTGAAATAGTTTCCTGTAACATGCCCTGAAAAGACGTGTCCTCTCTGGACGAGTTAAATGTTGCAGTTTCATAAGCAGCTTCAAGAAGAATCCTCTAGGCCAGTAATCTTTCAAATAGAATGCAAATGCAGAGTATTTCCATGGAAATGAACATATGTACTTTTGGATTCCTTCATTTGCCATGTGTTTCCCACATTAGATATCAAGCTTTTCTTAGCAACAGGAGCATTGAATTGTCTGGCCTTGCAGCTGATCTTTAGATTTAGACACAATCATACGCCTCTAATTACTGATATGATGAGTTGTGCTGATGCATAAGATATGTTGCACAATTCATCGAGTTGTTTATGAACAGTTCTCTTCTTTTGCCGGCATAAAATCATATAATCTTTACTGAAATCTCTTTCATCTAACATATCCATATGCCACTGGAGAAATCTCAGAAACACAGAAACATCCGTTAGGGTTTTAAGAGTCACACTTTCCATTACTCCCTCTAGAATAGCTGGCTCTGTGCATTTATCTTGGCTTTTTTTCTTTTTTTTCTTTTTTTTTTTTACACTTTAGATATGACTATGCTTGCTAGTAAATAGATTGGATGAAGTTGCATTCATTCTTTCCACTTAAAAGCTTGTTCCTAGCATGTTCAGTAAGACGGGCTCACAATACTCATTTTTTCTTGGCAAGATAATGCATGATGCTCTGTATTTTGATGAGGATCTTCATGTTTTCCTTCTTTTGCTTGAGAAAACTAACAGATTTAATATATCGGTACTATTTTTTACATCCTCATCTGTTTGTATTTCTCCTTTTAATAAGGGGTCACTGCAATTTCCCTGCCTTGCTCATATTTTCTAAGCAAAACTATGAAAGAAGGAACTTTACCCTTGCCTTTCGAAAATAGTTTCCCAACTGAGTGGAAACAGAAGCCTCCCAGTTGCATCCAGTTGGAGTCAAAATACCGGGACAGGGTATGACTTAAACTCTGTCTCTGCTGTGAAATACAAATAGTTCTTAATGGGCAGCACAAGCCATTTCATATCAGAGAGTTACATTTTATGATTCCACAACTGAGTTTTTTAACTCTCTTATTATGTTTTTAAGGAAAACTGAAATCCTGAAGTAACCAATGGCTTTTGCTGTCAGCCAGGTAGTGACACTGACACAGTGCTTCTATCCTGGGGGACTTGCTTGACTGAAAAGACTTAGACCCAAAGAAAGAGTATATCTGGAGAAAATAATCACATTGTCTTTTCTTTCAGAGCACTGGGACCATTGAATTATTCATTGTAGGACACTTTTTCCCTCAAATAACATCCTTTCTCAACATCTGACTACATTTAAGGAAGTTAACTTCAAATGTACACTACTTCTTGTAGTGTTATCCTTTCCTGTAGGCAAGGACGACATGTCTGAACAGCTACGATGGATCATCTGACAATTCTTTCATGGGCCTTGGTCTACAGAAAGTCACTTTATCTGATAATGGGTATGTGGTTTCCGTGACAGAGAGAAATCAGTACTTCCGTCATCTGATGTTGATCCATTTACTGTTGGTAGAAGTTTTTCTTTTCTTCCCTTCCCCTTAAAAGCAGCCATATTTTAAATTATTTCATTTTCTGTGCTTTGCTCACTAGCTATAACCTTGGAAGAGCTTAGGACTGCAAAATTAAAGCTACATGCAGAGAGACAAACTGATGATGCAATTTGCTGGTCCCTTCATGAAGTAACAAAGTTCCTGAAAGAAAAGCCAGGTTTCTGGCCCTGCCACAAACCTGAACTCCCTAGAAATGTTGGTTATCTGGGCAACCACTGCCATTATGTTCTCTTCATACGAACATCTGTGTTCTCCCCTGGCCGTAAGAGCCTAAGAAAGCAGTATTGTGATTTAAATGAAGTCTGAAGGGACATTTTATTCCACTTTTCATCCCTTCCTTGAAATAAGGGAACTAAATGTATCAAAAGGACAGCTAAATAATCAGATCAAAGCTCTGTGATATGCAATCTCCATATTTCTTCTGTGTAAATAAAAAATAAAATAAAATAAAACAGGTACAAGTTCAGTAAGAGAGAAATCTGCCTGACCCCTACAGCAGTCTGATTGGTTACTTTTTTCCTCAACATTCAGACAAAAGAGGGCAAGCAGATAATTATTTATTTGTATTGGTAGGAGTGATATTTTCCAGACATGGAGACTTCTTTAGCGTTGCAATCCCAGCTAGACCGGCATCACTTGGGAGATGCTGGCAGTGCTGAAGAGAGCAGATGGGATGTGAGCATGCTGGGGAACAAGACAGGATAAAGGAAAGAAGAGAAGAGCTAATCAAAAGTTATTGGGAATTTTATTCAGGAAATAGAAAGGGGGAGAACTCAATCTGGGATCTAGCAGAAATAAACCGTAAATCCTCCAGGATGATGACTCTTATCTAGAAGGGTCACAGGCAATCAGGGCTTATGAAACAGAAATTCAAAATACTGAAAAGAACTAACTGAAATAGAGATCTGTCTCCTGATAGACCTAATGCCCTTTGTATGTCTTCATCAGGAAGCAAAAACAACTTGGAAGAGGGAACGCCTTGGACAGACTGAAAAATAATTTTACCTAGATTAAAGCAATGATGGTTTCTGTGTGGAAGGACTCTTCCTGTGCTTGAAGAAATCAAAGTACCCAAATTGCATTTCCCAAATAAGAGACTAAGGAGCCAAAGGGGATAGGAGAATAATTTGAATTTTGAAAGACAGCTTGTCTTACATTTAGAGCTCAAAGAGTCTCATTCTCTCTATTTTGCACTTCCACAGTAGAAATTTTTCTGTAGTGGGTGTGTAATTAAAGAATATTGAAGGTTTTAGAATGACAAGATGGTCAACAATATTTGCAAAGATTATTTTTGTGGTAAGAAACAATATTTTAATATTGTAAAAGGGATTGAATTTTGGCAAATTCATGATAAAATAAAACTCAGTCTCTGTTTTTAAATGATGGAAAAAAACTGATCTAGGGACATGATGTATTCACTATCACTTAGACTCTCTGTTTCAGTCAGAAGACACATGCTTGTGCAGAAATAACTAAGGGAGGTTATCTAGTTGGGAAGATTCCCAAAAATTCATAAAGTCAAGGATTACTCCTGCTGCATATTAGAGAGATTTTAGAAAGTGTTAGAGGCCCTGTTTTACTTTAGAGAATATATACTCAGAGTAAAAATGACTTGTCTAAATTCACCCCAGACATACTGCAGTGGAGTGGGACGCCAATTTATAGGGACACTTTGTACCTATGAGACTGTGGTATTTCTTGGAATCAGGTTATACCATTGCAAAGCATGGTGTCTCAATGTCATTTAAGTTTTTTTTCTATAAATCTGTATATAGATCTCTCTAAATGTTAATGAGCTTAATACTTGTGTTCACCAGCACTGATAGGTCTAAAGAGCTGGTATGTGGTAAAAAGTAATAAAGACTCCCACCTGGTATGTTGATACTTTGGTAGTTTAAATTATCATTCAAGGGAAATATGCTTTGCAAAAGCAAAGAGTTTTAGTGTGGTAAGGTGCTTTTACAGAGAAAATTAAAACCATCTATAAAAGACATGGATATATCACTTCCATTTAATTGCATATAAATAGACCTGAATATTTTCCTTGTTCTGCTCCATACATACCAGATTATACAAACTGAAATGAAATGAGCCTTAGTGGAAAATTAATTTGAAAAAAAAATCCACCCTTGGTTTAAAGAGGGGGGAGAGAGGAATAAGATTGATTTGAGGATGATTAAAAAAAAGACCATCAATATATATTACAGAATTCATATTATTTTATGAATAATATATGCAATGGGATTATAGCTAATGAAAGGATGAGTCAAGAAATAAATGGGTTTATGTTGCCAGTGGGAAATACCAAGCAGAGTATAAGAGCACTGCTGTATATAGGCTGGATAACTTCATACTGTTCCAGATAGCGTTGTGTGCTCTGAAAAAAAGATGCTACTCACAGGAAAGAAATGTTTAAACTGTAAGAAAATAGAATAAAACAATGAGAATAGGAATTTTCTTAATCATTTTGAAAAGTGTCTCTCCTAAGAGGTCTTTCGAAACAGTGTGCCTCCACAGTGACTATCAAAGCTACATTTGACCAATTGCAGTGTAGGAGGAGAAACCAGACCTTAAATATCTGTTATTAAAGATTTCCTTGTATTGAACTACTACAGAGATACTGACACATGGTGTAAACCCAACTGGTCCTTCAGGAAGAATTTCTAGGACAAGTTTAATCCAGTGTGTTCTACCTGGCAATTAAGGACGATTTAATTAAAGAGGGAAAGCGGGAAGAAGAGGGTTCTGTACCTCTGTATGAATTCCTCTGCCATGAGACCAGAAATATCTGTGACACTGCAGGTGTCCCAAGTGGGAGAACTATAGTCTCCTTATGGTGAAGTTTCATGGTCACTCTAGGTCCGTGCCACTGTGGGGAACACAGTCCTGCTTTCCTCCTACCTTCTCATCCTCACTTTTCTTGTAAGCATTTGCACAACCATGCCATAACCAGGATTAAGGAACCGATTTTTAAAACCAAACATCCAATTTGTTTTTATTTGTTCTGGGATAACTGGGCTGAGATAAAGTCGCAGACCTGATTCATCATGCTTTGGTGTGGTGGCCAGTATCAGCACAGGGAAGAAACAGAGGTGAGCACCTTTGGGGAACACTAGTTGGTGAGCAGGACTGTTTCTTCTTCTTCACCTATATGAGAGGTTAAGCTGATTTAAAGCAACTGTGAAACTGTGCCCTTTGTTTCTCGGTATCCCAGTAAATCCATCCCTCAGCTAAGCCTGCACCCAGACAGTACTACTTGTTCAGCTGCTATATGGCAACTTTGTAAGCTACTAATAACTTTAACACATTAAAATATCAACCCATGTCACTAGATGTGCCAGATTTGACACAGATGTTCATTCCTCGTCTATAGTTGTGAGACTGAGACTAGATCAGGCTGACTACAGCAGAAGGAAGGCAGAGCATTGTTGCTTAGAACTCATTTATACAATTTATTTCAGTATCATGAGATCTGACATCCTGTAAAAGAAATCTGGCAAGCAACATGTATTTGCATTTGGAAAGAAAGGGAAAAGGAAACAAACTGAGGAAAACTGAAATGCCAGTCCAAGGACTGTGATTACACAGTAGTCATCACTTTAAAAGTTGGCACTAGTCAGCTGGTGTTACAAAGTCACCTCAGGTAATTCCCATCACAAGCATTTGGGATAAACACTGGTGCTTCAGTCCTGGAAAAGCCACTAATGCTGAGGTTGTAAAGTCAAGGCACTGTACAGTTTGCCAATGTATGCAGTTATACTGCAGTGTCATTCTCTTTCTTCTTGCTTTAAGTTGGCTAAAGACACTACAGGGACTCTCAGGCAGGTTGTAAACAAATTGCACTGGTAGGAATCCAAGTGTCTGATTAAAAATTAAGATGTTGCCCTCAATTATTTTGAGAAACCCATCCAAGGCCTCTGAGGCTGTGTCTCCCCACCACTGAACCACTGCTGAGGACTGCCCTCAGTTACAGTGCTCATTCTGTGTCCAGTCTCAGATGCCAGGAAACGTCCAGGCTTCCACCGTCACTTCCAAGCTACAACATGCTGCAAGCATCCTTGGTACAACGCCTCTTCCACAAACCCTTGTAGTGCCATTGTCAACTTACTTCTATGCCAGTCCCTGGACCAGCTACCAGAGAGACCAGGGGATCACTGGATTGATTTGGTATCTAAGGCCATTTATGTGGTGATCTAGACTTTATATATATCTGCATGTATATGTATTTTCACGTAACAGGCTTTCATCCTGGTCAGCCAAAGACAGCAAAAGGATGAGATTGTCAGATCTGGGATTTGTGTGAGTGCTGTATTTCTTGTGTTGGTCTGTGTAGCTAGTCTAGCACATATACATATATGCATATATAGATATAACTGTTGTGTGTATGTGTGCCTATTGGGTATACATGCTCAGTCTCACTAATGGTTGGACCAAAGAAAGCTGAGCTGTGGTAGTCATACTGTTATTGTATGCTATTATCAGCTAGTTATTGTATGCTATTATCAGCTAGTAGCTATTATCAGCTACTAGATTTGACAATCTCTAACACTTTAAACAGTCTTGTACAAAACAGACAAAAAATGATGGTTTAGCCCAGGGGAGCTGTTCCATCGTATGAAGTTGTTCTGATTTCTTTCTTGGAGTGTATGTTCCCATGTAGGTAAATTATATGTTTCTGAAATACGAATTTCAGGAAAGGTCTGGCCTACTTTGTTGCTTCATTTTACTCCACCTTCTGAAGCAAAAGGTTGGTTGTTTTTGTGGATCACAGTGGCCTAGACTACCCACGACACTGAGGAACAATGTGCAGATGACATCAAACCCCTTACTTATTCTGTCAGACTGTCATTGGCTGCAGGGTGCCTTCTAAAGGACCATTCTCCAGATGAGGTATAATAATGTGCACCATGCTGGGACCTTCCCAACCATTAAAAAGTACCAGCAGAGCTGGGGAGCCATGTGGTGCCTGAGGATCTTGGCACTGCTCTGCTTCACCATCCCACTTCAAGCATATGTACTTCCTTCCATCTCCTTTGTTCTCATTTATGGCACTGTACAAACTACACACTTGGAAAGTGTCAGATAAAGGAAACAAGAGGGAAAGAGATGATAAAAGTATAGTCCCACACAACCAATCTCATCTAAGAGACAACCAATACCACTTCTTTTGCCCTTGTCCTACTTTGTTAGAAGTTTCAAGGTTACTGCAGATGCTGGAGTTATGAGATATTTTTAATATTCCCTCTACCAATGTGATTTAAAGCAGTTTTTCCCCCTTATCTCCAAGATGCCCTCAACACCTCTGTAGGATAAGGGGAGGAGAAAGGTTCTTCAGAATCTCTAGCTGAAGATGTTCCTCTTTATGTCAAACAATTTAAATAGCCATAGCCACTTGGAGAAGACGCTGTTGGACCTCTCGTTGCTAATTAGCATGCTCCTTTGGGGGCAGAGGGTTACACAGCTTCCAATCATTGCTCCAATAATCATGCTCCAAGCATCTCTCCTTTAGGACAAAAAAGATCCTTTGACTTCTATTGTTGAAAAAGATATCCTCAGGAACCTGAGTCCTGCAGAAAATTCAGACATAACTAACCTGAGCAGAGACCGCCACTGGTGCTGTAGGGCCAAGTGCCACTCCTCTCTCAGAGAAAGCTGCTGAAATCCTGCATTTCTGTTCCCCTCTGTTGTGCTAATTTCCATGAGTCACACTACAAAATGCCTAACTCTTCCCTGGAAACCCACACAGCTGCCTGGGGCTTTGACTTCACTGCAGAAAAGTCTTGGGTACAGCTCCCGTACCACAAAGTCTGAGCTGCTGGGCAGCCCTGTAGCCCACCTTCCCAGTCAATGAACCTCACAGCAATATTCTTGTTTTCTGCCTTCTTGGAAAATAGGGTAGGATGAAGCAACAAGTGCTGATCTCAGCTTATGTTTGATTGGTTGCTGATGGATTACAACCTGAAGAGCTTTATTCCTACTGGAGAAGGATGTAATGGGTAAGATGAGCATGACACATCCCTCATGACACTAAAGGCAGGAGCTGAGTGTTGGAAATTTTGTAGGAATCTGTGCAGAGGAGTGTCAGTATTCTGTAGCATAGAACTAGGTATGGCCTCATCATAACCCAGTTATGACAAAGCAAGTAAGTCCTGTGGAAGCTTATTCTCCATCTCTGCTGGGAAGAAATTGTGAATTCAAGTGTGGTTTTGCAAGGCTGAAATTTGGTCAGATACCTGATCTAAACTCTTACAATTTTTCTTAGTCAAGCCATCCTCTGTTTTACACCAATGAAAGCGGGCAATAACTCTTCTGAGGTGTGGGAGAGACATTCTGATTCCTTAAAATAGCTGTTGCTGTGTGTGTTGTTTCACCTCTTGCTGTCAAACCAGGGCAATTTTTGGCTAGAAATGCTTGTTTCTCTCTCGGATTTAGATCTCCAATGCTGTCCAACACTGCAAAACCCACAATGGTGTGTCCTGTGTGCTTTGTTAATAAGGAAATACAAGCGCAGTCGTATGTTTCATGGGGGGGAAAAAAAAAAAGGGTTAACATTTGCTGGAGTGGATATCCTGTGTTAACTTTCTCAGATTCATCTTTGCCATGGTTTGCGGTTAACAGAAAAACATCACTTGAAGTAAGAGATAGTACAAATGCCAGCTGCTCCAAAGTTTAATAACTAGTTTCCCCTGAAGAGAAAGATAACAAGCAGAGTAAAATGGACTGCTGTGGAGGTAGCTGGACTCTCTCTGTAACCCACTCCTGCGCTCTGTAATTCAGTTCTTTTGAGACTGAGAGATTGTCATTATTGAGGTTCACAAGGGCATGTAATATATAAATCACACCTACAGCAGCAAACTGATAATTTCTTCTGATGAATAGAAGGTGGCTACACGTGGGTGAGAAAAGTACTATGTTTTCCTGTGATTTTTTACAATTTGAACAATTACGTCAGCTATTATTGCAGAAGTGCTGCAGGAAGGAAATTCAACGCTGTGCTAGCTGTCTGCATCAGAGCTTGTCTTGATAGCTGTGTCACAGAGAGAGCTTTCTCCTCCTCCA
This sequence comes from Thinocorus orbignyianus, assembly GCA_013400375.1. Classification (NCBI taxonomy): domain Eukaryota; kingdom Metazoa; phylum Chordata; class Aves; order Ciconiiformes; family Thinocoridae; genus Thinocorus; species Thinocorus orbignyianus. The sequence continues at coordinate 370,397 of VXBW01002115.1, read as the reverse complement.
GCGTTAAGAGAATAGGTGAAGGCTAACCATGCAGCTCTTGCCAAGTTGCAGGGCAAAGTAACCTTTCCTTTTAAAAACCACTAATCTCTTGCATAATATGTAGTGTGCAAAGTGATCCATTCTATAACTGCGTTGGCTGGACTGAAATCTTGCCACAAGAGTGACATGAAACATGCACTTTAAATGGGACTATTTGAACCAAACCTCCTATATTATTGATTTTTAAGAGCAGAATGGGTCATTACAAACGTCTATCCTGAATAATGACATGGCAGGTGAGATTGCCAACTGCTGTGTTTCACATATCATCCAGAAGATGTCTGTTTAACCTTTCCCTTGCTGCTCCCCAAGGGCAAGGTGGACCAGCAGCACTATAGATTTTATATATGCTTAATCGATAAAAATAACATTTTCTCCAGAGCCTACTCCTTGTCCTTATTTCTCTCTGTCTCTGAACCCATATCTGAAGTAACTCACACTCTTAAATAAGTCCTCTGGCAATCCACAGACAGACCCTGTAGAATCAATCTCAAGCCTACTGTACAGACTCAGCCCTCCTCTGTCCAATGGGCAAAACAGGGAGTTCTTCTGAAGGAGGGTTGCTTTTGCTTCTGGCCACCACTCTAGCCATGGTATAGGTTAGATGGACTTGTGGTGTGACCCTCCAAGGCTGTTCCTGTATCCTTTTGGGTGCTTTGCAACTGTGGTACCAGGAACTACCCAGCCTTACTGAAATAGATGTTAGAGTCCAGCTTCAGTACCTCAGCATATGATTTGCCTTTCAGCCCCAGACACAGGGATATCAAAGGATTGATACCGGGGAGCTGTGTTTCTCAGCAACATCACAACCTTCCCACTTACACTCTGTTTTCCATGGATATATTTATACGGTATTTTGCAGTACATATGAACTTACTCTACCCACATACTGAGCCCACTTTTAATGAGTCAGCTCCATCAAACAAGCTGAGTAGCTCTTGTTAACATGCTACTAAACCTGAGAGGTTAAGAGGGGAAGGTTAGCAGCTTCAGTACCAGCTGGGGGCTTGTGGTAGCAGAGACAGTGTGTGTCCTCCTGCACCTTTGTAGCCATCCCCAAAGGGAAACAAAATTAAGACAAATCCTTTCTTGCTTTCATTTCTAAAAATTTCCATGATTATGTTTCTCACCCCTTCAGTACTGATCTGTATCCCATACTTGTGTGCCAATAAAGCTTGTGACCAAAATCACTCCTGGTCCACCCTCATACAAAACACTGTTCTGGAGAGCAGTTTTCATCCTCCGATGTTCCTTCTGGTAAAACAGAGCTTTTTCTGTGTCTGGTGATTTCCAGCACAGCAGCTGCTTCTAATAAGGTGATTTTGCTAAGCATCAGAGAAAGGTGAGAGCTGGGCTATCTTGCTGCTGAGCCTGCTGGTGAGACATAGCTGTGCATGATGATCGGAGCTCTCTTCCCAGTAGGACCAGTGTAACACACAAAGCACGGAGGAGAAGTCTGATAGACAACGACTACTCAGGATGCATTTTAAGAATGTACTTATTTTCCCCAAGAGCTTTGAAGGCAAGGAGGTAACATTCCCAGATTCAGTCTTATTACATACGCAAGTAATGGGTCATGCATCTGTTACATTATATGTGTTGTTGGTGTCCGTATTATAGCAATTTCTGAACTGAAGTTTAAATGAAACCTTTGTGCTAGGTGTTGTAAAGAAAGGTGTTATAAAGATAAAAAAGAAATATTTTGAGAGGACTTATCTAATCAAAAGGGAAAAAGATGCCTCAGCTGAGATTTTTGCTATTGAGCTGGTCACTAGTGAGTGACTGACTATATGCTCTACCGTCTACAAGTGAGTCTCAAAAGGAGATGTCTGCATTGCAGCTCGAGAGTAATACAGCTGATTCAGGCCTACATGTTAATATGCAATTAGTGTGAGCAGGTGTCCTGGACTGGGCTGACCACCACCTCTCTCTCACATGACAGCAGGTCATCAGCTGTGATACTGATGCTCTCAGTAGCCGAGGGGACAAGGGAGCTACAGGGGACTAAAGTGTAAGGTAATCTCCTACACAAAGTTCCTCACTATTCACAGCCCTACAGAAAAAATGGGTTATGGTGACTTCCTTGTATATTGTGCTGCTACTCCACAATAACTGTGTCTAAGGGCTTGTCCAGCTGTCCTTGTCCTCCTGCTGCCTTTCCTGTCTACTTCTGAAGTGTTTGGGTTTTTTACCCCCTCTTTCAGTAGCTGAAGGGACCCTACAAGAGAGCTGGAGAGGGACTCTTTGTCAGGAAGTGTAGTGACAGGACAAGGGGTAACAGTTTTAAATTGGAAGAGGGGAGATTTAGATTAGATAGTAGGAAGGGTGAGGGTGAGGGTGGTGAGGCACTGGAACAGGTTGCCCAGAAAATTTATGGATGCCCCATCCCTAGAAGTGTTCAAGGCCAGGTTAGATGGGGCTTGGAGCAACCCGGTCTAGTGGGAAGTGTCCCTGCCCATGGCAGGGGGGTTGGAACTCAATGATCTTTAGGGTCCCTTCTAACTCTAACTGTTCTATGATTCTATGATCTTGCATGCATATAATATTTGCATACAGTTCCACTGAAACTGTATTGCCACCACTGATGCTGTCCCATCCCTCCCACCTCTGCTGCACACTGAACAGAATTCAATCCTTTTTTGTTCAAAGGTACTTTATAAACCAGATGTTTGATTGCAAAAGACAGTCTAAAGGTTATAGACATGCATCCTGAGTAAGAAATGACTATCACAGTTACCAGCTTCCACAAGATTTCACTGGGCTGCCAGAGATCAAAAGATATATTAACAAAATGCAAAAGCTTTTCTAAGGTAAAGAGTACTTGGGAACATTAAGGGATGTCCTGCTACTCACCATCATCTCAATGGTGCAAAATATCCCTAGGTCAGGAGTAAACCCCAGGGGCTTTCCTTATAAAAGCTGTACTCGCTTGCTTACACCTTGGTGTAGCAATATCTCAGCAGTGTTCATGCTTTCACTGACTGAGAGGACTTTAGCTGTGTTTCACCTTTGTTATTATGGATTGGGGATTATTATGGAGATGACTTCACCTCAGTTGCTTTATACAGGTACTTGGGAAGATACAGTGATGGGCACAGACAGTAAGACCCTGAGCTGACATGATGCAGAAGCAGCGCTGTGGGTTTACTGTTGTTGTGGGAGAAGGTGCATTGGTAAGGGCAGCCTCTTGACCTGCCTTTGTCTAGCAGTTATAGTTCATTCAGCTCCAGAAAAATATGACTTTTCAGCTGTGTCACCATTTTTTGCAAACATACCTCAGAAAGCAATCAGAGTCTTGCTGTGCTCGTATCAAGGGAGAAAATTAATCATATGCTTAGTGTTCCTGCAGTGACTTCTCCATTTTTACACTGCTTTATTATTAGCTGATATATCATTATATTACAATCTCTATCTCAGCTGTTCTTAAGTCACTTGTTTTGATGTCTATAAGTTTCCATATACCAAATGGGGATAATACCTCCTAGGCCTCATGTTTGTCCATGTTGTCTCCCACCGGAGACAGTTAATGTATTAAAGAAGTCTGGAAACCTAGTGTTGCCTTACAAGAATTTCTAATGATTCTTTTTAAATGCTTTCACTCTAAATGTTCCAAATTCTTGAAGGAAATAGTTTTTAACTGCTAAAAAAAAGTTCTTGTTTCCTGTCAACATTTCAAAACAAGAGAACAACTTGGTTTTCTCGTGCCATTTTTGGGGTTTAAAAAACCTGAGATGACATTTAAGGGAAAATGAAAATGTTCTGTTTCAAAAACAGAGTAAAAATAAGAAGCTTTTATTTTGACATCTCCTGGGAGTGAAAATCAAATTTCCTCTTGTTAAAGTATTTTCCAACAAAATCACTGTTGATATTATGCTAACTTTTTTTAGCAGTGGAAAGAGAAGGGACTGGTATGAAAGTAAGCATACTGAGTCCATTGGGACTGAAAGTGTCCATAAAGCTGGCTTACAGAATGGGCCATTACTGGCATGCAAAACAGGATGTGTAAACTTTGGGTTCTAATGTAGTTTTGAACAGATTGCTCCATAAATGCTTTTCAGTTTAACACTTTCCTGATAAGCAACACTATAAGGAACATTTTCTTGTTAGATACGCCAGAGTCTGACATTTCCTGAAGCTCCCAGCTCCAGCCCACCACTGAAGCAGAAGGGGTTATTTTCGCATCCTGCAGAGAAGTCTATGGCAGCTGATGTAGCTGAACAGCACAGACATTTGCCTTGATCAGGCAGAATTAGTGGCATTTTCATCGGGTTCTGAAGCTGATGCGTAGGAGAGTTTCTCCTGCACCCACTTGGAAGCATGTGTGTATGTAAGTAGCTGCAAATAAGAGTGTCTCTATTTCATAGAATCATATCATAGAAGGGACTTTAAAGATCATCAAGTTCCAACCCCCCTGCCATGGGCCAGGACACCTCCCGCTAGAGCAGGTTGCTCAAAGCCCCATCCAACCTGGTCTTGAAAACTTCCAGGGAGAGGCATCCACAAATTCTCTAGGCAACTAGTTCCAGTAACTCACTGCCTTCGCAGTAAAAAATTTCTTTCTAGTATCTAATTTAAATCTCCCGTGCTGAGTGGGCTGCTCTCAATCCATTCTCTACCCAGCCTGTATTTGTGCTTAGGATTGCTGTAACCCACATACAGGACCTTGCACTTGGCCTTGTTAAACTTCATCAAGTTCTTATGGGCCCACATCTCAAGGCTGTCCAGATCCTTCTGGATGGCATCTCTTCCCTCTGTTTCCAAAGTAAACTTTGGCTTGACTTGGATTACTTTTAGCAGAGTGTGTTTGCACATACAAAAATACATAGACTTCTGTCTCTGCACTTACTGTCTCTTCTGCAAGGATTTAGTCCTGTGTGGCAACAAAGAAAAAGAAAAGAAGCAACAAGATCAGCATAGGGATATCCAGCTACCTCTTGTCATTTCCATTTCATATGATCATAAATGAAGCGATTCCTAGTTCCTGTTGCTCATGTTGCTTTGATACCTGAGAGCCGTAGTCAGAGGTTACAAATATGCCAGGTGCTGCACAGACCAGCACAATTAGACGGTCCATTAATGACAGAGACAGTATACACATAGGACAAGGGACAACAGATGGATACAAACAGATTGGAGCAGGACTAGGCAGCCACACAGTGGGACCACAGTGGTCCACCCACTAAGTGAAGGTTTCAACTTCATAATGTCTGAACTTTTCTACAAGTATCATGCTGAAGGAAGAACAGTGATTGAATCTGTGGATGTGTAGGGTGAACAATCCCCAACCAGAGGATTTGAGTCTGGAGGAACTTGTATGAACAGCAACCAGATGTAAGATAGAGTTTGATATCATTAACTTATTGAAAGGGTGGGTGAATTCCTTATCAAAGAATATGGGATTATTTGGGGATGGACAGTGAAGGACATTGAAAATGGACATCAGCAGCTCATTGGATGTGACAGAGAGCAAAGAAATGGCAAAAGGGTATGAACAGAGAGCAACAACAGATTAGAGCACTGGGTTAATGCAATGACAGCTGCAGCAGCACACTGAGCTGCTTGGTTACTCATGACAGCTGGATAAAACAGGTGTTGTAGTGGTGGCACCACGAGAACTGACGATCTGGGTTGAACTATACAAGTAGTCTAACAAATCCAGATTTCAGAGGTGCCAGAGGCTGAAAGTCTACACTCTACTGTGTTTCTTTAGAAAATAATTTCTAAATTTCTTGTTCTAAAATGAAGACCTTTGAAAAACATCCCTATTATTGTAATAAACCGTGTCCATTACTGCACAACGTAGAAACAAAACGAGAACTGGGACCCTGTTACATTGGGTGTTGTGCAGGTATAAAGTAGAATGGAGATCTTTAACGGCAACTTATTTTCCTCATTATAATTTAGTCTGCCTTTCAATTTGTGATGGGAACTGTTGGGATCAGATGTGTAAGTCAAGGAAGCAAGAGGTAGATGACAAATGAAAAGAAATTTTGAAGAAACACTCAATGGGAAGAAGTGCAGGGAGAACAGATGAAGATACTATGTCGCTATAGGGATGGAGGAGCTGAAAGTTGACAAAGAGGAAAGAGTTCCTTTTCAGAGCAACAAAAACACCCTAGAGAGCTCGAATGGGACTGTGGGCCCCTGCTTTCAATGCTTGTGCAGCTGCTCTTTCCAGCTTGAGTGGGTTGACTCCTCCCTTGTTATTCCCTTGTGCTGCTGTAGAGCGTATCTGAATAGCAGAGATTTGCAATTAAGAGAAATGCTTCACAGAGCTAAAAAGGTCTCTTTTTGCTGAATGTATATTTGTTGCATCTTTTTATTTTTTAAGTCATTTAATTAACAATAATTTTCATTGTGATCACCTATTTTTATCAAGCACTGAAGTCTGACCTCTAGGTCTTCTAGCTAGCAAAAAAAGAGGCAAAGAGCCTGATTTGTCATTGATAAGAAAGCTGTTGCCTGGGTACCTTCATACTTCTGCATTGCTGAAAGAAAATGACCTAAAAATATGGCAGTGTTTGTAAGGAAGCGCTTTGCTTTTCACCTGAGACATCTCAGCTACAGCTCTGCCCTGTCCATCCTTCCCTCATTTTGTGCATCAGGCCCAGATAGGAAAGGCTGGGGGGTAGCAGATGGGAGGCTGACTGTTGCTCAGTTTGGAAAGCAGCTCCTAACATTTGGCTCACACCTGTCAGCAGACTCCGTATACACTTGTTTATCCTCCTCTGTACCATATGTTTTTATGTAAAATCAGTTCCAATGATCTATTGCCTTTCTTCTATCACTCCTATTATGGTCGTAACTGAGCATTTCACAGTCGTTAATGCATTTACCCTGACAGCGCCCCTGTTGCGTAGGCATCTAGTATCACCCACTTTACAGATGGGTTAACTGAAGCTCAGATCAACAGCTCCCCAAAAGTCTTGTTGAAATCAACAGAAAGGAAACACATCTCCAAGAGACGTGAGTCTGGGAGAGCAAACTGCATGCTACACACTACATTCACCCGAGGACCTTGCAGTGGAGGGAGAAATCCCTCTTTTGTGTCCAATATGGATGCTCAAAGTGCTGGACCATTTTTGATTTCTTGGCACAGAGCTGTTCCCTGCCTTAACAAGACACGGCAGATCTGTAGCTGCTGATGTCCAGTCTTTTTACACCCTTTGCCAGTAAACTTCTATCTCACAACTCTCAATCTCCTCAACAAGGCCTGGAAGAGAGACTGTCATCAGCACAAGATTTAGTTAAAAAGTTAGTTACAAGTCCATTGGCCCAATGTAGTTACAGCAATCAGCTCAAAAGTGTTACGTCCAAAATAGAAAAGTTAATATGGACCCCAAAAAATACTTTGCTACTTTGGAGACTGTTTTTCCCCATTTCTTTTATTCTTTGTATTCCTGCTTGCCTCTCAGAAAAGAAGTTCTTCACAGCCCTTCAGATTTAAAGTCTATGTAGGAGAGGAACAGGGTTTTTTTAAATGTACTGTATGTACCTATCAGTCATCTACTTATTAATTATAACTAAAAGCATGATTAATCTGTCATGGATAAGGCTGCTAAGTAACCCTAATCATGCTAATGCATTTCTGTCACTTATACAAAAGGCAGCATTATTATCAGTTTTTACATCCGTGTGTACTAAAGCCCATATACACAGCAGCTGCAGAGCACTCTTAAGCTCTTTCTGCCACAAATGGGATGAGGTTGCATCATGGATACCTGTATTGCTCCCACAGCGCCTGTGGAATGATGTATTTCCTCAGCACTAGCAGGATTTAATGATGTTATCTTTTGCAGATAATTTTGCCTTCTGAAATGGATAACAACCACAGTTATGAAAAGTATTTCCAGGGGCTCATAATGAGTACGGTTGAAATTCCTCTGTGGGAGCGGTTGGCATGAAGAGCAAGGTGCTACTTAAGCCCTGCAGTGAGTGGGAGCTAAGAGATGCGTAGGTCTTATAGAAGTATGAATGTCTAAGAAAAATAATTCTTTTGATACTGCAGAGCATAATACTTTCCCTTCTGTGTTCCTTTTCTCTGAATATTCAATTGATCCATTTTTTTTTAATAACCTAGATGTTGGAAAGTTAATTTCCAGGTTCCAAACTCTAAATTTGTATCCACACCTGAAACCTTTGTGCATCCATCCTGTCAAAGAGTCAATGGGTGGATATGCTAAATCACAGCTAAGCTACAGTATTTAACTTTTAAAATGTTCTGAAGAAAAGCTTTTCACAGAAAAGAGTTTCAAAACTGACACCTCCAGAAGGCTAATTATACCCTACGGTATTAGGAGCAGAAGATAGGTGGGTCACCCTTTGGAGGAATCATTTCATTGATGCCTGTGTGACCTGCTTAGACCCGAAACCCTGTTTCTGGATGAGTAAAGTATGAAGAATGCAACCATTAGGCTCATTAAATATATAAACTAATGAGAAAAAGCCCAACTTCAAATTTGTTTTTTACACTGACTAGCTTTTTAATTGAACATGATAAAGTTTTATATAAGAACTTTGGTGTGAACTACCTGAAACTAAAGAACTTCACTGTGAGATGGTGTCTGCAAGAGGTAATCTGCATCCCTCCTGTGGTCTGTACCTCAGTGACTTGAATTAAGGAACCATTTTGATTTTCATATGAATAAGTGTGCAAGCAGAGTCTCAAGTCAGTATGTATCTGAGCATACAAATTTGTAAGAGTCCCAAAAGTCTGTGCAGGGTAATAGTTCTTTTAAGTATTGCAGTAGCCGAGTCATGCTCAGTGCATAGTGTGAAAGAAGAGGAAGATAGGTAAGAAAATATAAACTGCTATAAAAGTGTTGCTCATGAGGATTTTACAGTTCTTTGCTTAGCTACCTTTTTTTTTTTTTTTAATAGCTCTTCAGTCATCCTAATTTGGTGTAATGCAGTCCACAGTAAATTGTTTATAGCCATTCACATATAATGTAGCGACAGAGAAATTTTTAAGATCATCATTAAATCTTGGAATGCTGTCCTTAATGTAACAATTTCACTATTCTCTTGCAAAACTGTGCTCCCCTACCCTTCCTTACTAAGAAACATGATATCCTTCTGTTTGCTTTCCTTTCATTCTCCACGGCTATACTCATCTCTTTCATCAAGAGACAGTCACAATTTCATTTGTCAGACTGAAATACAGATTTTTTTCTTCTTTATTTATGAATAACACACTTGGATTTTCCTTATGGAATAGAAATTGAAACAAGACTGATATTTAAAATGTAAAGGAATTTCTCTGACTGCTTATAGTTGTGTTAAAATGAGTCACACACTTTTGATCCAAACTTCCTGACATATACATCCATATATATTAATCACTATGACATCACTGAAGAACTATTTTTTATCTTGATAATAAAAACTGAATGCATTTGTCAACTTTTCAAATTATATTTAATCCAGTGAACATAAAGAGGGGTAAGAAAGACACTTGCTCTCAAATAATAGCAGAGCTCAATTCCACATATCTGAAACTGCTGTGCACGTAATGGCATGTAAAATATTTGCAGTTTCGAAGTGTAGGTAAACAGCAAACTGTAAAAACATAACATAAATTAAGTTTACCAAGAAGAATTAAACTCACCTGTCAACAAATGCATGGTGCAGTACAAAGATAGGATCGTTCGCAGAGCCTTGTACTTGGGACATGGAGCCATTCATGTAGATGTGAAGTGCATTATGTAAACCACTTTGAGATATGTTCGATATTGCAGTCCGCGGATCAGCAAAACCTGTATATTCAAGAGGAAACCGTATACCGATATGACAATGCATATAATTCTTTACCCAGTAGGACTGAAGATCAAAGTACATACTTTCACTGCATTTATGTGCAGCTTTTTAGACAAGGGTTTAGGAAAACACAGAGTGCTAACATATTTCAAAGGCATAGCAAAGATTGAATTAGAATAAGCTAAATTAAAACTCCTGCCATGTTGCTAATGCAGCATGTCAGCAAATGTACTGCTTAATTGCTTTATATTTTTAAATTTCTTTGTCCATTGTGCCTGGCTCTTAGAAGGCAACATAATCCCTGTAGAAATTTATTGCATGTACATTTATTCATGTTGAGAAAATGTATTCATTTTATTTTCAATTTTGATCTCTATACTTATAGGTTCCTAAGATAAAACAAGCTATTGTATCTCGTCACGTACTCAGTCATTTAATATTTTTTGTCTTTATAGAACACAGTCTTTTATTCATAGGAGCCAACACGTTAGAAGCTATAATCTTTACAAAGGTATTTGGTAAATAATCAACATTCTTCCACAGTCAGACTTGCAGAATGAAAGTTGGTGGACTGCTGTTCTTTTAGAGGGCATTTAATATATGGGCTTTGAGAAGAAATTACACAGACCAACTACCAAATAAGAGATACTGGAAGATGAGTTTCTACATTAGATTTTATTTTGGTAAATATAAAACCATAAAAAGCTGTCCATACCTCAGCTCTGATGTTAGTAGCCCTTCTCAGCATCCCGACAGCCAAGTTTCCTCCCTACTTGTAAGGACTCCTAATAAAAGTCAACTCAACCACCTGATGTTTCACTGAGATTTTCCACGAGAATAAAAACAGACATATATGTGGTCCTCCCAACCTGTTTCTTAAGCAGATGTTAGTCCTACTATGTAACCCATGCTACAGAACCTCTCTGCTGTTTCTCTTTGATTTAGTGCCTGAAGACGTCTTGTTCTCACAATTTCTGTAAGCTGTAGGATAGTGGAGCATAGTGCAGCATAGTGAAACATAGTGAAGAAATCCTAAAGCATCTTTACAAATTAATAATCAAATGAAAAGGACTGTGAACAATACGTTTGTTGTGTTGAACCTCAGTGTTTTCCCAATATTGTTGCAGTTTATCAAGTCTGCAAGGTGGGGAAAAGAAAGATCTTAGCTTTTTGGGAAACTTGCTTTGCTTACTTATTTGGATCAAGAACCAGCATTTGATTGAGGGTCTCCCAATAATCTTTCCGTTTCGTGCTATGACACACACCACAAGGCCATTTCTGACTTTGCAAGCTGCATCCCTTTTGGAGGAAATCTAAAGTGTGTCAACCAGTGGGTATTCAATCCATGGGATTGAACTACTGCCCGTCTAAAAGAACCTCTTCCCTGTCAAAGCCCTCAGGTGTAACATGAACGTTGAGTCCCCAGCATGAACTGTTTTGCTCTTTGGATTTGCTCCTTTTTGAGTCACATGAAGTATTGACACAGGACTAGAGGTGCCTCATGCCATACCCTGTGAACGTGGCAACCTGACATTTGTACCCTCCTGGGACTCTGATCTATTGTGTGAAATTGTTGCATCTCTCTGTGACTCTAAATTCCTTAACTGGGCTTTGCCTTTTCTGCTAACCTCTTCAAAAAAAGAAAAAAAGTTTCTGGTATAAAAACATTGATAATGATGAGGATCAAATCACAGCTGTGGCACCTAGGAACCAATATATCATACCAATCATCCACCTTTTTGATTGTAACAAACATTTTGGGAAATTAAAGGGAAGTCAGAGGAGAAAATATTATCAGGATGGTTGGAGGAGGTTAAGTTGGCTTATGGTGAAAATAATAGGACTTCAAGGAGGTGTGAGTCTGGATTTAGGAGTGAAAGAGAAACATACTGATGCCTATAGATAACTGCAAATTTTAAGTATATCAGGTATACCAGGATTATCAGAAATATCGCGTGGCAATGTTAACAGCAATGGGCAGAAGTTCTCCAAGGAGAAATCCTGCCCACAGAAATTTGCCTGATGGCAAATACTATGTTACCTGATTTTACTCAGGAGAAAGAGCAGAATAAAATATTACCAAATGTGTTATGAATAATGATGTACATTAACAAGTTGGCCAGAACGCTCAGGAACTGCTGGCAACAATTTTGGCCTTCTTGCTGATGACCACAGTGGGTGATCATTAGCATCAGTTGATGTTAGCAATACTAGAAAATTTCCGTGAATATTAACTGAAAATGACCTATCTATATATCATTCGGAAGCAACAGTCCCATTTATACTGAGCTGCATTACAAATATGTTAAGGGGAAGATAGACTTTATGCAGAGTTTAGACAAGAAGGCTAGGTGCTTTATATCAGAATTGGTATACCTAATATTTCCTAATGTGATGTGAACACCTGATCTAGTCATTATAAAAAAATATATAGAATATTTATTTTGGCTCTGAACACTTTTTCATGGAACATCTGCACACAAGCAATTTATCTGAACAATCAAAAGCTCTGGAAGCAGGAGACCTTTAGAAGCCTCACCCTCCAGCTCCAAGTTAATTGGGGTACATTCTGTCAATGTCAAAAATGACATCATGTTTAACCATGAGCATGAGAAGTTCTAGTATCTGATTTCTTGTTAGGAAAACTCCATATAAATTGTAAAGTTAGGAGGAAAAAAAGCACAATGTGGTCTCACGTCATTTTATTAGCCTGGGTCATTATTCTTTATCTCAGACTTTTTAAAACACTTCAGGACAATCAGCTGTTCTGGAAGATGTACTACGAAATGGGATAGAGCAATTTAAAAAGAATATGTGAAAACATGGGAATTTTTTCAGAGTACAGGAAACTTTGTTGCAGTGGCTACAGTAAAGCCACCTCTACAGAAAATGTGGGGTCGGAGATCTACGAGCACAGTGAGCTGAAACAAGAGATCCCTGCTTCTGGATAGAGAAAGACCATTTTCTCCACTTGATTTACCCCATGCTATGCCTTCCCTTGTGCTAACTGCAGCTCTTGTCAGTCTTTCTGTGAGCTGATTTAACTCACTGATCTGTCAGAAAACTACACTGGAGTTTAAGATCTTAATTTTTTTTTCCTAGGCAACTGAGATGCAGTATCTCATGCAAGCACATGATAAGAACCAGTGCTGGCACCAAAAAAGAGGGAGAGCAACTGACCAGTGGATAGAGGAGGCTGCATAAAGAAACAGGGCTGTCCTCTGTGGCAGTGGGCTGTTAAATTAAATTAAATTCCAGTGTAGGAAGCTGTAACATAGCTGGATGGCCAGCCCCAAATAGTTGTGAATAGAGTTAAGTGCAGTTGATCACAAGTAGTTTTCCCCAGGTACTGGGGTTGGTTCTCTTTAATATTTTTATCAATGACCTGGACAAGGGGATTGAATACACCCTCGGTTAAGTTTGCAGACAGGAGTGTTGATCTGCTTGAGGGTAGGAAGCTCTACAGAGGGATCAAGGGGCTGAAGCTAAAGGTATGGGGTTCAACAAGGCCAAGTTCTGGGTGCTGCACTTAGGTCACAACAACAGCAGGACTAGGGGGGTGATCATCCCCATGCACTCGGCACTGGTGAGAATTTAATTCCAGTACTTTATCAGGCTTTGGGCTCCCCAGTACAAGAAAGACATTGAGGTACTGGAGCTTATCTAGAGAAGGGCAACGAAGCTGGTGTAAGGTCTGGAGCACAAGTGTTATGAGATGGGTTGAAGGAGCTGGGGTTCTTCAGCCTGGAGAAAAGGAGGTTGAGGGGAGACCTTATTGCTCTCTACAACTGCCTGAAAGGAGGGTGTAGTGAGGTCAGGGTCAGTCTCTTCTCCCAAGTCACCGGCAACAGGACAAGAGGAAATGGCCTCAAGTTGTGCCAGGGGAGGTTTAGGTTGGATATTAGGAGAAATTTTGTCACAGAAAGGGTTATAAAGCATTGCAACAGGATACTTACGGAATTAATTGAGTCACCATTCCTGGAGGTATTCAAAAGACATTGTGTTGTAGTGCTGGGGGTTACGGTTTAGTGGTGGACTTGGCAGTGTTAGGTTGATGGGTGGACTTGATGATCTTAAGGCTTTTTCTAACCTAAAAGAGTCTATGATTCTATGTCTGAGTCCAAATTGCTGATATACTTAGTTCCCCTCTGCCTGAGGTTGATTTTTTTTAGTAAGGATTTCACATTTTAGAGTACTTCAAGTCAGAAAGGTGCATTCACTTTAAAATAAGAAGACATAAAATACAAGAATTTTAAAGCCATATCCTTACTGGTCTTTGAAGTTAGTGATGTTCTTCTGGCTTATGTTTGTGCAGTGTTTCTGCCATTGGCAATCTCAAAGGATTTTTTTTCAGTCTTAAATCTTACATATTTTCACAAGCAATATTATTACTCTAGAGTGAGATAGCTGGAAGATCTGCAGAATTTGGCCCAAGGTGTTGTGGTAAATGAAAGTTTGTGATTATCTAATTTAGATCATGTCACCGTCTGTTTTTTCTTTTTCTTAAAACAGTTGTAGATCTTCACTGTGATCTGTGCTCAACAGTCTTTCTAGTTCTTTGGTAATGACACTCTGCGTCTGGACAGCACTTTCTCCATTGTGTAGCATAAATTTGTCTAGAGACTGAGAGTTTGAGCTGGTTGAGGAATGTTGACTGTAGGCTAAAACTTTTTTAATTAGAAGTTTTCTGTTGGCAAATCTCATTTTGAGAAACCATTTTTCATTAGCTATATGGAACACAGTGAAAATACTGAGAAAAGTTTTCCAGATTGAAATCTCTCAGAAAAAGAAAAAAAAAAAAGGAAAGTGTCATATCAAATTGAAATTACATTTTGAAGTATTTGATGTTTTATTCCATTATTTCATGACAGAACAGCAGTAACTATACCAAATTCTGACAGACAGTGGAATGCTATGACATGGCTTGACTTGCTAACTTGTGTCATGAGTTAACACATGAATAATGAAAGTGGTATAGAGTTTTAGATTTTTTTTAAAATGCCTTTTGTCACTTTCTGCAAAACTTAGAAGGTATTGATTTTCATTTCATGTTGCCATGAATAAAATAATTTTGAATGTGGGATTTGCTCATAAGGGAAAAGAAAGTCTAAGTCTTTCAGCCACCTCTTATTCTGAGGCAGCAGCATAGAATTATAGATTCATAAAATGGTTTGGGTTGGAAGGGACCAACTATTTGGTTGGTTGACAGGACCATTTGTGGTCCTGTGGTGTAAAGTTGAGTGTTGAAATAATTTGGGTTAAAAAATAAATCATACTCAAACAAAAAAGAAATAATTAAAAAAAGCTGTCTCAGAATAACACTGTGTCTGATGAAATAAGCTCCATCTCCATAGTAGTGTAGGTAAATGCCTGCTGAGCCATATTCAGACAAACTCATTACATAAAGAGTCCTTTATTGTCAAATGCTATGTACACAGTTTTACTTCAATGATCTAGGGCTCTAAGGAAATATTTCTACGGAAAGAACTGTAACATTATTCCATTGGCCTTTAGTCTCTTACATGCCAGCTCTTGTGGGTTTCCTTTAGCATGGCTATGAAAGTTAGACAACAACTTAGGCTCTGGTACTTGCATGTGAATTGGACTATGAACAAACATAGTCACTTTTTTAACTGGATTCCCCCTAGTATAGAAAGGATCTAATGTTAGATGTTTTGTTTGTTTTTATGGTTTCACATCTACAGAGCTTCTAAGGAGAGGACATTCATTTCCTCAGTTTTACCCTACTGAGCTTTGCTTCACTGTGCTACAGCTTCCCAGGCTCCCTCCACGTGGATCACAGGAGTTGCAAAGGTCCACCTTCACCGCTAGGAGAAAACAAGCTGCTCATTCTCTTTTCTTCCTTTCTCAAATGAAATACGAGAGTATCTGTAGGATGGTCTGAAAAGCCTACAGTGCATGTCAAGGAGGGCACTGATAAAACAGGCATGATCTGCCCCTGTGTTAAGCTAACTGGAATCATCTTAGAAGCCATGCAGCACTATGATCAAGGCAATATATGCTGCTTCTGTAGCTGCCTAAGCTGTGTGACTTCTGAATGATATCCAACTTGCACACATAATCAAGAGCATGTAGATTTTCCCCAGTTTGTTGGAAGAACAATTTAAATCACATGAAATCCATTAGAATCTATTGATAGCAACCATGAGATGAATTATGTAGCATTGGGAGGGCTCCAAATGACCACAATAGTAAGCTGGAGCTTCATAACTTCAATTAGGAGGATGATGAACACTCTTCAGCTTCTGAAGGGTTGTTAGACAGAACAAAAGAATTCAGTTGGAGGAAAATCGGATCCAGGAAAACTCTTTTCAGATGCAGTGACATTGCCATTATTCAGATTAAAGCATGGCCTCCTCAGTGTGATTGGCAGATGACACTATGATACTAACAAAGATCAGCTGTGACTGTGCTTGCTAGCCATGAAATTAATGTGACAAAAAGATAGCAGCAGAGAAAGGGTTTGATACACTAATCAGACAAAACACTGTTCCTGACTTTAGAGTTAAAATAAAGTCTTCCAGGCGCTTTGGGAACTATAGGTGCTTTCCTGATCATTGTGAAGTTCTGTTGAACTTCTATGTTATCACCCTTTTTCGAATAGCTACTGTCATTTTCAATGGGAAAATGTCTCCATTTGTATCGAAGGGGTATACTTGACCTAGGACTGTTTAACTGTCATCTTAGATTTAGCATTGGCAAAAACCAGGTTTTGTCCTTTATCTGCAAGTACTCACGAACTACTATTATTTAATGAGCAGTCACAATACTGAAACCTAGGCTTTGTGAGTGGTCTGTTTTGACTCTATGTCACTTTGCGTAACTCCCATAGATTGTGCCTTTGCTTTGGTTTACAACACTAGCAGCACTATAGTAAACCCTCAGTATTTCCTAACTTATTTGCTTTAATTTTATTTTCTCTACTCCTCTTATTCCACCTTTTGCATCTATCCACGTGTTTCATGGAGAAAAATGTGAACAAACCTCTACTCATTAATGTCACCTTTTTCTTTCCCAAACTTCACATGCTTCCCTTTATCAAAGTAGAAAGCACAGCTATGTCCAGAGCTGGAGTCAATTAATGTCTGAATTCTCTGTGGGGAGATAAATTCCACATTTTTTACTGGTTTTAGAGCAGAAACTGGNTTTTTTTTTTTTTTTCTCCCAAGAAAGCTAAGCTTTATAGCATTTCACACTATGTTAAGAGTAGAACATATTAAAAGCTTTCCTTTCTTATCCTGACACCAACCTGTATATAAATGTTACTATATCACATGGTTTTGGCCTTGCACAGTTCCTTGCAAACAAAAATCTTGAGGATATGAAAAGTAAGTCATATTTGATTCAGCTGATACATGGTGCTGTAACAATTTTTATTGGTGAATATATAATGTGCTATCCTCATTTATTAGCAATTTAGCAAGGTTCAAAAGAGATTGCTTAGACAAATAAGAATATTCCTTTTAGCAAAGGATCCTTGTTTACTAGCAAATTAGGAGCATTCAGAACAGGTTGGATAGTTAGAAAAATTAAGAGAACTAACTTATTTTAGAAATTACACTAAGGGTTATTTTTGAGGTATAACTTAATCCTTAATCCTTAGATTTTTGTGAGAAGTCTGCTATGGAGTTCACAATGGCAGGGTGTAGACATAATATGCCAACTGGCAACAGCCTTCCTCAGCCTTGTTGTCCAGCCTTGCCTTTGGAAGGCAGTGGCTTCCAAGGTAAACCTGCAACCCACATGGACATGGTTGTGGCCATGTTTAAGTAGAGTATTAGATGACCTTTCACGCAGTACTACATTTCTTTGCTGTGCCTGGTGTGGACAATAGCAGGAGACAATATCTTCTAACAGGGGGATTTAGGACCTGATCTAGTCTATACTTTTTATTTTCTTAGCAAATACCTTTAGTGTGGTTCTTTCTATCTCTTGTTATTTCAAGAGAAGGTGTAAATTTTCTTAATTCTCTTTTTCTTCCTCTCTCTTTTTTTTTTTTTTTAACTTGTTGTTGGTTTTGAGTACTGTATTGAGTGGTTTTGACAGTTTTTGTTTCTGTGAGTGATTAATGGAATCAGCTCAAACTACCCAGAGTTTAAAGACTTTAACCTCAGAGAGCATCAATTTACAGAGGGTAATGGCATAATAAAATAAAGTATGTTACCTTCCAAAGTGTTTCGGAAACTGTAATTGGCCATTTTATCCATGGATCCAGATTCATACTGAGTCAGTGATAAGCAAAATTCAACTTCAGCTGAGGATGGGAGTCTTGGGGTCCTTGACTTATCGTTGTTCCCAGGATTGCGTAGTATAGGCCCCTCACTCGTGGCATTGCATAAAGCCTGTTGGCTGTTGTACTCTTCCGACCGAGTACAAATTACCTGTATAAAACACTTTCTATTAGCAGAGTTGCAATTGTAAATAACAAAAGCAAACAAAAAGGTACTATGGTTAATTGTTTTTTTTAAAGTAGCAAAGAAATTGTACAACATTAAAAGTATTTTCCAAGAATATACAGTAATTTTTGAATTTTCTATTTATGATTTCAATATAAAGAGGATTAATTCATGGAAGACACCCCTCTACTACAGTGCACTTCTGGAAATAATGCACTAGTCTGTATCTGAAACTACTCATGTAGACTAAGGCATCAATTCTCATTTATGTCCTTGAAAACTCACTGAGGCTAAAATCAGTGTTACCTACCAATGCAGCAGGACACAAATGGAGTTAAATCTGCTGCTGCATTCACTAAATGTAGGTTTTTTGGATGCAGCAGGCTACTCAACAAAGCCATAACCATAGATTTTTCTCCCCACACGGTAAGAGGGGGAATTTTTTCCTTGGAATATGAAAAAAAATAATCTTTTATTCTGAAAACATCTGTCTGTGTTTTGTCAGACCAAATGGATGTTTAGTTTTACTATGTCTTGATGGTGCTATATGTACAAAATAGAAAAAGATGTTGCTGTGGGCATGAACATGTATCACCAGCTGAGATACCGTAGTGATGGCTATTGGGAAAGAACCTTAAATAGAAAGATGAATGCAGATATTAAATACTGTCAGAATCCAACATCATTTACATAAATATTCTGGGTTCACAAGCTAAGTCCAGTTACCATGACAGAACAAGTCATTCTTTGTCAAAAGATCTGTGGAAGCTACCAGTCCAATTTGAGACTCCTGGAAGATCAAAGTAGTGTGCTGCTCAATATCTTTTTAAGCCACAATAACTTATTTTTTACATAAGGATGTGGGTCCTCTCATGACTATGAGCTTTTATAGTAGTTCTCAGTGTATCCACTGCTTGGCCAGTGATCAGAATGAGAGGGAGGATTTTTTTTTCATATTCTGGTACAATAAACCTACAGGGAGTTAGGACGAGTACTAACTTCTGTTTCTACTTTATATCCAGGAACTTGCTTGACATGGAGTCAGGATGGAGAATGGAGAAAAATATAATGACACAAGGACAGGCGGAAGATCAGACAGGCGGGTTTGGTGGGTGTGCATAATGATACAGCTGATGGGTCTATGAAAATGAAGCAGAGCAACAGTGGCTCAAAGTTCCCAGAACTTTTTCTGTACCCCTTTCAGGTGAGGCTGTGGCTCTGAATCAAAGCTGCTGTCTACTGTTTTGCTTGTGGTTTTTTGTTTTGTTTTGCTTTTCTGAAAACCAACCAAAACAAATAAAACTCCAAAACACCAGAGATTCCTTAAAAATGTAGGACTCCATGGTTAGCAGGTAATCAATGTGGTTAATGAGAACTTTGAGTGGAGGAAAAACTAGGTCTCATTACTGAGTGAGACATCATAGGGGAGAAAACAAAAAACATTGAAACCTCCAGACTTCTTTCATCCTGGAGGTGCACTTCTACTTCATGGACTAAACCAAGAAAAGTGAGGGTGAGTGAAAGCAATCCTATCTGCTGTGAATGGGGTGGAAAAACATAAGATTCTCTTAGTGAAGGAAATAAGTGGGAGATTCATTTTACCAGCACAAGATATGTACAAATTACCAGACTGAAGCAACACTTTATAGGACAATCTCTGCAGTTGATAGAGAGGCATCTCTAGAGCGTGATTCAGCCCTTCTAAGCCAGATGTCTGGTAGATGAGATGTACTTATCTCTAGAGGTGCCTAACTCTCTCCATTGACTAAGTCAATGAAATAAAATGTGTAAAAAATTGATGCAGAAACTGTCTTTGGACTGCAGTTAGCAAGGGAAGAAAAATTAAGAGTGTTAAACTTAATGCTCTGCTTCTGCATTAGGATGGGATGAATCACACCCTGAAGGCAAGGATGTGCCTCTGAAGTGACTAAAGACAGAGCCAAAGGCAAGTTGCTTTGCTGCCTAACTTCTGAAAGGGTGGAAATAGATGAGATGAATCCTTCTCTAAGCGATTTGACCAGAAATTCACAGAAAATATATGATGGAGCTAGTGATATAACCTAGATTTTTTAAGAATCTGGAGTTCTTAAATGATAAGTTTCCTATGAATATTAATATTATGACTAAATTAGTCTTTTTTTTCTTCTTTTTTATTTTTATATTATTTTTTTTTAGGCGATAAGAAAGCTTATCAGAGAAATTTATCCTCAGAGACTTCTCTATTAACTGAAATCTGCCCTAGTCTGTTAAAATTACTAAGATGCCCTTGGAGGCTGAAGGTGGTAGTCAATCAGAGAGTTCCATGTGCGCATTCCCTCCAGAAGCTCACCAAGTGGGTCAGGAGAGGGGCCATGGTCAGGATTGTGTCTCTAAGAAGTCTCTTTTAAGAAGGACTGCCTCCTGAGAAAGGAGAGGTAGAGACAGGGAGTGACCTACAGTTACAAACACAGTGTACTGTGCTGTTTTTATGTTTGTTTTCTGTTACTAAGAGAGTTTATCCCTGTCAGAAGGAAAATAGGGGGATGATTCAGCTGAGGGAGATGCTCTAGTAATTTCTTTGTTTATAAAAACGCACAACCCTATGTTCCTAGAAGTGCATTAATGGAAAAAACAAGTGGAGCTCAACTTATTTCCCAGTTGGTACCTGTCTCAGAAAATACATACATGTAGATTTCTGTTCAACTCTGTTTCTTGTGGTTCTTACCTAGGTCTAAGTCTTCTTTGGCCTTCTCCACCCTGCTATCATTTATGTTTTCATCCTCTTCCCACTGCTTTGGGGATATATCCCTGTTGAGTCCTAAAGAGGAATCGCATGTTGCCTTCAAGACCAACTTTTCTGATATTCAGACAAGGAATCTTCAAATGTGAGCTCAAATATATCCAGACATTTCCCCTTCATTCTATTTATCCATTTCAGTGGCATTTCATGCAACTATTAGTGGTACAAAGCTTATAAATAGTTAGAGTGTTAATTCTTTTTTCCCATTGATGTCTCAGCGTAGTCCTGTCTGAGTAACTGACAGAAGCCAGATGCTATAAGGTACCTGGTAACTCATGGTCAAGAAATGCCAACATAAGGGGCAAGAATGAAAATGCTTCTCTGTGACCTTCTGCTATTTGTTCTGAACTAAAAATGAAAGTCTTCAGGCTTTCCAGTGCCTGAAGGGGATGTAGAGGAAGGCTGGGGAGAATCTGTTTACAAAGGCCTGCAATGACAGGACGAGGGGTAATGGCTTTAAGTTGGAGAAGAGTAGATTTAGATTGGATATTAGGAACAAGTTCTTTACTCTGAGGGTAGTGGAACACTGGAACAGGTTGCCCAAGGAGGTTGTTGAGGCCCCTTCCCTGTAGATACTCAAGGTGAAGCTCGATGAGGCCCTGGGCAACCTGGTGTAGTTGGGGGTGTCCCTGCGACTGCAGGGAGGTCGGACTAGATGACCTTTGGAGGTCCCTTCCAGCCTGGATGATTCTATGATTCTAAAATTAGGCAGGATGTCTTTCCAGAAAGGGGTAACTTAGGTAATATAAATTATGGGTCCACCCTGAAGCTATAATTTGCTGTTTTATCTGTCCTGTAGTATGTAAGTGGTAACAGAACATAGGCCAGTTAGATGATTCTTTCTGGATGTAATTGCATAAAGCACACACAAAATGGGTCACGTAATTGCCTTCTTTTCATTCAGTGAGAGGAATTTCTACTGGAAACATGCCGTTTTAAGACAGGATTTTTTGTTGCCTTCCAGGGCAGTTCTGAGCAAATTTCTCTGGACAAATCTTCATATTCAAACTGCACCCAGTGCCTGCTTTCCTGCATGTGTAAATTCACTGGCTCCAGGGAAATTGTTATGAAGATATTCCGAGGAAAAGCTTATGTAAGTAGTTGGAAGAGCAAATGCCAGTAGATGGCAGTCCAGAATACGCAGCATCACTCCTGGGCCTTGAAGCACCCAGCAAAAAAAATCCCTCCATGCACTGCAGTTTAGATCTTTAGCACAAATCTCTGTATCATTTCTTAGAAAACACACTATACATGTGTGGAAGTTTTGCTGCTGTCCCACACTTTTTCAGAAATGGGAAACCCTTTTGTCTTTTAGTTTGCAACTGCTTGTACAGACTAGCCCCTGTGACTAAATAAAGTGAATTACTTCACCGGAATCTTCAGCAGTGTTCAGTCCTTGGTCTTCTATATTTAAATTCAAAGCTTTAGGAGTTTTAGTGAAAAATTCTTTTTAATTGTGCTGGATTTATTAGATCTGCACTCACAGGGACATGCAATACAGGTAGTATAAACACTTGGAAAAAGGTGACTTTCTATGGTATTGAAATAACTGCTCACTTACAAAGTGACCTTAGTCTGCTGGGGAAGTACGATTACTCAAAGGGTTAATTTGCATCCTACTTCCTTTAGAGCTGATCACTTGCTCTGCTTTTCTTCTGAGCCCACTGAGCAGGACTCTGTCCCTGCCCAGAAACTATATCATCATATTTTCATAGTGCTCCAGGGTAATATAGCCTGGAAGAACCACTTCAGACTACAGCCAGAACAACCACAAGACTTATCTGTGGCACCCATCCCATCTCAACAGTGATGACAACACAACCAAGGCTGTGATGCAGGCATTTTGAGGCCCTCCTTGAGACATCCTCATGTATCTGTTTGTCCTACGTGAAGTCTAGACTCCTGAACTGGAGCCTTGAGTCCCACTAGGCAGCCAAAAGATATTTTAGAACCATAGAATCATAGAATGGTTACACTTGGAAGGGACCTTAAAGATCATTGAGTTCCAACCCCCCTGCCATGGGGGAAGTTACATTGATTCATTGTCTTTCTCTTTCTTTCTCTGTCTTTCTCTGTCTTTTTCCACTTATTCTCACATTCCTGCTTGGGAATGGCATTGAAGTGCACCCCTCATGCTGGATTTAAAATATTCAGCAATTGTAAAAAGGTTTAATTTTTCCTTTTTTGGCTGCATTACGGTCTGGCATAATCTAATCCTAATAAGTGACATCCAGAAGCCATTTGCTCCCCAAACTGGGAAAATGCAAGGAAATCTCCGAATAACCTGAAACAGAGCAAACTTTGGGAGTTAGCTTTTATCAGCAGAACTTGTTTCTTCATGTACTCCTGAATAGTAGCAGGAATGGAAAGGTAAAAAAGGCAGAGGACTGAATGGAAACAAGAAAATTTGGAAAGCAAAGCTTCAAAGAAACTCTAAGAAACATCTTTGTGCAAGGATAAGGTCATTAATCATCTTTTTGACCCCCATGGCACATGCATTAACTGGAGGAACTGTGAAACTGAGGCTGAAAGGAGATGAGACAAATGTGAACTGACAGCACTGAAACAAATCCCAAAGCCTTCAAGGTATTTTCTCAGTCTTCAGTAAAAACACTCTGAGTTCCATCTCTTTGCTCAGAGGCAGCCCAGAACTGAGGGGTAACTTGCACCCCTCTCAGCACCTCAAATGGTGCTGGGGTGGAGTAGGAAACTGTTATCCATTACTGCTAAAGTATTCATTAACACTTTCTGGTTTGGTAGACTGTGATTCCCTGCTCTCTGGGTGTCTCCAGCCTGTGATGCTAGTGTTGCTGTCTCCATGTCTACTACAAATTCATGAAGACACAGCTTTCTAGAGATAGGTTTTTCATTCTGGTGAATTATTAACAAAACCAATGTTTTAGAAAATTCATTAGATACTAATTTATACACCTCTCAAGATGTTTATCTTTTACACTACACAACTTCTGAGCAAGCATGGCTATTTGCTAGAGAACAGCCAAGTCACCTCAGGACAAGCTCTGTTGTCAGCCACTCATGATCCCATGGGAGAAGGAGAATTGCTTTGGGATTTTAGTGACATGAAGAGGCTGAGGATACTTGTGTGGTTGTTCCTGCTGTGCAGAGATCCCAGCTCCCTCAGGATGGGGAGACTTATCTCTTTGTAATAGGAAATGTTTCAAGTTTATAATCCATGTAAGCATATCATTAGGAGACCAACCTTGATGATAAGATTGGTCTTTTTTGCAGAGGCTGATGTTTTTTTTAATTTACCAGCCCATAGCTATCACCAAACACTATTAAGTTACAATAAAAAATAAAGTCGTTGAGTTCATGAGATACTTGGGTGTCCACAAGCAGACAGATATAAGACTTTAGCTGATTTAAGAATCAATAATTGTTGGCTTCTGATGTTTGTATTTTTGAAAATTTCCTGCAGTTTTTCAAGATGGACATAAAATAGTGCTTCAAATGTTCCTCTTAGACTATTCATCTAGCAATACAGCTCCCTGATAAAATGTGCTTAGAATTAAATAACTGTGTCTGAATAGCTGAATTTTGTATTCCTTATGAAGTCATATTTTCAGGTAATGGATCTAAAGTGCTGTCATTATTAGTTCAGGAGCATTATATCCATTTTCTATTTGTGTAACTTCTTTCCCTTTTGTAGTAGCTTTGCATTTGTGTAAGTGGTTCTGCAGGCTGATACAGAATGAAGTGCTAAGGGAAATTCTCGGTGCTTGCAACAAAGAATTGGCTGCAGGCTTACACCAGCACATCTGAGAGCAGACAGCTCTCCCTGTTATGCAATTACTTCCCCCAAGTAACTCTTCTTATATGAGAGACAAGGTTCAGGGGGCTGAAGTTGGTGGTAAAGCCTCCTTGCAGACTAAATCAGCAAGCACTTATATTATCCTACTTTGTTTCTTCATTGTCTGTGTAAGACACGGTGGGGATCCCCAAACGCTAATGTTAGCTTTGAGCAAAAGATTCTGATTTTATTTGCAGAAGGCTTTTTACGCATTTGGGTCTCTGCTGACTTCAATTATTTCTCCAAATTAGACCTGGTGCAGAGGAAAGAAGGATTTCACCCACTACTATTTAAGCCAGACATAATAATTATCTTTTTAGCAAAATCATTATCTGGAATAATTATAGAAATGGGAACTAAAACAAAAAACTCTCAAAATGTCATGGAAGATCTCCATTTACCACATAGCATTCCATTAAGTCGGCATGGAATTGTGAAATTTGGCAAAGCATTAGTAGGTGTCATGCAGTCCTAATTCTGAATGCAACACTTGAATCATCACAAACAAGTAACTGAAAACACGAGAAAATCCTTTTCACCTACCCTAAAACATGAGCCAAGCAAACAAGTAAAACGACTAAAAATTCCTGAGAGTCTTACTGGTAAAAACAGGCTGGAATCAAAAGTTTCGCTTAAATGATAAATACGAGAAAAGTGTGGACAGATAATTCTCTCAGCTAAGTGGTAACAGCAGCATGTTGAAGGAAAAGTAAGGCAAAAGCAAGAATTTCAGCATGTATTCATGGGTACCCATGTTGCCATGGCAACCTTCTCAATGGCATAAAGTATTTTCTCCTTTCTTTAGGGATTTAAAAAAAAAAAAAAAAGGAGAAACGCTGTTCCGCAAATAGGCACTTTACCTTTTTCTCAATAAATCTATAACTATTTCCTAACATAGCAGGCATTGTTTTGTTATGCTTTGGAAAAAGACTTAAAATTCTAAAAAGGACACCATATTATAGATGTGTAATTCAAAAGGCTTTTCTTGCCCTCTTTTTATTTTGAATGCTTATTAAAAGCCTAAAGATTCCATCACATTTCTGGATCCTCCTCTTTCCTTTTTTTTTT